>CM021783.1:2658151-3104198 GCA_011076525.1 Nettapus auritus
AAAAAAAAAAAAAAAAAAAAAAAAAAAAAAAAAAAAAAACTTTGCCTACCTCTTCATCTCTTTCTATTTTCCCGTATTCCACAGTCATCCCGTCATCCCCCAGGACATCCAGCAAGGCCAACAGGTCAGGGAAAGCATCGAGCTCAAGGCAGATAAACTAGGCAGGTCTCAGCCTGAGCTGCCCCAGCTGGAGCTCCATGGGGCAGAGCTGCCCCACCACAGCCACCAGGGGCTCTGACAGGCTCCAGGAAAGCCCTTTCTGAAATGGTCTCAGGCCACAGAAGAAACAACTCATTTCTCTCACCTGAGAGGATTCTCCAGCTGCATGCCCTTGCTAGGAGTCCATTTCAGAGCTGAGGTTTACAGGATAAACCATTCAGCCTGAGAGGAGTTGTCAAAAACACAGCTAAATGGCAAACACATGTAAGTCCCAGGCCTTTCCCCAAGCCCCACTTGTTCTTTTTTCAGCCTCAGGAGAAAAGCACATTCCTCTGCATAATTTATTTCTTCAACAGAATTATGCAGAAAACTGCAACTAAATTGCTTTTCCTGATTAAAACCAGAGTGTTTTATATTCTCCCTTTTCTCCACCCCCATTTCTGGATTGTTTTTCTTCTTTTTCTTTTTATCCTGTAGCCTCTTCTCCCTAGATCTAGCCCTTTAATTCCACCCAGAAAGAAAGTAAAGCCCCTTCAGCTCCTGCCTCCCACAGCACATCCCCAGGCATGGGCAGAGTGATTCCTTCCCCCACCTCGGCACCGTCCCCTAAAACGGGCCCAGGCAGCCCAAGGACTGGTTCTGCCGCGGGTCCTTGTGGTTTGGGGGGCTTGCTGAGGTGAATGAGGCTTTTGGATGGAAAGGGGGGCACATTTAATTTCAGACAATAAAATAGATTTCTTAAAGGGCTTATGTTTTCAGAACAAGGTTGGAAGGTCTACACGTAGGAATTTACAGGGCTGAAAACCCAGCTTTGTACCCGGAGCTGAGGAGCACAGGTGCCAGCACATGCACTTGTGTGACAACAGAGCCAGGTGCAACTGTTTACAAATGATGAGGGCTAAAATCAGGGAAGAAGAACTTGCTTTTACAACAAGCTTTCTCCCTTTGAGTGGGAGAGTAATTTTAGCAAACCTGGAAAAGAGACTGGGGATCGGTAGTTTGGGAGAGCAGCTTCACCTCCGTGTGAACTCACTTCCTTGTGCAGCAGTGATGTGGCTTTATTTGCATTTAGTGATGAACGGATTGCCTCAGCTCTCCAAAGCCCTTCCTGCAGAGACCTGTTTCAGTCCAGAGGCTGGTTATAAACATTTGTGTTTCCCCGTTACCATGCTCTTAACAGAAATAAAAAAATGGAAGGATTTTAACTTTTGTTTAAAATCTTTGCCTAGTAGGAGGAACCTGATGTGACAGATCAGTGCTGAGCCATGCTCTGTGGAACCTGCCTGCACCGGAGAAATTAGGGCTACGGCCGGTCAATACAGGCACGCTCGGTGTTACCTGACAGGCTGCATTTTCAAAGCAATGGGGCTGCAGCTTTCTGCAGGGCTGTGCTTCCCACTGCAGGACATTCAGCAACACTCCTGGAAACAAAAATACAATTCGTGCAGCTCTGCGGGGGTCTCTGCATCATCACTGTGACAGCACTGCCACCTCCCTCCTCAGTCTTGCCTTTATTAATCACGAGCATAGTTCTGGGCCACGTTCCCACATGAAGAAGGCTAGAAGATGTGGGATGCGGGGCAACTAGGGGCTGTTGCTTAGCCATTAAATCCTCCTTGCCAGCTGACATAGGTTATATTTTTTTATTAGTGGAAAAAGGTACCACTGCTGGTCTCCTTGGCGTCTCTCTCCCAGCCCAGTTTTTCCCATAAATCACAGAAAACAGCCATACAGCTATGGTGTCTGTAGTGCTCCCTGCTTTAATCCAGAATTGAGGAATGTGCCTCAGTTTGGTGTTACGGGGTTACAGTACCCCACAAAAGCACCCTCAGGGCAGAGCGAGTCCCTTTCCTACAACGGCAGTCAGGTGCTAGTGAATGGAAAGCAGGACAGTGAGTTCAGGCAAAACGTGTAGCAAACCTGAAGCAAGCCTTGTTCAAATACCCACATGCACACCCCAACCATTCAGCACTCAGCCTAACATCTCTCAAAGAGTCAGGGAGAAAAAGGAGTGTGGCTTGAACACTTGTCCAAGGTCTTGTTCTGGCAAAGGGAAAGCGCCCTTGGAAAACACCCGTCCAGGAGCTGCCCATTGGTGCACCAAGCCAAACACCGTTGCGGAGCTGACCTCACGTGTCCATCCCAGCTCTGCACATGGGCTAACACCACTCGGTGCTGACGTGAGCTTAAGGATGCTCCTGGGGCTAATTCCTCTAACCTGCTCTGCCTGAACAGGACCGAGGCCCAGGCCCACCATCCCTGACCATCCCTGGCCCTAAACTCCGGGATCAGCAGCCGGGCAACTCACCGCTTCCCACACCTCTGCGTGCTCAGGGCTGCTCACTTTATGTTTTATCAGTTCTGGCTGAACTACGCACTCGGTTTCCTTCTGCTTATCATTCATGGCCCTGCTAATAGGACGCACCAGCTATTATAAACCCATCGCTGCAGACGCTATTGACACATCTAATGTGTCAGAAACACGAGCTTCTTTCCCAACAACAGATCGTTAGCTCACTGATGCTGCCTTTCTTGCTCGAATCCATTAATCATTGATCTTCAGCTTAAAACTTCAAATGAACTATTTTCTCTAATTTGGCCTATTTTTTGCTTACCGTTGACTTTGCTTATGACAGCGCTGCGTGGTGTTGCAGGGCTGTTGGAACATCCTGGAAGGAAAGAAAATACTTTAGCATGAGAAAGGCGTGCGTATTAAGGGGGCGATTTTTGGCTAACGCCTTGGATGAATTACAAATTGTGCAAAAATTCTGAATTTCTCCAGATTAGTGACCTTTTTGGTTAATTCCTAAGTTAGTACATATAATAGCTCCACAAGTCCCAGAGAACAGCATTGAGTGCTTTTATTTGCAGATTTGTCTGTACCGTTAGGCCAGCTTTATTTCTGATGATAGCCCCGTGAGGTGTTCTCTGAAAACAGGGAGCCCAAATCATCTGAGGAGCTCCTGTACTGTTCTGTACTGTACCTTGGGAAAAGGTGTTCTGTTCCCCGCTTCACACTCGGCATTGCATTATTGCAAGCAATAGCCTTTTGAGAGCTGTGATTAAATGCACAGGTTGAACAAGTCTGTACATATTGTGCTTTACATTCCAGCTGATTACATTAAATATTCCAGACTCACGGGGTCCTCTCAGTATACGCAATGTTCCGCTGAGCAGACTCTCATCATCAATATTTAAAGGTTTTTTCATATCAAGCTGCTACCAGCCCTATTTGCTATGTAGTGATGGGAACGATGTACCACATTGCAATAGGTTTTACCCTTTCACCAACGTGTTCTGTAACTACAACCATATTTTTTGCTCTTCCTGAGCCCACCTCATTAAAAAATCTGGTGTTGCAGTCCACGCACCTACGCTAATCCCAGCAATCACACGTCCTGCTGCGGTAAGGCAAGTGACCCCTTGGCTTGATGTGAAGAAACTACACATCCTTTTGTCCCTTTGCCTCAGGGCTTCTCTGCTTTGATCTCATGCTGGTCACAGCACGCTCTAAAGTTCCTAAGCGCTTCCCAGAGCCCTTCCTGCTCAAGAAGTGAAGCTTTGGGTCTCACGTCTTCCAAGCTGTACGCTGGTTATGGGAAATAGGCCTCCCGGATCCACTTTTCCAAGCATTTCTTCCAGAATTTGTTTTTCAAAGGAATGGGTCGCACAGCCTGTGAGGGATGTTCAGCCCCGTGCAGCCTCTCCCCTGGGCCTAGCCCCAGCCCTGCTGCTCAAAGGGAAGGGCGCCTCTCCACAGCCACTGATAACCGAACTTACGGCAATAATAAAACATGATATGCTCTGTCAGATCTTTCATTCGAAATAAAAGCCTGTGACACAGAGATATCATTATCATTTTCATCTCGTCAGAAGTAAATATCACGTTTGTGGGTAAATATAATAGATCAAAATGGATGCTGCTTAGCAAAGGAATCTGTATAAATACAAACAGTGGAGATTAAAGGGCTAGCAACAATGGTCTTTGCTGCTGAGGCTCCAGCAGCACCCTGTGTGCATCCCCAGCAACACATTTACAAGAAAGATTTTAAAACTAAACGTATGGTATTACTCCTTCTCCCCTGTCAATAATCTGGTAGCCCTAGGCATACATGCCAATGGAAAAGCAGGCTGGAGTTCAAAAGATGCGGCACACGAAAAAGTAGCAGGGATAATTTTCACCTGATATCACATCATCAGAAACTGCTACACAAAATTATTGTGAATTATGGGGGCCTGCTGTGCATTTGATTTCCCACAGCTGCTACCACAGCAGTCACTTTCCTGAAAATTAAGTGCATGTTTCATCTGCTCACAGGAAGGGGAGAAAAAGGTAAAGAAAAAAAAAAAATGATGATGAAGAAACCACTCCTGCGCCATTCTGTGAAGCCACAGCCTGTTTCGTGGCTGTGCTCAGGGGCAGGCAGCAGGGACACGCGGCGTGGTGGCACTGGGCGAGGTGGGCTGTGCCGGTGAGAAGTGGCACCAGAGCAGACCTACCAGGGCTGTGTCCAGCCACCGCAATACGCTCATTCCATTTACGTTCCCTGCAACTCACTTCCGTCTCTTATCTCCAGCAAGGGACACTACACAAAGCAGATTATTCCAGCTTCTCTTCTCCAAGGCAGGCAGCAGCAGTAAAAGCCCTTGCAATTTGCTGGAGCTGTGCAATAGTGTCATTAGGGTCTCCAAGCCTGCTGGAAACGAGGGAGTGAGGGGAGGGTGTTCCTTACGTTCCTGCTCGGGAAGCTGCAGCACAAAGCTCCTTCCTAACCACTCGCTGTGCGATCACCACGCCTGCTCCGAATGCCCCCGCGTGTCAGCTTGGCACCGCTTCCCCTCCGTGAGGTGAGAGGGCACAGCACCGCACCGAGCCTGGGCAGAAAGGAAAGGCACAAACGTATTTCCCTCCTGAACCCTCACCGTTCTGCTCCACCAAACGTTGACCAGAAAAGCCATGTGGTGTTTCATTCCATTTTACTAGTATGGAAACAAAGATACACTTTTGAGTCCTGAGATCACCAAGTGCTTCTCTGAGTGCTAATTAAATTTCACAATCTCCTTGAGCAGCGGGTCAATCCAATCTGACTTTGCTGTAGCTTTGTTTCCTATGGAAATGAAGCAGAGGTGACCGTGCTGGCTGGCTGGGTGTGCATCTGTGTGCTCTCCCCCAACGTGCACAGGAACATTGGCCTACTTTGAGCAGGTTTGACAGGGGTAGTGCACGGGGAGAAAATGGATCCCCCAAAGGTTTTATATAGAATCATAAAATGGCTTGGGTTGGAAGGGACCTTAAAGATCATCTAGTCCCAACCCCCCTGCTATAGGCAGGGATACCACTCACTAGATCAGGGTGGTTTTGTAGCCCCAAAGCAACACCGCTTCAGGGTGCAGAAGGGAAAGCTTCTGTCGTTGAGTTCATCAGGCAATACAGGCAGGGAGCGCTTCATCCATGGAAAGGCTTCAGCAAAACCTTGTAATTTCTTGGGCAGTGAACCGAGAGAAACATCTGGAGGAAACTGGACTTGGGACAGTCTGTCTCATGAAGCAAATTGTTTTTGGACCAGAGGACCATGGACTACGTTACTGAAGGGCCTTCCACCAGCTCCCATAAGCAATGCTAAGCCCAGATCTAGGCCCCCAGTCCACAAGCCCTGGCATTTCCTCCAGCAAAGTGATGCCTTGAACCTCATTGCCTGTGATACACAAAGACAAGGTCGCCACTTTGATCCTTGCTTTGCTCCCAGCACCACAGGATCCACTGCGGGTAAAATCAGGAGTATTAAAAAAGTTTTCACTGGGCATCCTTCTGTGTCTGGACATTTTCTCTTAAGAAGCTAATTTTGACCCTAGGCCTTGAATTTTTAGTCTTTTCTTTTGAAAAGGAGATTGGTATGGGTCCTCAGAGTAAAAAGCGATAATAGTGTTTCTCTCAAAGAGGACTTTTTATACGGTACAATGAATATGGATCCTTAAAAAAAGTGAAGAAAAAGCACTCTGATTCTTGGGGCAATTTTGTCCACACAGATGGCCTTCTTCCGCTCTTCCCAGGAGCTCCTCTGGCTTTTTGGGTTTTCATACTTGAGGCCTGAGAGGTCGGGGTTCCTCTGAGATATGACAAAGATCTACAGCTGCCACTTGATTTTCATCAGCACAAGAGGCAGGTCCTCTACAACACGAAGGCAAAGAAGAAAACTCTGGGAGTCAATCTAATGATAAATTTACTTTAGTATCAAGCTGGTATTTTAGACAGATTCAGAGTTATTCTGTGGGAGTCAGCTGAACAGGGCCTGACTTGCTAGTATAATATTGAAAAGAACTGAGATTTGGGATGAATTAGGAGTATCAAATGCAGTTAGATAAAAATAGAAAGTCACTACGTGCACACACGTAGTACCTGTTTGATATAGTATGCAGTCAACTATGACTTTTTTTGCTTGTCTGAAAGAACAAAAACAGTTTGAGAGGCAGAGGTGGACACTTCTGTGATCTGCTTGCTACTGTGGGGGAGACGGAGTGGGATGAGAAAACGTAAGGAGAAGGGATTTGCTTTAATTCAAAACATCTTGAACCATTAAGGCTTGGCCCTGCCTTGGTAATAATAATGGAAGAAACACCCCTTGGCAATAAGCATCTATTTTCTGTAGAAATTTCCATTCCAAAAAGCCATCTTCCATCATTCATACGTCTGACCCACAATAAAATAAAAATAAATACACCTCAACAGTTTTCTCTACTCGCTTTGTTCACCGCAACCTGCCACTTAACTTCTTGTCCCCAGAAGCGGGCTGTCATTGCTCATTTGTGCACGGACGGAGATCTCCGGGCAAGACACGGCCCTGCATCAGCTGGAAGCGTTCAGTGGGAACAGCCATATTAGTCCCGGCATTATTCGAAATGCAGCAGAAGCAAACACAGAAATAACACTGAGAAGAAAAGCACAGAATCATTAAGGGAAGAGAAGGGGGGCTGCATTTCTCTGGCTTCTAAGACAGTATTGCCAACAATAGAGGAAAAGGGATTATCTTTTTTTCTTCCAAGGTTGGGAGTCCTGTTTCAGGTTTCATATAATAAGAATGGTACGGCGCAGACAGCAATAATAACCTGCTCTGAAAGCCGCTTGCTGCACAATGGCAAATTGCTCATGGGCAGTGATGGCAAAATTTAATCCCTGCTCTGCTTAGAATGCAACCCGCATAGCCACTCAAGACAACATAATAGCACTTTTGTAGCTCTCTGCTACAAACATCACTTTGAAAAGGATACAGCTGTGGAGGGGGGTCTCCACATGCGTCATTTTTGGCTGGCTCCCAAGCCAGCAGAGCCTCAGACACACTGCGCTCCCTCACACAGCTCTGCCAGCTACTCCGTAGTCACGCCTGGGGAAGGGAGAGGAAACGGATGGAGCCGCGTGAGCAGTAAATTCAGGATAAATTAACTTGCTTGGCCAGGTGAGCAGGTAAGGAATTAATTTGCTGAAGAACTGGGAGGGGAGAAAACTGGGAGACAGCTCCAGTTGGGAATTTCATCTATAATCCAAAAGTCATTCTGTGGACATGCGGAAGTCTCTCACGTTCCCAGTGCACCGAGTGTCAGCCATTTCTTCATCAGATGCTGCCCCTATTTACGGCGTTGTATCACGGAGGGAAGGGAACCTACTTGTCCGCTCTCCCACAGCTCCTCAGGTGCATTTCTCCAGCTCACCCCTTCTTAAGCTGTGCACAGCCTGCGCCTGGGAACGCGCCTTGCCGGTACAGGTTGCACCCTCGACACACACACACACTCAGTCCCCACACTGCTAATGGGCAACTCTTGTTTGGAAAAGCCAGTTCTGCTGTTACACAGGAGACAAAGCACTCAGGAGGAAAAGGATACGGCTCTGCATACAAGATCCCTGACAGGACCAGGGTTAGCACTGCCTATTTCTCTGCCCACCTCCCCTCCACCGTTTCCCTAAGCTACCGGTCACTGCTCACAGCTGCTGAGTAAATCGAGTAAGGGGCCAAAGGAGATCAAAGCACATCCTGCGTCCTCTCACCACGGTGCTGGTCCTGCTCAGCCGCCAGGTGTGTGTCAGGAAGGAACAGGGATGGTGCTCTCCAGCTGGGGCGGCACCGCGAGCAGCTGAGAGCAGTACACTTACAACTGACCCAGGCAGATTCAGAAGAGGGCATCCGAGTCGCTTCCACTCTAGGAGCGCGGTTGCTGCTGGAGGGATGCAGGAGACAGGGGTGGAAGAGCACAGGCTTTTGTAGTCAGCTACCAGGAGTGAGAATCCTCTGGCAGCCTACTGCTGACTGCTTGCGAACACACCAAGAAGCATCACCCAGAATTAGCTTACGCATAAATCCAAGAAAACTGTAAGCTTCTCGCAGATCACTCAAAGAGGGATAAAGTGGCAGTATTTGTCAAATGATATCACTTGGGCCTCTGGATCCAAATAACTGCAGAAAAAATTGCCTTTGGACGGTCTGTTCCTTACAACAAACCACCGAGGTTTACCCTCCCTTGCTGGCCCAAATAAAGACGCAGGATTTTGAGTGAATTGCCTAGCAATTCTGGCATAAACTGCACTGCTTTCTCCTTCCTCCCCACCTCACCGCATTACTGATGGTAACAAGGGAGTTATTATCAATCAAGGCAAGCTACATTGTGATCTGTGCCACAGAAATCCATTTCAGATTGGAGGATAAAGTGTGATTATATTTACACTTCCTTGACACAATTCAGGCAGCAAAATAACAGCCTTCTAGAGACATTTTTCTTCTTCATATTTAGATTTGTCAGTATTGCGGAGCTGTGTGAGAAGGGAGGGAATTATTATAGCAGCTGGGATTCACTGATATGGTTTAGTTGCCTTACAAATGAAGATGTTCCGTTTATTGTGTTGTCTTCCCATCTTTTTCATCTCCAAGTTCCTTGAATACTGTCCAGAACATCCTCCAGATTGATGAGATCGCATTTCAATCAATACAGCTCTATGTAAATCTATTTTTGCTTTTGACACATTCCATAAATTATTTCTACTTATAAACTTAATTGGACTGTATTCATCACAGGAGATAGAATTTCTAACTCATGCAGCTGTTTATAAATTAAATTTGCAATTAATGAAGAAAGTATGAGATTAAGCACTTCATACTTCCCCAATCTGAATTTGAAAGGGATATAATTATGCTTTATACGGTCAGACAGTGCTCGGGCATTTTCCTGTTAAAGTTATAAGCTCCAAAAATCCCAGCAATGCAGAAGCTGGCTCGGCCAGTGTGGTGATTCCTGAAGGGACCACTGGGTGTGACCTGTGGTGGGAACAAATACCATCCCTTAGAACCAAAGCCTCATTTCCAGTAGAAAACCAGATGTTCTCTTCTCCTTCCAACATCAGCAGTGATTTTGAGGCCGTTCATCGCATCCGTAACAGCCAGGAAGCCTCCGTCCTTGTTCTCCATTGGTGCCTGCCGTAGTGCCCTAGGAACGGTCAGAAAAATCTCCAAAGCTTTGCTCTAGTGTGAAAAACAACCTCCTCTCAGATTTTTACATCTTCCTCTTTTTAGGAATCGTATTACAACTTTTACCGTATTTCCTGGGCTGCTACAAAGTATTTCAGGGAAAGGTCATCTCTTCGGACTCACAGGGACAGTTTACAAATCAGAAGCCATCCAGAGCACGATTCAGTATTCTGCTCACAGCCCGGCGCTACATAGCAGGAGAGCTGTGAGAAGGTGAGTTAACCGAAAGCATCAATAGCAATTTTTGAGGAACAATCATGTAGAATTACTGTTCAAACTTGATAATATACCATAATACACAGAGTCCGTCTGCAGGGTAGCACATGGGAAGTGGCAAAGAATGAAAGCTCTTTCCTTTCTCTTAGAACTGGAATTCAAGACCTCTTCATTGGCCAATTTTCTCATACCTGCAATTTTTATTCTCTCTCATGTAGTGCCGAGCTCTTCCCCGTCTTCAGCAGCCTGCCTGAGGCAAAGCTGTGTGCCTCTCCATGTCAGTTTTCCTCTCTTTTGCCTTCACCACTTAAACTGTGAATTCAGAACTACAGAGTGCAATTAGAAACAACAAATCCTTGCTCTGTCATTTAGCTACAGGCACAGAAAACTCAGGAGCAAACATAAATATTGAAAAAAGACCTGGCAGCCTGATTCCAGTGTAGTCATTGCTCACAGCTCCAGGTGACCAAGGCCTCCCCTAAGGACGTATGTACAAGAATCGGGACCTTCATTCTGTGGTATATTAGCTGCTAAAGGAAGTTTATAATGCCAGTCATTAGAAATGCTTGAAATTCCTCCATGTATCCATCCAGTAGAAGTCCAGGAATATTGCTGCAAGCTTCCTCAAGTAACGCAGCTGATAAGATTTGAGTGTGTCTATGTGTGTGTGCTACCTTGTGCTTCAGAAGGGCTCCATGGCTAATAACAGACTGGAAATGCGATGGACACGGGTCTTGGGAATTGTACCAGCGGAAATCTGTCCTTGTACAATACCAAACCCTGCTCAACCAAGCAACTGCTTGGTGCTTTTGGGAAGGAGTGGGGTTCTGCTGCACGAACACGAAAGGTTTAATAAAGAGCAGTGACTGCTGGAGGGAGTACTGAGGGTGAGAAGCTAGGAGTGAGTAAACAGAGTTAAAGAGGAAGGTTAAGTGGAGGTTAAATAAAATACTAGAAAGGAGGTGAACCAGCAGCCGAATACTGGTGGAAACAGAAGCGCTGAGCAGTAACAGTGTGTGCACTCACACGTGTCTTCAGAGAAGCCTCTCCACTGCTTTCTATTTTTCTCCATTTTAAACCCAGAGAAGGCCCCACACACTTAGTGCTACACATGTCCATGGCACACAAGGTGAACACTGCAGGGTTTTGTATGCGTGAGAGAGAGGACACCTGGACAGGCTGATGGGAGAGGTGAAAAAAGTTTAGATGGTGAGTAGCTGAAAAAAAATCAGGAGTTTTTTTCTTGAAAAGGTAGACTGAAAGGTCTGATATGTGAGCACGAGCACTTTCCGGTTGGATTGCCTCAAACCAGGGAACCCTCCTGACAGGCCTTTGCTCTCAGCTTATTCACTCCCTCGTCAGACACCAGTGAGGAGGGACCCGCGGCAGCAGCACGCTGACCACCAGGATCGAGCTAACGCTCGGTGCAACTTCAGCGCCCTTCGCGTACGGCCCACGCCAGACAGGCGCAGAGCGCTGTGCTGAGCCAGGCCCACCAAGCCACCAACCCTTTTCCAACCCTTTTCTGACCTCACCAGGCCATCCATGAGAGGAATGGATTTCTCCCTGAGGTCTGGCTTGGAGGTGAGTGTGTTTTGGAAGAGTACTGACACTGATAATGAAATACTTCGCAAGCCGCAGCATGCTCACTCCGTGTTCTACCACCATATGGTTAAATTTTCCCCTCCATCAGATATAATAAATATTGTTTACAAATTCTTAGGCATGCCTCCCTAGTAAAATCCACTAAACCCACAACAAATATACTTATCATGGCATTAATTTGGTTAGAGATTTTCTCAGAGTATTGACAGCCATATCTAATTTCTAAGGATTTATTTTTATTTCAAAATATATTAGATCTATTTCTTCTTTACCCACTACAATTCCCTTATAATTGTGTTTCTTCCAAAGGCACCGGGGCAGCTGCTTTACAACCATCCACTGTTAGACTATATCCTCTCCAAAATATCCTTCAATAATTAATACTTTCTATTTATTCACAAGTAAGAACTTAAAATTCCCAACACAGACCTGCAAAGTCCTAAGTCCATTCTTCCTACAAGCGAACATTGACATTTCATGGTTCAAACAGCGTTCCCTTCTGGGAGGTTATCTGGTACCATGGTCTAGATAGTAATAACTGCAGTCTGGGAAGCAGGCTTTAATAATCTTAAATATAAATTTTAATATAAATTCTCTCACTCATACCTATCCCTTCTTAAAAATGAAACCAAGCAGACACCTGAAAAGCAGGGTCTTCTATTTATATTCAGTACCATTTCTTGATGCATTTCCTTTCTCAGTCAATCAGTTGGCCTCTGTAAGCTACAAAAAATCGGGACTAGCAGTGACCTAAGTGTTCTGCTCAGAGATTCAAATGCCCACATTTCCCTCGAAATGTGAATGATGCCTGGCAATTATAGGCAAGACCCTCTTCCACCCCAGTAGTTTCAGCCTGTCAGTACAGACACATCACGGCAAATACGTACTGACATGGCACTGATCCAATCCATGCAATTAGCAGCATCTCTTCGTGTTCCCCACTTACTTAGAGCCACAGATTCATCCTCACTTCTTTTTCTATGGAGAAATACTGCCGTAAAAGACTGCCGTCAGTGAGCAGCTGCGCAGGTCCATGACAGAAACATCCCCATCTCAGCCATAAGCAGAAGATTCCCATCGCATTTGTACTGTTGAAGAGCTCTGAGCGTCCGGGGAAGCGTGAAGTGTTTATGATGATGAGTGAACTCAGGAGAGGAGTTTCCTTCTGTTTGCTTTTCTCTTGATGGGACCTGATGGGACCTATGACAA
The DNA here is from genome assembly GCA_011076525.1 of Nettapus auritus. Taxonomy (NCBI): domain Eukaryota; kingdom Metazoa; phylum Chordata; class Aves; order Anseriformes; family Anatidae; genus Nettapus; species Nettapus auritus. The sequence continues at coordinate 2,670,850 of CM021783.1, forward strand.
ACTCCATTCTGAAGATGCGTGAGTTCTTACAATTAAAACACGTGCAGCACCAAGAAGGAGAGAAATAACTAAACCAGAAAGCAAAGCAAGCACCCTCTGACATCTGGTCTTACCCGAGGTGCTCTCAGATTGCATGGTGCTTCCTGCACCAGGCTCTGTTCTTGCTTCTCAGACCCATAAATAAACTTCGAAGGAGAGGGAGAGAATCTCACTCCACAATTGCAGTGGCAGCATCTATCCCATAAAACAAAAGAGCACCTGAATTCATCTTCACACACCCTTCACCTTCCTCCAACAACACGGCAGCTGAGACTAAGTAAATCTTCCACTAATGAATCTAACCAGTTCTGTGCTATGAATCTTCCTGAAAAGGAGGACGGAGGTTTCATCTGAGCAAAGGAATAGTTCCTGGTCATCTGCTCAGTCCGTCAGCAGCCAAACTTAGTTGACCCAGGTGCATGCCTCTCGTACCAAAAGCTGATGTCTCTCCAAAGAAGATTTCAAATATTTCCAAGCATGGAGAGGAGTCTCAGCAGAAATTAGCAACAGAGTTGTTAATTCTTCATACGCTCCTAATGATGAAAACTTTTCTTCACTCACCGTATTCAGTCACTGGGTTTCCAAGGTTAAATACTCAGGGCCAAAACTGCAGATGACAAGGGAGACCACTGCTGTATTGGTTTACACCACTTCAAAATGATGGCCGTAGGCTTGATTTTTCCAAGCCACGCTCTCTGCCTTTACAGCTGCTTTGGACAAGGATTTTCCATAGAGCCAGTGCTTCCCAGTGACAGGAACTGCTCTTCATGTGGTTAAGAGCTTGTCACTCCAAGTCTGTTATTAACCGAACCACAGAGCAAACCGCAACCTCAGAACAACGGGTACAACCTTCTGTGTGTTCACACAGCTCCTAGCACTGTGGAGGCCTGGTCTGTGCCTCAGCCCCCCGGATATTCCTGAAATGATTATGAATAACACCGTCTCCACAAACAGCAACAAGAAGCGTACAAACACTGGCACTTTTATTCTGGTGAAAGCATTCCTCCGAACAAACCCACGGCGGAGCTACCCTGCAGGCTCTGCTCTATCATCTGCGCTGCTTCTGTGTCTCGGAGCCAGGGGCCACTGCGGGAAGTCAGTGCTGCTCTGCATCTGACTAACGCAACCATCAGCAACTGCAGCACAACCCTCACTGATGCGCTCAATCACTGCTACGTTTGGAAGAGGAGGTCGGGGAAAAATCCTGCATAGAAACGTGGTAACTTCCCAACCATGGATACGTATTTCTCCTTTCTCTTATATTCTCTCTATCTAATTCTATTAACATCTGCTACATACAACACACCCTTAATCTGGTCCATAGCCTCAAAGCTTTTATGTGGCTTCTGCTCCACTCCAGGAATTTTGCAAATAAATTGTTGTGCTGGATTTGTTTTAAAGAAAGCATTTGTTTGTTTTCAAATCGTGTACTTGGCTGAACGAAAAGGATCTAGCTCTGTGTTTTATCCCAGGCTGTTTGGGTTCCAATAATCATTTGCTGCTGAACATTCAAAGATTACAGGGACAAGGGAACGGGGAGAGCTGCAGTGAGCCCTTCTTCCAGCTCCACATCTCCTGTGCCTATGGAAATCCTTGATCCTCTCCTCAGGCCTGGGCAGAAGGAGGCTCTCTCCTTTTCTAACAACACCTGCCATGCACACATCTACGTCTCGCCCTGGTTTCAACCAAAGCACATCTCCACGCTCCCTGAGCAGCACAGCTCATCTAAGCTTTTTTTGGTGGCCACTTTAGGAGCTGTGCCTTGAAAGCACCCCTTTTTCTCTGTGGACTTTGAAGGGAATTTGAACAGTTCAAGATTACAGTGTTAATTTGGGGCTTATTAATTATTTTCCCAGTATTTTCCCTTATTATTTTATCTGTAGAAATAACACGGATCTGATTATATCTGGTGTATATTTGCATCTAGGCGCCCTGCCCCGTTAAGCCCAGAGTCTCCATACTGGTGCTGATGGGAGAGCTGGTCAGAGAGGCACCCAGATGCTCTAACTCTTTACAAAGCCGCCTGGATCACAGCTGTCCATTAACACCTGAACCAAGTCTCTTCTTTATACCTCACTTTACCCAACACAAAATGGGGACAAAGATACCAAAACCGATGTCCGATTTAAAGACCCTGCACTCTGCAAGACTCGGGTGTTAGCACCGGCAGCAACGTGACAGGCACAAGGAGCAGAAAGAGATTTGAAATCAGTGATTTCAAATGGCCCATCAGAAGTTGTTCAGCCAGCAGATGAGAAAGAATGAGAGCTTCTAAAATATAAAAGCTCGGACCCACGGCCTTTGAGGACAAAGATATTGCCTGATACAGGGGCAGCAAGTCACGTCAGCAAAGAATAACCCTGTAAATAGCACCATCAGAATCAAAAAGATGTTTGTGAACAGACAGAAGAAAACCACTGCAGATACTGACAGATACCGGCCACGTTTGGTGCCGGGGTATTTCCTTCTGTAACCCCGAGTCGTGTCAGGGTCAGGAAATAAAGCTCACAGACCGGGTGCACGCTGGCCGCAGCACACCTGCTGCAAAAGAAGCCCAGTTTTGTTTTAAGCTGTACTAACAGTAACCAGCACGTCTCCTAATCTCCCCTGTGCTTCAGCAATGGAACTGGCTCCTCCATGTGAACAGCAGGACAGCAATTATTTTTAGTGGCTAAAAATTAATGTGATGCTCCCTCTGCTTGATAACTTCCTGTCTGTCTCCCATTTAGTCTCCGTCAGGGCTACAGCTCCTACTACCCTGGAACATATTGAGCATACGGCAGTGCCATTCTGACAGAGAGACGCTCACCAGCAAGGTCCTTAAAACAGCATTTACTTTTGTCATTAGGCTGACAACATCAAGGTGACAGAGCCCAAGCTTGGTAGAAACGACGCTGCTACTTCATACCCGCAACACCGCTGCAACAGCAGCAGCATGTGTACACTATGGATTATCAATCCTGCAACAGCAGAACTGGCATCTCTCTTAATCAGCTGCTAAATTATTCTTAGCTAGTCCCTAAATTAAATATTTAAACAGACAACCCTACAGAGAATGCTTTACAAGTGGTTTTATGAGATCTTAAGAGCCTGATCTGCAGTGCTCCGGAGAAGCACGGGTTTCTGTTTGGCTCTGGCCAAGCCTGGGGCAGCTCAGCACCCCTGGAGGCAACGGCTGCAGAGCCTCGTTCCACCCCAGTGAGGGGGCAGGAAGGGACAGGAGCCAACCTGCCCCGCTGGATGATGCCACTGGGAACAGCTGACCCTTTTTGACCACCTGTGTTTAAAGCAGGGCCGGGAACTAATAAGGATGCTGGTCTGAAGATGTTCACTTAGCCACTTAACTTCCTGACCTTGTGCAAATTGCCTGACTAAGCACCCTCTATAGCTATAAAAGAGGACACAAAACACGGCCTGGGTGATATATTTGAAGGCATTATGCATGATGGGGGTCTGAAATCTGCTCCCAAGCCATTTCAATACAAGCCATAGTGTGAAAAAAAAACACACCTGCTAGTGGCAGCCAGAGTAATTCTGTGCACCTAGAAATTTCCAAAGGCACCTAGTATCGACCTACAGCACAACACGCTCCCAAAGCATAAACACACGGCCAAGTAAGAGGGAGAACGCAGCACATCTGCTGAGGTGCACAAACCTCTGGAGGATGCAGCACGGGAACCTTTCACTGACCCACGTGTGGATAAGCTCTGCCATATTACTCTGACGTCTTGAATGAATCCCCTTCTGGAATATCACTGCACATAAAACAAGTAAAGGTGGCGATATTTAGCTGCTGGAATATTGCTTCGCCTTTCCCAAAATTATTCTGTGCCCAGCTACATGTACTGAAAAGATAGGGACTGATCTTTCCGTATCCCTTTTTTGTTGCTGTCAGTGCATTTGAATCCCTTGTCTAGTGTTACTAGTCTTTGTAAGCCCCACTCAAAGTCAGGGCTTCCTCGTGCTCCACGTGTGGGCCGGTTCTGTCCCCTTGGTTACGTTTGCTCTGCACGTGGCACATCACAGATCAGAGGCACTGCCTCCCGTGGTCAGCAGGTGCTGGTTTTACGCAGGCTCGCGAGCCTCCATCCTAAATCCCCGGTGTGGTTTACAGCTTGCACTCGCCTCTCTGCTCCCACCTGTGCCCTTGTCCTGTCCCTAGCCCTGCCCTTGCCGCCTCCTCGTCTGCCAGGCAGGGCTCACGTCTGGGGGGGAACACGCTGTTCAGAAGAGTTCGGTGTCCAGTCAGTCCCCACCGGCAATGCCTGAGAGAAGGATGTATTTCAATCTCTATTTAGCACCTGGGAAGAAATGGACTCGCATCAGGTCAAACAGGAGCACGGAAGGTGGGCCTGGCTTTGAATCCTACCCGAGACACCGCAGCCTCAGAAATCTCCTTCTGTTTTACTGTGTCTGTTTCAATCTGAATGCCATTCTCTTCACCTTTTTTTCTTTGTGAGTAACAGCTGTAATTATTTTACAGTACTAAATACACTTTGAAATAGAAATGAAATACCAAATGATTACTGTATTGCCTGCTTCCCCCTTCAGTGCACACGAATTCCTAGTTTCACAGCGATCACAAAAGCACTGCCTCTAGTGTCACAGGCAATACCAAGTGTTGTCGGCAGACACTTTTAAAGCAAAAAGTAACTTCATAAACTATTTACGCTACACATACAGAAAAAGTTTTCCTTTAAAAAAGAGACAGACCCCAGTGCTCATGCACCTGTGGAGTGGAAAGTTTTCGGGACTGCTCTTGAGTGCCAGGAATTCTTTTACTCACTTATATTTTGGTGCCTTTCATCTCAACTTCTTTCTGAAGCTGATCATCCCTGTGGAGCCCAAATGAGAGATGACAGTGAACCCATGGGGAAAATGAGGCTGATGAAATGCAAAGTAGCGTTATTTATGCTGAGTCTGTGTGCAAAGTGCATTTCAAACTTCCTCGATTTTTCAGTACTACCAAAGTCGGAGAGGAGGGGGCAAGCCAATATTTGCTTTTAATATTTCTGAGTATCTTGTATTTTTCTTTCTCCCTTAGCCCAGTGAGGCACAGTTCGTTATTTTTATTTTTTTTTCTTTGTTTTCAATTTGACTTCAAGATCTGAGTCGTAAGCAAGGGCCTGCAGGAAATGTTACTGTCATCTTTGGGGTCTGCAGCTGGGAGAGAGGAAAACATGAGCTGCAGAGGGTGGGTTTGGACAAGAGCTCCTTTCAGCTGCTCAGACGGATGTCAGCTGCTCAGATTTTGAGGCATATTGCTGTGGTTGCTTTCGGAGCCTCACATTGATGCTGTCAGTGTCATATTCTTGCTTCCCACTGAAAGGATTTACTTGACTTTGAAGTGTTATCGCGCTTGCTCCTCTTTAAACAAACAGCCTGTCTTCCTGAACAAAAGACATCAGCTGTAAAGTGCTGCTCCAGGGCTGGCCACCTCCGGGCAGGGCTGGGGAGCAGCCAGCAACCCAAGCCTTACGCTCTGTCCTGCATGTATTTGGCCAGGATTTTGGCAGTAAAGAGCCAAATACTGATGTGTCTGGAGCACCAACCATCCCTACGACTTCACTGGCCTGAATCAGCACTGCGTAAAGCGTTATCCGAGGGAGGGAGGATCAAAGAAATCCTGAGATAGGTAACGCAGTATTTCACCTTGGAGGTACGACTGGAGGACCCATCTGACCTAGAACACAAACCCAAACAGATCCAACCCTCTCTGATATGAATCCATGACACCAGTGAAATGCACTGAGTCAAGCAGGAAAGCACAAGAAAGCCCCGTCCTGTTGACAACGTGACATTCTGCCTCTGCTCCTCATATTGCATAAATCAGGAGGGGCAGGCTTCCTCCCACTGATTGCATGAAGGGGGTCTCGCTAATTTTTCACATCTAGCATTACAAACACAGCAGTAAGAGAGAGGGTGAGACAGCCATCAGGCACACACAGTAACAGATTTGCAGCTCTCAGGCTCAAGGCTTCCCCACAGCGGCAGCTCCGTGCTCGTGAACACTTGAAGTGCATCCCTAATGATCTCACCCGGCCGTGGCAGACAGTCAGGGGGCTGCTGCTGGTTATCGGGCACGCCGGTGGCCTAGCAGCCCTGCTGTGCCTCTGAGAATTGCCAGGAGCTTGTGAATGGAGCAGAGCCCCTGGGATGTTCGTTGCCTTCACTGCGGTTATTATACCTTTGGAATAACCAGGAAGAAATCCCAGGAACAGGTAGATAGCTCCTTCGGTCATGTGAGCAGAGAGGAATGAAGCCAGTGTGTCCCCAGTGCTCCTGTAGCTGTGTCTGCTCCCAGTGGGGCTCCTCTGTCCTCTGTTTGAGACCGTGTAGATAACACGAGCCCAGAACCAGCAGAACTGGCAAAATGAAATAGGAAGTTCTGAATTTAGAATCACAGAAGGCAGAAGGTAGAACCACAGAAGGTAGAAATCACAGAAGGTAGCTCTGTCCCCCTGGAGCAATTTTTTCTTGTTCCTAGTGGCACGGTAAAGGCATTTATTTTCTTTTCCCAAGCTAGGCTAAGCAGCTAGTCCTCACTGAGAGCTCTTCCTGCGTTTGTTCTGTGCAGGTCCCAGCCAGGCACTATCAGGGTGTCTATACGAGCACGGTAGCTCCAGGCTCGCTGCTGCCTGCGTATCCCAGAGCCAGGCAAGCTGTATCAGCTGGCAGGGAACCTGGGCCCAGCAGTGGGAACAGCCCTGAACTGGAGCCCAGTACTACAGGAATTACTGACATAACACCTCAGGCTGTGCAGTGCAGACAACTACACTCAGCCAAAAAAAGTAATATAGCCACAGCCTAACTGTCATATTTGCATGAAGCTGGGGAAGGAAGTTATATTAATATTCTGGTACACATTACTCGCCTAACTCCCATCCAAAATAAAGGTCACATTTTGCTTCAAACTGTGCAGACAACGACTTACTTGCAGTATAATCTGCATAGACTCGGCTCTAACTTTCCAGACTAACAGCTCCTTGATCATCAACCAGGTACGAGAAGTATCAGCTCCAACTCTAAATACTCATGAAAATCATGGCAAAAGAAAACCACACCGCGGCCTTCCCTCAGGGGGTCACGTAACGCCTCCTGCCTCCAGCTGACTCCAGCACACAGCACAGCACCTTCACGGCCGGGTGGCACGGGCTGCTTCCTCCCACTGGAACAGGCAGCAGAGCGGAACGCCCCACTTCCTCAGTTTGTTGCTCTGACGTCCACATACGTAGCTGTGAAAACAAACCATGGCTCTAAAGTTTTGTGTGAATGAACGTAAATTATTGCTTCAAGCACACAAACAGCAAAACCTGCTTATAAGATTTATTGTTGTCAAGCTGGGCAATTACAGCATGGAGTCAAGTTTATGTTTTAATAAATGAAGTACCAAAGCTCTTGCCAAAAAAAAAAAGAATTAAGACAAATTTAATCTGATCCAGATGGGCTGCACTAGGTTCTACGCAGCATGGCGCTGGTTTGGTAAGAGAGAGTTTGGGGTCTTCCACCCCAAACTGGAAAGGCTGCCCCCCTGTCTGAGGAAATGACACACTTTAGAACTCAGCTGCAAGAAGATGCAATGGATTTTTAAATGACACAAATTAAAAATTAATTAGCTCTTTGGGTTTTTTGTTGCGTGACTGTTTTTGTGCTCAGGCGATTAACTGCCAGCAGGGTGGCAACCAGCAGAAATAAGCTTTGCTGCAGCCCCCAAAATGGCAGGGGTGGGTAACAATACAGAAACAGCTGGTGGCAAGAGGCTCCGGCACAGCTTAAAGAAAGGTGAGGATATCCTCCCCGCCTTGGTTCTCTTGTGAAAGGAAACCAGCGAGACCTTCTGCCAAGTAACTGAACGGTGAGATGGAGATGCCACGTTCTGTACTCTTTCCCTTCCACACAAGCACCAGAGAAATACAGAAAGCACCTTCAGCCATCAGAAACAGCCCCACTGAGGAGCACAGCTCAGCCTCTTTTATTTCACTGCCTCTCTCACGCGACACAGAAGGCCACGTCCTGACACCAAGGCACTGCTCAGCACTGTTCCGGTCCTGCCCACAGGTCTGCTGTCTGACAGCTCTGGATCAGCTTCCCCTAGGGAGCTGGCAGAGTGCTGCACACCTGCTGCTCACACCCCAAACACCTCCAGTCCAGGTCAGAGATCTAACACCGGCGTTATTCAGTTTCTGGGTTCATTTTGTCGTTTGTGCTAAAAGGATGCTATGGACTGAACTCACCAGAAGCACAGGCATGGGCCAGCTCTGTCCCAGACTAAGTCACTCTAACCTGTCTTCACCTCAGTGTCAAATGACACAGCTTTCTTCCTCCTCTTCCCTCCACCCTTCTTACTGAGAATGTACTGGGGGCAGCGAGCCCTCTTTCCTGATTTTCACACCCTGGTCTCACTACCTTAACACTGACAAGAAGACCACCACGGCAGCGGGGGCTCCACACGCTGACAGGGCAACTCAGCTGTACTGCACCCCGCGCTGGCCCACAGATGGTCTATGGAAACTGGCAAGTTTTCTCCTGTTACCACCAAAGAAAATCTATTTTCTAAAAATCTATCAAACAAGTAAAGGAAGTCCCTGACCTGGACACTTCCATCTGAGTTCTACCACTGTCTGTATTTTTTTCTCAAGTGCCCCATATCTCGCCATCATCTTCTTTCCTTGCTACTGGTCTCAGTGTCCTGGGTCACAAGTAAATGAGACACATCTGCTTTCTATTTAAACCAGCAAGGAAATATTTATGCAGCAGGAGAACTTGTGGTCTTGCTTGCAGAGTCAGAGGAGGCCATTCAGTGTACAGCAGGAGGCTCCAGGGCACCTGCAGATAGCTCGCTGGGCTAGATCAGCTTCTTTCTATTTAAGTGGCTGGCAGCAAGCCATTAATTGCTGGAGCTTTTGCAGTCAGTAGGTGGTTTAACTCCACTGGAGCCCAGCATCACGGGGGGACAGGGAAGGAAAGCAGAAAGGCATCACCAGTGCACAGCCAGTGCTCTGACATGCCAGTTGAGTTCTAAACTATGTTTTTAATTACTTGGCACGATTTATTGAGGCAGCGTCTCAAGGTCATAAAGCACCATGAAGTGACACAACTTGCCTGCCAGCTTGAACCTCTGCCACTGAAGTGATCTCTTCTCTTCTGCTTCCTTCGTGCTCCCTGTGCCTCCTCCCACGCTCCCCAGCATCTCCGCATCTGGATGGGATCAGACGTGTCACTGCAGATTTGGTAGCTCTGAGCCAGGACTGGTGACAGTAGAGCTAGACAGAGAGGTTGGGTTCCAAGGTGTGTTTGAAACAGCTCTGCCAAAGGAGGAGTTAAAAGAAGTCCGATGTTGATCCTGTGATGAAGTGAGAAACCTAGAAAGGGATCAGGTAGGAGTAAAAAGGGGATAAAAATGCTGCTGCTGTATTGCCTCTCCTGCAGCCAGATCATTCAGCGTGACACAGCCTGTCTGGGCAGATGAAGGAACAGATCTGTAACGCAGACGGGAAATCCTGAATGCACCTGCCTAAAGCAACAGGACGGTCAGGGCCGTGCCCAGCGCTATTTGGCCCCGAGGAGCTGCACCGCCAGACTCACCCATCTTCAGTGCCCAGCAGGACCTCACTTTTTGCAGCCGGTGCGTAACGACGTGGTACTGCACACCCAATTAAAGCTGCTAATGCTCTCTGTGCCTTTGGGCAGGAATTTGTGTCCTTCCTGTGGCAAAACAGCGCAACGTGACAGGGAAGAGGCTGTGGAATCCAACCTTGATGCATTTTAAGGCTTCTATAAATAATTAAGGGAGCTCATTAATTAATAAAAAGAAAGTGAAATTGAAAAGGCAGGAGGAGAGGGGCAATGAATACCCACTGGGGGATAATAAGTATGTCCTACACTGCAGCTTACACAGACTGAAGTCTTTTAGGGAGAGTTAAAGTGGCTTTGTGGTTTGAGCTAGAGAAACAAATCTTAGCTGGAAGAAAAACCTGCTGGGAATAACAAAGCTACTTCCTAAATCCAAGTTACACTTGGGAAGATTTTTCAAGATTTACACACTCAAGTGAGAACAACACGGGATATATACAGATATACCTGTGTATTTCTCTAATACACGAGGAAAAAAAAGGATCTGGCTGGTGCCTGGGGTTTGGTTGCACCAACAAGTCTTTGGGGAAGAGATAAAACACAGCAATGCAGAGAAAAACATCTTTCATTAATTAGATCATTATTAGTCTCCTCTGGCTCCAATGTGGGCAGCTTTGAAACCCTAGCTGCTATCAAAGAAAAGATTTACAGAAGTTCCACAAAGACAGAAAGAAACAATAAAGTCTGGTAATATCCCAGTGGGCTAAGAATTGGTAGAGTACACTAACTGCAAGTTACTAATTAGAGCAGCTTTGAAATCAGAAGCTTAAATCTGTGCTAAACAGCAACACGGTGCTTAGGGCCACAGCTTCAAGTGCGGAGATGAAACGTGCCCAACACGCACGCCTGGGCACAGACAAGTCGTTCCGAAAGGAAAGCAGGAACCTGCAGGTGCAGCTGAATGCTTGTGAGCACACAATTAACCAGTGGGTGTTGGCAACTGCATATTTCATCCGCACAATTACCTCTTTGCACCCCTGCCTGCATATTTTTGTATGCCATTTAAATTCCTATCTTTAAGAAAATGACCTTGGTGTCCGAAAATACAACACATGCCTGAAGTGCTGATCTGAATGCCTAGTAGGCATCGGGGTTTTAAACAGGTTAAAGGGCTGTTTTATCTCGTATTACTGACACGCCGCCTGACATGAAATTGCTGCTTTGCTGCTGATGAGTTCTCATCTCCTGAATATTTCCCTTGGAAGTTTTGGCATGCGGCTGGTGAGCCGTGCAGCACGGTGAAGAGAGAGGAGATGTATGTCTGCCCTACAGGAAGGAAACGCAGGGAAAGGCTATTAAACGAGGCTGAAGCCTGTGATCTCGCCGAATCAAGAAAATGGAAGGTAATACAGGTGGCTGTGCTAAAGGGCTATATTTTGCTGTCAAGCAGCCTGACATTTGCTCTGGTTTCAAATCCTTATAATCTGTTGTGCAATATCCTTTGGATATTCCTGTCAGCAGCTCCGTGGAGGTGTGGGGTCTGTGGCTGGGCAGGCAGGGGGTGTCCAAGGTCGTTCCTCCCCTCTCTGCTGGGGCAGGGCCCGGTGAGCAGCCTCCGTAGGAAAGAAGCACCCTCGGTTTTACAGACTCTGCTAGAAAAGCCCTCACCATGAAACCAACACAACGTACGTTTGATGCAAAATGCATTTAGACAGAAGAAAAGCAGCCAGTAATAAGCCAACATCCCCCCAAAAATTAATTCCTGCATGGCTCTACACCATGATGGCTGTTTCAAAAGACCCAGCAAGCTACATCCATGTAGTGAAGACATCTTTGTTTCCCAGTGCAGGGCCACCAACCCCTATTTCTTTATCTTCCTCCCCCAGGGTAAAAGATTCGAATCTCAGCTAACTTCCAAAATTTCTCCATTACCAGGTTTCAATGCCCTAGCTCCACCGAACTGGCATCCCATGCCCCCAGAAAGAGGTGCTGATCCTAAACTGTATGTCTGATGTAGGGGCTGTGGCTCACATGTTGGAGGAAGGAGTGGGGTTTATTTGTGCTGCCTCCTCTGTCCTGCTAGCAGTTTGCCATGCCTGCAAAGAAAGAGCAAAAGAAGGGGACAGAACTTGAAGAAATCAGTCTAGAGAATGAATACTAGTTACAGAAAAGTTATACAGTTGTTCGTTACTTCTCCACAGTAGTTTTAAAAGACTGCAGAAACAGAACAATTGATGGGTCAAACTGAAAAAAAAAAAAAAGATATTGCCACCTGACTGGAGAAAAAAATCTCTGCATCTCTGTCCAAGGCTGCACTGATTTATTAATATAAGTAATCAATAGCAATAGGTCCGTATCAGTTTTACATCTAATTTAAACTTTCAGGTCTCAGTGTACTCATTAAATAATATAATAGATTTACATATTTTAATTATATTTTATGGATTCTGGACATAATGTAATTAAAAGGGCTTTTCAGCAGAGATGATTAATGAACCGGGCAGCCAGACGTTCGGCACAGCCATTGTGCATGAAGGCCTGCAGTGTGCCGTGAGTTCACCCAGCGCTGGGCAGCAGCACGTTCACCTCCACGTACAACCACGGCCATCGGACAGCTCACTGCGACCAGGCAAGCAGAGCCCAGAGGGAAGGCACAATCCTTTCTGGTGTTCAGCTCCTCCCTCAGAAACCCGTTACAACAGGAACATATCAAAACCCGAGCAAATAATTAGAAAAGCACGGCCCAGATCACAGCACTGATCCTCTGAACCTCCTACGTGTCCCACCGAGCAGGAGTGCGTGAAGTACAGAGAAGATATTTCAGGTTTGTGCCAAGGACCTGTCAAGGTGATACTCCTTAGATTCTCCAAGCACCGCTCCTGCACAGCGCTCTGAATGTGTTCAGCTGTGTTATGGGTTACAAGTGGGAAACTGAGCCCCAGAAGAGAGGGAAGCAACTCGACCCAGGTCCCAGAGCAGGCGGGGAGAGAGCCACCCACGGTTCTTACCCGGTCTTTGGGCTGAAAGAAGTGGTTTGACAAAAGGCTGTGTGCTTACAGCTGCTTTTTGCAACCGTATCAGACCAGCTAATAAAACACACCGTATCTTCCTGCAAACCTTGCACCTCTCAAATCCTTAAACAGCTACATCTATAACGCCACCACCATTACTTCTGCATCCAAGCGATACCCGCCAGTAAAACACAGCTTCCTTGAACCAGGGTCAGAACCTCCTGAACTACGTCCCCGAGAGCCTCAACAACCAAAGTGACTGCTGAAGACAGAAAGTAAAGATTTGAAATAAAATTTGAAATAAAATCATAGAGGAAAGAAGGTCAGCATCGCCAGGCTCTCATGACTTCACTGAAGGTCTTTGATATTTCCTGTTTCCTCTGCAGCTTCAGCCATTTGGTCCTGTGAGCGAAGAAGTACAACAGTTTCTAGTTGCCCGCGCTGTGGAGCAGAAGTTGAAAACGCAACTTCAGAGCAATCAAACAAGAAAGTCTACGAGGTGAAGCAAAAGACCCCATAACGCATACCTGATACAGCCCGAGCAGGTTCTTGAAGCCTCCTGGTACTACCGCTAAGGTACAGAACTCCAGCACTCGCATAACACCACAGAAGCAAGCAGTCCCTGCTCCTGCGGTCTGTTGGCCCTAGCATCTGAAAGCCTCTGTATGCTGATTTAGTAGCCAACCCTCAGTTAATCCCCAGCTTTCTTTTTTCCTTATATAAAACCATTCTCTGGTGTCTATGCCAATAATAAGTCAGCAGAGCTCTGTAACAGCCATAAAACCCACGATGTAGGATGGTTTTGGGTTTGAGATTTCTTCACTGATTTAGGGACACACTTCATTGTTCTCCTTTCCTTTCCACGTCATTTAGAAGCGTGCCCCCTGTGCCCTTGGCTGCTGTGAACTGCACCACCTTCCTGCCTTGGCACGCTCGCCCCTTCACAGCAGCTCACACGGGAGCTGGCACAAGCAGGACTTACTGGCTGCAGGATCTGGGGACGGCAAAATTTGAGTCCCAGGCAGTTTGACTTTTACACTGTGGGGGAGAACGACGGGGCAGTTGAAGCACAGTGGCCAGGGGTGCTCAGAGGACCCGGTGAGGAGAAGCAACGCTCCCTCAGCCCTCTTGCCATCCTGATCTCCAGGGACATGTTCAGGGCTTATTCAAAACACTTACTAGTCCTTGCAAGACAGACCCAAGAAATTCCTTTGTTTGGAATGAAATCTGGATTTCCTGACTTGTCACGTCTGGTGGCTTCCACAGATTTTTTTTTCAATTGCAGTTTTCCCATACTGCAAACTTTTGACACCTTTGACATGCAGGTAGGGGACCATTTGGGCTGGGCCTGGCAAAGGGGCAGACAAGTAAAAACACCCCTGACATTTGTGTTTTCGCCTGGGTATACTTCAGTGTCTGAAATGCGATTCAGTTTTCTGGTACAGGCAGGTCCAGCGAGACTTGGAACGTGTTATATCTTAACAACCCCCAGACCTTCCCAAGCTGAGGCTGAGCTTAAACAAATCTGAGCTGGGCTCCAGGCAGCCCAGCTGGGACAGATGTGCAAACTGAACATTATGAACAGCATCTGGTGACTGCTCGGGACTGTTTCATAGGAAATGCTCGCGAACACTGAGATTTTCCCTACTGCTACTCAAGCTGAATTAGACTTTACCCCGTGGAAAACAGCACTGTGCTAAGCTGTACAGCTGGAGGTTGGCACTTTTGGTAAGGGTTTGCCTTTGATTTCCACACATTCTCAGTTCTCCATAGAGTGTGCTGAGCTTTTAGTCACAGAATATTGCTTTGGAGTAGCAACTAGTGATTTACTATTAACTAGTGATTTACTTAATGTCTGTTATCTTCTACACTCAGGAGTTCCTTCTTAATCACAGAACAAGTTTATTTTCTTGCTTAAATAATTCTTTGCTTTGGTCCTAATACCACTTCCCCTGAATATACACACAGATGACGTTTCACTGATCTTCTTGAAAAAATGGATTTTAAATGAAGTGTAAAATACAGCGACACCACAACATGGTCGGGAATTCCTCCCCAGTCAATCTGCGGCGGCTGAAACAGGCCTGTTCTGAAAGGGGGCAGAGAACAGCACAAAACGTGAACAGATTGAGATGCTGCCTGTGTTCCAGCTCTCCGCTTGAGCAGCCTCACTTTCACACAATTCCCACTACCAGACAAAACACTAATGCCTTCTAACACGTACATTAGCTAATCAAGGTCAGTCCTAGGGTTACAACTGTATGCAGTGGCAGATCAGTCATGCTTAAACATCCTACTAGTTGTGACTAGCCTTGACCTCTAGACAAGGTCTTCCTTCTTCTTGCTCAGCTCTACCTTCAAATCATAAAGCAAGTTTCATTTTCTTCTCTGAAGAACCCGAATGCATCGCTTTCCCATTACCGTCCATGCTGTTACCATCAGAAACTTGTCCCCAGGGTCCCACTTCTCAGATGGCATCCGCGCTCCCTTCAGCCTCGGCTCCCCTTGCAGCTCTCGCCGAGGTGCTGCCTTCGCTCAGTAAGCGCCCTGCGTTCCGGGTAATGTAAAACATGAGCGTCTCATACACTGCGAAAATTACTTCTGTGCTTACACAGCTACTTAATTCCATTTTGCCATTGATTTGTCATTTTAAAGTTAAATAATAAACATGGATCGGAGCCAGGATACCAAGAGCTGCTTTCTCTCTCTCTTTCTAGTTTTTGATTTATGTGTTTGTTTATTTACTGATATATTTAAGCACTCCCTATTGCATTTCACACATAATCTGGCAAATCCTGAGGATTTACTTTCACAATTGATTAGAAAAGTCAATGTTTTACAGATAGGATTAAAATGGAAAATATCTGGGAGCCTTGATGGAATCTACTTACAAAAACTATTATCTCCAGCAGGCTCTGCAGCGCTTAAAAATCTTACGTTGTGTGTTGTCCAACACAGAGAACATACAGCCGATTCCTGTTACAGGCGTTATGTCAACTGAAGAACTACACTTGCTCATTTGTCCATTGTGGGAGTGCCTTCCAGGCTTTGCATTTAATCAACACCTGGGAAAAGATCATTATTTTCCATTTGCTGGTAGTATTCTTCTCTTCAGAATTAAACGAGACGGGCTAGCAGGCAATGCTGAGGAAAGCGGTGGGGTTTGAGTATTGTCAGTAATCCAAATTTAAAATTCTAAAAATGTCAACAAGTGGTTTTTTTTCCTTTATTTTTTTTTAGCTTCAAACCATGTATTACTCCTCAGTTGTATTTATTTTTAAATCAATGTTTAGAAGACTTTTAAAAAATGTGCTATGACAGGGCAACCTGCTTTTTAGCTTTTTGATTCTCTGTCAAATGGTGAAGCTGGCTCCCTTCTGATCTACTCTCACAATCAAAACCAAATCAGTTATTCACACGCGGCTCGCTTCTCAGTGGAATCATTTTCCAGATCATGAAATTTCAGTGCAGAGTGATAAAAAGATTAGGCTGGTGTCAAAGAGCAGATTACAGGGCAGCCTGGAGAAAAGAATAAGATCTACTCTAAATCCCGTTCTCCCGGGGCTGGGGTCCTCTCGCTGGCCTTTACTGGTGCTGCTAAATGCTCAAATTGGATTCTGTTGCACAGAGCCATCAGCGGCATGAATTTATAAGAGCCTTTCATTTGCTGTTCTTCGTGAATTTAATGCCAAAATGGGGGCGGCTGTGTGCTGGGGCCGGGAAACTCCTAATGAGAGCAGGGCATGGCTACAGTGTGGGCCGCCCGCTGGAATATGCAGAACAGTCAATGCTGATCGACCTCGCTTGTTACAGCAAGGTCAAGTGAGCAGGCAGGACAAGGTGAGGGGGAAGCACTGCTTGTGTCCCGGTGCTAAAGAGCCATTTAAAGCCCGAGACAGACAATGCACAGAGACCCACGCAACTTCAAGGCACTAGAAAACACCCCAATTAAGTGAAAATTACCATCCCCATTAAGTGGCAGCCATCACTGCTTAATTGCTACCCAGGGAGGTATCCTGATTAAGAGCAGATGAAGTCTAGCACATCTTATGCAGTGGGTTATTGCCTAGCTATGTAAGAAAGAAAACAAAAGCAAAAACCAGAAATAAGAGAGTAAAATCCTTTGGTCAAAAGCTGGAGACGTTCATTTTCGCTAAATAGAACCAGAGCTCGACTGGGGATCCCCTGAATTGGGGTGTTTTCCTCTTGCGCATAAGGCCAGGGTCTTGGCAGGGGCTGCAAGACATGTCCCTGTTCTGCCATCTGTTCCCCGGTGGGGAAGGAGCAGCAGAGTCCTCTTGTTCCAACCGGACGCCCATGCCAGGACGGACTGCCCTGCCCTGCCGTGCTCATGCTCTGCTTCCTCTGCGGTGCTCAGGGCAGCTCAAAGCACCTCTCGTTCAGCCAGGATCAGGCCCACCGATCTCCCTTGAAATCCCCTGGCCTCAGTCAAGTGTGGCTTTGTCAAGATAATGTGAGCACTTTTTTTTCCTCTCACCCAGCAATTCTTCTTTCTTCGGAAGAGCTTTGACCTTTAAATGAAGGTGCATGCCAAGAAAAATCCAGAGCTTGTTATCAAGACAATCTGTGGCACAGGCTGTGTGGTAATGTCCTCCCGAGGTGATGAATAAGATCTATCAGTGTCTGGATACTAAGGCCTTTTTTATCCTGGCAAACTCAGGGCTTTCCAAATCTTTAAGCCTGATCAGAGATAGAGCACTACAAGAGCTTACTTAAATCTCAGCAAGTAGAAAAGAGGGTGAGGGGAGAAAGCTCACATAAAATAAAGAACACCACTTTTTTAAGATAAAACATAACTCTAGGTACAATAAAAGCCTTTAGAGAACAGAAAAGATCTTTGTCAGGAATGTATCTCATTTAGTCCCATTGTTTCACGGCATGCTTTTCAGAAGGAAAGGCATTCATCTTGCCTTTTTTTTCCCCTAGTATTTTTTCTCCTTTCTTGAAGCCAGTTTCCATTTCGTTAGGGAGTGAATCGCTGATGAGGTGCTGGCCTTGTCTCCTTGCGAACACACCTCAAAAACGGGGCAGTCAGGAAAAAGCAAGCATGCAGTCTTACAACCTAAAACCCGAATGTTTTTACAAGCCCAGTTGTATTTATGTTGTGCTGGGCTATACAGCTGTTCTTTAGTGCTTATGGCACGCAGGTTAATAACTGCGAGTACCTACGGTTAGATACCTGCAACATGTGGTGAGGTCCCAAAGGGAGCCACTTCCAAAGGAAAAACAAAGGGCAGAAGAATTCCTCAATTTCCACACAATTTCCCCTGCGTGTGCTGCGAGCTGAACTTCCCTGGTTCACGGCACATTGCTGGGAAGTTGTGCCCCTGTCCCTGAAAGCCTCCGAGGGATCTCTCATTTCACAGTTGGCGCACTGAGCATGTATCTGTGTGCGGAGTTATACGCCCAGACATGGAGACGATCACATTTCTGTAGCTTGATTAGCCCTGTGATGAGCCATAATGCTATCATGGGTTTTGCACAGAGAGGCAAACTCCCAGAAAAGTCCTGTCGGCTCGAGTTTGGCCTTTCACACAACACTGATGCACATCGGGTTCTTTTCTCTGCAACACGGCTGCACACCGAGCACACGCAGGTTGCCAGATAGCGCACAGCCTGCACTCCAATACACTTCACCTGATGCTCCCCAAACAGCACAGTCGTGGCCCGACAGCGTTTCATTTTGGCTACTTCCACACTGAGAGGTATTCCACAGCGAGAGACAAAAGGAGGGGACGCTGCTTCCCCAGCTTCTGCATGACACTCGGCACTCAAGCTGTCGGTACGACACACAAAGCAGACTGTTGCTAGAAATGCCCGTCTTGGAGCCGGATTTTTTTTCCAGCAGGATCAAGCTAATAAAGTGCATTTCTTCCTGCCAACCTAGCCTATTTTATAGCTTTTGACAGTACTCCTACACGACTATTGGGATATAGCCTGAGTCTTCACAACTTCCAGCTACAATTGTGTTACATTTCACTTGCATAACCACAAAAGAAAGAAAATTAATTTAGCATTAGCAGAATCTTGTCCATCAGCATTACAAGGTTCGGATATATAACGCACACCTTTATTTTACACAGCTCCTACGTGACTAACCTATCGAGTCCTCCATTCACAAGCACATAGCATTTTGCAAAAACGTTCTGTATTGACCCACTTGAAGACGAGCAGGGCTCACTGCTTTCACTCACGTCAGAAAAGCTTTGAGTTGTTGTACTGGGGGGCTGATCAAGCTCCTGCAGAGCCACAGTTCCCACAAGGACTTCTTGTTTTGAAGATCCAGATTTGCTGAGCAGCAGTCTGATTTTCTGAAGAGCCAAAAATCCAGCAGCCTTCTGTGCCTCCCTTCCCTACATTTCCGAAAGCAGCGCATATGCTTCATGACTTGTGTTCGTTCCCACATATGTGGAATAAGAAATCTACCTCCACCTGTTCCTACAAACAAGGCTGCTTATAACCTCACGAGAGAACGCAACATAGGTCAGGAGCGACACCAAGAACCTGGTAACTCGACGGGCACTGACTGAGCACCTCTGGCTTGGAGCCGAGGCCATGAACTGACGGACGCTGAGAGCAGCAGTTGGGAACACGGCGTCTGCAAGAATGAGCAAAGGGCAAACACTGCCAAACCCAGAACAGTGGAGTAGCAATGGTGAACACAGTCCTAAGTCTGGCCAAATTGCCTCGCTCCTCCGAGTCCCTCTCTGCCTCTGTCAAATTCGGCTCACCATCCCTATGGGAAAGCCTTTTTCACATGATGCAGCTGAAAAACCTGAGGCCATGGACAATCCTGACTACCCATACAGCCTCTCAAAGCACAGAGGAAAACCCACCAAGTCACACTTACAGTGAAGCACTATCCCACCTTCTGCTTTCCCTGGAAAGTGCTTTAGCTTTGCAAATTGCGTTGTCTTCTTGCTTGTTCTACAGTGAATGAGTTTCTCTCTCAATAAGGCTTGTAAGCCAGTAAGCCTACTGCACTGATTTTAATGTAGCATTGTTTCTTTGAACTCCTTGTCTCTCTCTGTGTTCCTCATGGTCCTTGTTTTTCCGTCTGTACTAAAGGATTTCCAGGCCAGGGACCGTTCTATTTATTTATTCTTTATCCTCTTCCTTTTTTTTCCCCTCTGTATTTTCTGTATTTCCGCATTTGTACAGCTTGTAGTGCAGAGTTTGCAGTAATGAATTTGAATGTTTTTCCTCGTGGCCAGTTTTGTTACCTCTGTTTCTGTTTTCTCTCCTTTATACAGGAGCAAATGAGAAAATCTCAAATGAATTGTGCATCAGCCCATTGATTAAGTGGAGTACCTTACCATGCAGTAATTACCACTGCCTAAGCTGTACCCAAGCACAACAAATCATTTTTATTTCTGTACGCCCTGCAACTTGGAGAAAGAAGCACTAGTCATGGATAGACAGCGTATGAATTGCCAGAAAAATCCCAGGTTGTGTACAGATCATTTATAACCTAGCCAGCCCAGTGTTTGCAGAGGTTTTTGCCCACTAAATATCTCATAAATCATTGACTTTCTTTAAAAAGATAATAATAATTTTGAAGTGGTAAGTGGGATTGGTCTGGATCATTATATTCTCCCTCTAGGGCAGGGAGTTGAAAGTTTTAATTTTCTTTCATCAATCTAAGTCATCACCCAAGGCTGGAGTGAGATGTTTGACTTCTACTGCTGGAAACCTTAGGTAAGATGAGACCTGAACACTCTCCACGGAGGTCTCAGGTCTCTGCTGAGTTGCTCAGAAATCCGGAAGGTAAGAAGGCTGCACGCACGCTGCAGTGAGCACAGTGTAACGCCCCCCTGCCAAACCCCCTGCAGGACCAAGGCCAAATGCCACCAGCAGCTGAGCCCACTGCCTTTCTTCTTGCCACGGGGCTACAAGGAAAAAGAAGGGGACAAGGAAAAAGAAGGGGAATTTGTGATCAGGACTTCACAAACCGGTACGTGCTGTGCGGCGTTGTATAGCACTCAATTCACTGCACATTTTGTAGGGTTTATTTGTGCAGGGGACATGTCTGGGGTTTCCGTACGTCAGGCAACCCAAGCCATTCCTCCCAAGTAGCTCACTGGGACACACGAGTCTGAATAGTTGTTCTTAATCCCTCAAACCCAGGCAAAGAAGAAAACATGACCACAAACTCAGACGTACAGCACTCCGGGAGAGGGGGAGGTTGCTCTTCCTTCCCCCCAGCGGAAGGCTACACTCACTCTCCCACCACGCGCCATGTCTGTGGTGCTGCAGAGCGGATCCCCCACTGCATCCCAATCGCACTTTGTGTCGGCAGTCCTCTACTGGCAGCGGGGCACCGGTGGGCTCTGTCCTTTTGTTTGTGGAGCAGAGGAGCCTGGGATCCTCACCGGTGCTTTATGGCTGATGCTCTGATGTGCTGCCATTCCAGCCGCAACACCCGTTAAGAGAAACAAATGCAACCCTGAGCTGAGCAATTTTTTTCAATTAGTGTCGTGTTTTTCCTTTTTGGAAAGACTACATCAATTTCCTATCTTCCCCAAATGTGTTTATTATTTAAGATCATTTGCTGAATAATTTATATGTCTAATTTTAATGTGCATTGCTTCATTGTTATTTTTTATTGGAACTGACTTGTTTTTAGCCAGTTTTAATCATTCTTCATATTCCTATCAAGAACAGAGAACTTTCTAATAGGAGCCGTGTGAAAAATGAGATACTGAATGACCCCTATAGTTCAAACCATTATGGAAAGAATATAAAAACAGGCAAAGAGAAGGCATTAAACAGGGAAGCTCGGAAGGGGAATGGAGGAAACAGAAGTATTACAGAGCTGCTAATAACCACCGTTTGATCACACCTTACCTGGAGTCCCTGGGAGTTCTGGAGGAATCCTGGCAGGAAGGGATTCAGCACAACCCCGCTCATGGGATGCTCCAGCCCCGCAGTGTGTCACTTCTGAGCTTTCTCGTGGTACGCTTCACATCTTCAGCCTGGAAAAGGAGATGTCATTCTACGATAGCAAAGGTCAAAGCAACTTGGAGCAGACAATGTTAGAAACTTATTTACTAACAATCTGGCAACAGCTTGTGGAAGCTCCCGTGCAGTCGGGTTTTCAAGTGCAGTCATGCTGGTTTTGAGGATGCCAGATTGTCTGATGCTTTTCTCAGCCACGCTTTTGCCTGGTATAATTGTTGTTGGCTTGTTAACGCTTGCACGTGAACTCAGGGCTGAGGAAGGGGCTGTTGCCTGGGGAAGGCTGCTGGCTTGCCAGCCCAGCAAGTACTCCACAACGTGCAGAACAGCAGTGACGGCACGTTTATCAGCTGCACCAAGAACTACTTCTGCAGGCAAGAGGAAAATCAGGGCACCAATGCTTTCTTAATCCATCTACTGACACCACTAACACAGACAGTCTTGCTTTTAGTAGGAAATTGAGTGAGATTTTCCAACCAATGCACTTCCTATGGGCCACAGAAGGCAGCTGGAATGAAGGACTGCAGCTGAGTGCAAGGAATGAGCAAAGAAGACTTTAAAAGCTACGGGTGTATTTCCCCAGGCCATTGTTCCTACCCCTACAAACCAGTGATGTGTGTTCTCTGAAGTCTAATGCCAACTTGGAAAGTTTTAGGAGGAGTAGATTATATTTAGCTGGCTACCTAGACTTCCTTGTAAATTAAACAGAAGCTCTCAGCAAAACTTACCTTCCTTTCGTTCTTTCCCCTCTAATTACGCCGTGGCACTAATTATCTTATGAGCAGAAACATTCTGTAGATTGCTGCTGCTTCGAAAACCAACTGCTGCTCCTGCTGCTCTCCCATACCTTCCACACATCTCCAGACAAAACCGAGAACAACACAGACCAAAACACCACAGGCAGGCCTCTGCCCCGCAGCATTCTCCTTTTCTACAAGTTCTCCGTCTCCTCCTATCTTACCTCCTTATACCGCTGCTGGTTCCCAAAGCCTTATTCACATTTATCCTTATCTAAGGCATTTGTGTAGGATACAAAAGGTGCTTGTGTTCTAAAAAGCACAACTATGTCCTGAGTATCATGGCTAAAACCGTTCGGATGTTTTCCCCTAGCCTTCCTGTGCGTGAGTGGTGTACCTCCAGTGTAATCCCATCTGGAGCAATTTAGCAGCAGCTGTCAATAGTGTAACCATGAATTTTTTCATCGGAGAAAATGATTGTAAAATTGGATCATCAGAACACATTTCAGTGAAAACAGCGGCTTTTTTTTTTTTAAGTATAAGCTCAATAAATGTGAAATCATGCAATGTTAACTCATTGCTAATGGCACAAACGTATGCTCACTTCACAGAATCTACCCCATTAAGACCCTCTAAAGAGAGGCAAAAAAGGGATCTTAACAAATTTTTCAACTCATCAACTCACCATGGAGTCAACTTAAAGCATTGATTAATAGGACCCTTGCTATCCTAGCTCAACTTGTAAGTAGCTTAATAAGACATAAAATATTCTGCTCAGGGTTTTTAGTTTAATACTTTTGCATTGATTTTTTTTACAAGAAAATACAGTAACATTGTGCATATAAAGCAGTCCGTGCAAGGCCTTCATTTTGCACAGGCACATCAGAAGTAACACGCGTTCATTCTGCACGTGTCACTGATCCACATGACCTTTAAACTGTTATTCAGCAAGAAAATTAAATATCTAGCAGAAAGCTTTGAAAGAACAATTCATTAGAGAGTACCTGCTATGTGCGGCGCATCGCGCCCAGTCACACGCACACGCAGACCTAACGGGAAACTGCTGACATCTTCTAACGCTGCCTTGGTGGTGAGCGGGTAACGTGCTGCGCGTGCACGGGATGCTGGGGGCACTTCTCAGCCTCACGAGACAACAAAGCCGAGCAATTTCAGCAGTGCCATCCGCTCCTGTTAGCCACGCGTTTAATTCACAGACGTAGAGTCTAGGAGCTGTTCACGGATTTCAGTCCCTGTTTCAGGAGTTGGACTCGATGATCCTTATGTGTCCCTTCCATCAGGACATCCTATGGTTCTATGATTCTCCGCGGCCCCAAGTCCCGCAGCGAAGCCCCCAGGCCTCCTCCAGCCCCACCAAGCGTCCCCCAGCGCTCAGCCCGAGTCACCCCAGGGCACCCCGCGCTCCAACCTCAGGGCTTGCTGGCTGCCCCGCTGCAAGCCACTTCCTCGGAGCTCCGAGGGGCACAGCGACACAGCCGTGCTCTCCCCAGTCCACGCCAGCACTGAGATGCTCCCGTTGGCTTCGTTTCTCCTGGCAAGGAGAAGTGCTCCGTGCACCTTACCGCCACCAAAGCTGTCCCCACGCAGCAAGTGCCGTTTGTCGCGGTGCCCGCCTGGCTCCCAAGTCGTTACACGAGGCGAGAGAGGCAGCTGCCTCGAGCACCGGACTGCTTAGTGGGCAGCCAGGTTAAGTTGGGCTCTCTTTTACCCCGCTTTGTTTTTAAACATCTTGCCTAGAGCAAAAGGCCTAGAGTCACCACCGCCGCGAAGCCCCGCCGCACGCAGCTCTTTGCCGGGAGCCGGAGCATAGGGCAGGTTTCAGACCTGCTTTTGGCATCCCGAGCCAAACTGTCGTCCCCCGGTCCAACGGGGACCCCGTGGTGACATTGCTCAATAACGAGCACAGGCTTGGGGGGAGGGGGATTGTAATCATTACATTGTAAATCCCTTTAAATGCAAAGATCAAAGGGAAAGTTTCAATCCAATGACACATAATTAAAAATGCAGACGTGAACGGCTTTGATTCATGAATGCTTATGCACTTTTAAATTGTTGCCAGGGAGATCAGGGCATGAGAAAATTAAAAACCATTACGCTTCAAAAGGATAAATGATTTTCACAGCTTTCTAACATTATTTCCTGTTGCGCAGATTTTTGTGTGTTTTAACATTTTCCCCGCCCTGCCCGGGCAGATTAGTTCTGAAAAATGTTTTCCAGAAAACGTTCAGGACTCAATGAGATTAAAAGGAGATTAGTGAGCTTGTGGGATGGAGCGTTCCCATTGATAGCTACTGGTAAATGCCCGGGGCGGTGGAGGAGGAAGCCCCTCACACACATTTTGCCCTTTTACCCACATTTTAATTTAAAGAGCTATGACCTTTTAATTCATTATTCTTTTCCTAATTGAGCCGGCACAATACAATATGATACGGGCCATAAGCCAAGTCTCCCTGAAGTTAAAGGATATATTCCCAGGACTGCGGTGGTTTCAATCTATTTGTTTAACATTTCTCACTTGTAAAAGTCAAAGCTCTTAACTGAAAGGAAGAGGCTGCTTCCGACTTTACAAGTTAAAAAATTGAGAAATAAAAGGTGCACAATTCTCCAGTATCTTATCACAGAGGTCAGAGTAAATCCCCGACCATCAAGCTGCAGCAAATGCTCCCACCTCTGATCCCTGCCCAGATCTGCCCAGCTCCCAACCGGCACCTGGGAAATCCTTTGGTGTGCTTTAAGATCACCCCAATCCTACCAGAGGTAAACAGCATCCAACTGTCTGCAAGTGGTTAAAAGAGAACCTCTTGGCCAGAAACGAACTGCTGAAATTCAGCTCCGAGTTGATGAAAGAGCGAAGAACTCACGGGCAGCATTTCCAACGGTGGCCTGCGAGCCCTTGTGAGAACAGCACGAAGATCGTAGTGCAAAGTGCTGGGCTCCCGTCGCCTCCTGACTTAACGCTGGCTACATGAAGGGGGAGGACGATCACAAGGAGTACTGAAACCTGCACTGCACACGGACGACACCCTCCTCTCCCTGCACATGGAATCTCTGTGCCATGCAGACATTTTGGGTTTATGTATCTGAAGTTACATGGGATGAATCCCACCGTTCTAAAGGTGTACCTTGGGGATGATGGAGTAGATAGAACCCCCAAGGCACAGCTCTAAATGTAAATACACAAAAATCCCTCTAAATATAGCCCTAAATACACCAAAAATCCCATTCTGGTAGCATGCCGTAGGCTTTCAGGACTCCACTTTTCCAATACAGTGAGGTGCTGCTGAACGCATCCACGCTGGGCTGACTTGCTCCTCACCCTACCGTGGCGCTTCTCAGCTGCCAGTCACACCAACCTTCACAAAACTTCCCCCAAGGGCGAAAAGCCAGGGAGGAGAAGCAGCAGACTGTGCGTAGCGAACAGTTCAGCAGGCATTCAGTGGTGAAAGCAAAGCCCTTTTTGATCTGCATCTGACCACACGAACCAGACGTGGTTTCTGTTCGAGACTGGGCTCCTTCTGGGGTGTCTCCAGCCAGCAGCCAGCTGCGAGTCAGCGCACCGGGCATCCCAAAAACACAGCAACGCCTGCCTTTGTTACCCACCGCCTTCCCTGAGATCACTCAAGGAACATGTCCCACACCAACATATCCAACGGTTCAACCCTGACACGGAGGACCGGCAAATAACTTCTGGCTCTACTATTTAGTCTGTTGCTTTCTTAATGATAATTAAAAAGGAAAATTGGACAGGAGAGTCTTAAAAAGGCAGAATCTTTCCATCGACTTCACTGAGCTTTGGACCAAACTCGCCCAACGGTCTTTGGGAAGCCACGGATTCGTAACGGCACTGTTGGATCCTTCAGTAACGATAAGCAAAAGGCAAAATATTAGAACTAATAAAAAACAAAAAGGGGCAATGTCCAAGTAGCAAGTAAGACATGCTGAATTTATCTTTCTTTCTGTTGGCAGCTGTTCAGGAACATGTTAATATTATTCTTTGCTTACAGTTATTAGATCAATAATGCTGCTACTTAATTCTTGTTCTGTAGATTTCAGTCCAAGAGAGATTTTCCAGCCTGAGTTTGTGTGGCACAGAACATAATGCTGAATTCATTTACTCCAAGGCTTAGCTCGGTAACTTGCATTTGACGAAGGCAAAACCATCTGGTGTTGACTTAAGAACTTCAAGCAGTGGATGTGCAGCTTCTTCTAAACCTTCTTTTTCAAACTGCCTTATTTTCTTAATGTGGATTTGTTTTTCTTTCTCTTCCCACCATTCTCTCTCCTTGGACCTTTACTTATGAACCTATCAGCATTTTCTAGGTGTAACCACAAAAACCTCTTCATGTTCAGGCACCTGGATTCCCCCCTAAACCTGGCTGTTGAACACAACCTTCCAGGAACAGCCCGGCAGGATGAGAGTCCTGTCTCAAGGGAGCAAGAGACCAAATCTTCCGCAGGTTTAAACAAGCTCCGTCTCATTACCATCATCAATTTACATCAGTCGTTTAGCCCCAAACCTGGCAGGACTGTCCGAGCACGCTGACAACTCCTGGGCTGGGGAGGCTGAGCTGCGGGACGCCCCCACTCCCCTGAACACTCGACCCCTCCAGCCCCCCCGGAGGGCTGGCCATGCTCCACACCAGGAGGGCTGCCTGCCCTCGGGGCTCCTCTGAGCCAACCCTGTGGTTTTCTCTGGGAACATTTCTCGGCTGTTCTATTCTGAGATCAGGTCTGGGATTAGAACTCCTTGCTGTTCTTTATCCCCCTTACCAAAACAGGCTCGCCCTTTCTGTACTATGATGACACCTTAGTTTAAAGAAGAGGTGGGTTAAGAAGCTCTCACCTGCACCAGCAGAGCACTATTATCCGGACCTGTGCAGCTGCCATTTCAGCACCCTTCCTCCTCGACTTGACGTACACAAGGGAGAAGGTGCATGGCAAAGAATGACGCTGTCGCTCTGTACATCGGCTGAACTATGCACTTTTCTCAGTCCCAGCTGCGAAGGGAGGGAGAGGAGTCACAGCAATCCCAGGTCTCTCCATCAGGGCACTCCTGCAATTCCAGCTTCCATTGATACCAGCTCTGAGCAGTAGCGTACCAGAAGCACGCATGTTGTTTGCATATTGCTTTGTAAAAATAGGCAAGTTCTGAGAAAACAGATGCAAGGACAGCCCCACATCGTGAATCTCAGCCCCGCTACCATGCTGAATATTGAACTATTCTGTTCCGTTCCCGTGGTCAGGAGCAGACTCTTACCAGGACAAATAGCAGGAGCTAGGCAAGAGCAGCTGTTCTGATTTCCAGCAATAGGAAATCTCACAGCTGAACAAAATCCTCCGGCAATCTAGATTTTGCTGTTTGTTTTTCCTTTTGTTCTTTCACTTCAGTTGCAACAGGAGTGAAGTGGCATTCAAGCATTTAGGCCTGTTTCGGGAGCTGGTGGCATGACTTTCTTGCTCACTTCACATTCATTCTGCTCCCAGTAAAGATTACCTTTGTGCCAGGCTTGTTGCAGGTCCAAGCTCACTGCAAGTCCAGGAGAAGGAAGAGAACAAAATGAATGAATCCAAACGGTGTTTCTCAGTGACAAATTTTCTGAACTCCTTGACAATTCGCAGAAACTCCAGCTTGCCATGCTTCATTTGCTTTGTAGGACAAATACCACCATAGTTTCTGACAATCTCAGTGCTTTATCAGCGTAGGTGAGACAAATTACTTTAAGATGGACTGGTAGCCAGATGGGAGGCTTTGTGGGTTTTTTGTTTGTTTATTGTAAGGACACCTGCATATCTGAAGCAGTTCTCTTCCTTGACACTCTTCGCTTCACCAGGGCTAGGACCATTACAATGGGGAAGACGAAATCTTCATCCAGAGATAGAGGACGAGCTGCCAACTGCCTTTTCTGCCCTACTAGAAATGACATTAAGAGTTGGGAATACAGCTTCTCACCTCCTAGAGTGGCTGGCAACTGAGTGCTGTCCGTATCACAAAAGGCTCCCAGTCCGCTCTTCTCTCTCTTTTGAAAGAAATCGGTGTTCTCCACATCCTGCAGGTCTCCCTTACCGAACAGCTGCTTAGCAATCTGCTTCCTCTGCTCAGCCTGTCCTTGAGTTGGAGTGGTTGTTTTATACCAGGATAGAGAATATGTCACAGGCATGTTTTTCAGACAGGCTGAGCCCCTAGGAGAAGTGCATCACGGCGCTGAGACTCGTGAGATTTGCATTCATCCTCTGACTTGTCGCTGACTTACCGGATGACCTCAGCCTCCCTGTCCATAAGGCAGAGATGAGAATAATCAAACAGCTACTTGTGTGTCAAACACACAAAAGCAGGGGGTGAGCACTGCTGAGGAACAGTGAGACATGATTACTAATAGCTTGCATGATTATTCCCAAACACATGCAATCTCATAACACTGCCATCATTTGGCATAACGCTGCCTGAGAACTCGGAGAGGAAAATACTGTTTTGCTCTACTGTTTTATTGATAACTGAAAGGGGAGATACACGCAGAATAGCTGCATTGCCCCTGCAGACAAACAAAATCCCCACGTCCCACAGGTAATTACCATCTCCTAATTGGGTTTGAAAACAGGAGATTTGAGTCTGACTGCACAGAGTTTGCACCAAAATGAACAATTACTTGTGTGGGGGATTCGGTGGTTTCAAAACACAACAGGATGAGACTGAAACCAGGGCTGAACTGAGGCTTTCCCTGTGAGTTTGCAGGTATCCCTCGCAGACCTCCACTAACGAGCTGGCTGCTTTCACTCGCTGCAGTCAGAAGCCACACTCACCCTTCCTGTCATTTTTAGCTGCCACTTCGGGCTCGTTACATCAGGTTAATTAATGGCAATTAATATGAAAATTAAAATTGATAGCATAGCTAAGTACCCGGTCACCAGTCACTGTTCCTACATGCTCCGTGTCGTGGTTTAACCCGGCAGGCAGCTCAGCACCACGCAGCCGTTCCTGCAATCCCCGCCGTGGGGTGGGGGAGAGAACTGGAAAAAGGTAAAACTCGTGGGCTGAGATAGAGACAGCTCAGTAGGGCAGAAACAGAAGGGAACAACAATAATGATGATAAAAGAACATACAGAACAAGCGACGCACAACACAATTGCTTACCCCCTACTGACCAATGCCCAGCCAGAACCTGAACAGCCCCCCCAGCCAGTCCCCCCCCCATTAACTGTTGAGCACGATGCCGTGTGGTGTGGGACATCCCTTCGGCCATCCTGGGCCAGCTGTCCTGGCTCTGTCCCCTCCCAGCCCCTTGTGCACCCCTGGCCTCCTCCTGGCTGGCAGGAGGTGTGAGAAGCCGGAAAGTCCTTGGCTGCATGCAAGCACTGCTCTGCTACAACTGAAACCTCGGGGTGTTACCTGCATTGTTCTCTGCCTAAATCCAAAACACAGCACCGTGCCAGCTGCTAGGAAGAAGATTAACTATCCCAGCCGAAACCAGGCCACTCTGGCATTCCTGATCACTGTTCTCACAACAGTTCTCTTTCCAGGCATGACCAGCCCTGGCCTGCCCCAGACTCAGAAAACTTTGGGGCTGCAGCCCCCAGCCCAGCCCATGTCCCTGTGGGATGACGCTCCCCATCCCTCCCGCGGCGTTTGCTCATTCACCCCTGTGCCGCAGCCACATTCAAAAATGTTTAGGATGCTACAACAGGCTTTGGAAAGCCCCCTTTCTCACTACTGATGCATGAAAAGCATGGCTTACATTGCAGAGATCAAACACAGATACAGATTTGCTCAGCGCAATACAGGTCTCTTCAAAAAGCCCAGCTTTCTGCCAGCAGACCGCCAAACCCTGCACCCGATACAGGAGGAAGGAAGAAGCTCCGAACCTGTCCATGACCTTGGGGGTTGGTTCCTCAGTGGCTCGGTTCTCAGGCTATCTACCTTGCCAATCCCCATGCTTCATGATTCAGAGGTTGTGTAACGCTTTGGAGGCACAAACAGTATCTCAGTGTTAAAGTACTATTATGAACAGGGTTCAATATTTTGCAGACTCCCCTCGGCAGCACTTCTGTTACTTGCACCAACATTACTGTGACAATAACCTCTCACACGAGATCATCAGCAACATCCAAACTTTCCACCCATGACATGCAGCATGAAACTCGTCTACTTGAAATGAGCTGGCAGAATTAGAATTATCCTCTCTATTTGCAGTTACTGAGGCACCAGACATTTTGCAAACATCCTTTCAGCAAGGGACTGTGTCAGTTTACTGATACAATAATCAACATAAATCTGCAAAACACTTCTGCTGACATTGCTGATAGGGAACAAAACACAGTGTTAAGTGCACTCAGCCCTCATTCCCCCAGTGCAGCTTATCTGGGGTTGCTTTGTAGCGAGGATGTTGTGATTTTAATGCTGGTGTATCCAATTCTATATTCATACCTGCTGTGTATGTGCGGAGCTGTAACTGTGCTGTGCCCAAGAGCGATCCTTACTATGCACCGACTGCACTGTAACTACCTCCATCGTATACTTCTAAACGGTTCCAAGCAGCGCAATAACATCTGTATTGATCTAAGAACATTTTATTGATTAAAGGCTGCGAAAAAAACCCACATGAAACACGGGCCCATTATTAAACAATGTTTTTCCGGTGCCTGTGCTGGAAATAAAAACATGACGCTGTTAATTTTTTTTTAAATCAAATGGCTTCCACTGAGATTGCTGCAATGATGCAAGGTCAAACTGCGAGGCCTTGGGCTCTCCCCCTCTTCTCTGCTCTTCTTACAGGGAGGAGAAAAAGACTGACAGGTAAATGCTGCTGGATGTTGACATTAAAAGGATAAACAAGACGAAAGTGCATCTCCAAACCATACTGCGAGGTGGCACACAGGTCTAGTACAGATCAGTGTGAGCAAGGCAGGTTCTGGGAAGGACAGCATTTACGGGTCTCCCCTGGACTGCACTTCTAGCAGTTTACGCTGCGTTTTTCTGTTGCATTACAGGATAGTCTGTCATGCTGCAGAGCCTTCCGTCTCCCAGGCCTTGCGCTTACTCTTGCAGACAGGGGAGGGAGAGTTTGGAAAGAGCTCGAAGACCAGCACAAGAGGAGCAAATATCCAATTGAAAAGACAGCCCACCGGCACATGTAGCCGGCTGCTTTCAGGTCTAGGACGCAGCAGAAGAGCTTGGAGTACAGGTACGGCGGATCAGAGCAAGGGTGCCTCCTAGCAGCCGCTGACAATTTACAGTACCTTTTGTTTGTGTCTTACACTCCCGTTCCTGAAGAGAAATTCAGAAAACACCACCTGACATCTCTGCCAGGAAATCGGAAATGTAAATAAAACCCAGCAGCCCCTTGGGAAATCCAAATTCAAAGGCTTTCTGACTCAATCTCCGCACAGCTCTGAACTCCCCAAGATGGGAGCTCGTTCTTGTATGAGAAATCCAATTCCAATTGTTTTACCATTGATGTTGTGTTGTAAGGGGGAAAGATACTACAAGAAGCCGATGAAAATCTAAGTCAGGAAATAGGCTGCAATCAATGCTTTGGGGGGAGAAAGGAAAGGATTCGATGTGATCCAGGATTCTGACACAGTTCAGAGAAGGTCTGGCTATTACCTTACGGCCACATTTTGAATTTCTCTGGTTGTATTTGTTGCAAGCAGAGAAAAAAATCTGATCATTTTGATGTGACAAGAATGTTAATACCTATCTTTTAACGTACATCAGCTCAGAGAGAGATCCAGTCACTATGCAGGGCGGAACAAAAGGCGTGGTAAAGCTGGTAGAGTCAGTTCAAGAAGGTGTAAGACCTGTCCCTGTTGAAGAAATTAAGATGAACTGTGCTGGTCTTTGTGAACCTAAGCTAGATAACTGAAAACATTTTTTTGTTCTGGATTTTTTTCCTACCCCAGAAATCAATTCCACCTGCCAAATAGCATCTACTGGAGTGCCAGGTTATGTGCCAGGTTTCGACACGGGAAACCAGTGCCTGAGCACACAGCAGGCAACCTGCCCTGCTCCTCCGAAGACTCATTACAGTCTCTGCTACGTCTCTTCACATCCCTTCCCACAGCAGCATCATGGATACAATTCAGAGAGGAGCACTGTGCCCTGGCTTTGACAGAAGGCCTACCGTGAAGAGGAAAAGCATTGCACAAATATTAGCAGTAGCAAGGCTGGAAAGGAATGCCCTAAGAGTTTTCAGCATTATCTTTGTAGATCTTATCCCAAAGCACAGAAAAACAGTACCTAAAAATCTTTTCTTGGACACACCCTTCCCAGTTTGGGTTTGCATTAATAACTTCATAATAATATTGCCCAGTTTGAAAGTTCTGTTTCAGTCACTGTTTTGGAGTTATGCAATTTAAATTATTTTCGTAAGTTTCCTATTTGTATTTTCAGGAAATAAACACAGTTCATAAAAATTACTTCCCAGACTATTCCCACTTCCCAGTGACTATTCCTTTAGAAATTAACGCATTCTTGCAACTACCAAAAAATAACACTTTCAGAATAAAAAATGGCAGATACATTTTTAGAAGAGATTTTGTCCTTTAGAAATAATGGCATGTGACAAAAATGGCAAATTCAAGACCACTTTTGTTTTAAGTGTTGAAAAAAAATGCTTTTTGGTTTGCAATGAGGTAAGCACAGTTTTGGGCTCTCTCGCAAGCGATGGGTTGAGTGCACAGCCTGGATTCAATCCGGATTCCTTCTCAGGGGAACTGAGAGCCGCTTCGGATTGAGGCACTGGGGCCCAGATCAACTGGCTGTAGATTGTAGCTAGACCTCAGATACCCCAAATCATTTTGGATAAATCATTTCCCACCTCTTTCCTCCATCTGTGACAGAGGGGTAATAACGCATTATCTCCACTTTATCTTCCATACTGAAATTAGGTCCTCAGGTTGAGATTCCTGGTTTCTAAGGGACAAGGTACTCAATGTAAGAAGTTCTTCACAGGTGAAACCTGTGGGTAAGGCAGACAGGCACCACTGCAGATGGGATGCAGGAGCTGTACACTCTGAAATAACTCTGAAAGTCAACGACTGCTTTACCTTTAGCAGTTTTGCCAAAGAAGTGCATTGCTCATCCCCAGCTGCAGTTTGAGCTGCTTGTGCAACAGCTGAACAGAACCAGACACCTGGAGGGAGGAGCCTGTAGATGGATGTCTGTTGGTGACATGCAGTCACTGAGGAAACGGTGAGCCTGGTAGCAAGAAAGCGATAAAACCGGGGAGACTCACAGAAGTGAGGCAGAGCAGAGGTGTTTTTACAGCCAGACACGAGATCTTCCCCCTTGCGGCTCTCCTTGCAATGTCTCGGGGACCTGGAAATCGAAGTCAGAGTCAAGGACGCTGCTGGAACGTACGGTGGCTACGCAGCCTGGCACAGCGTGCAGGGAAGCCCCTCAGGGATGTTTAGGCAGTTTAATGGTGGAGGGTAATGTAAATGGTGTGTTTGGAGCATTTACAAACCAGAATGACTCTCTTGCTGTTTTGCTGGTGGAAGGAGACTTTTTTTTTCAGTTAGTTACAGTTCATTAACTGCTGCCATTGAGTGGTTCTTATTTTAATTTCTTTGATCTAATTCAGACAGGTTTTTTCTTTTTCAGCAAACAGCCAGAGTGTAAGTCTGGGCCTAGTTAATGAAATACATAACTAATTTACACCTAGAAACATTCGGACTGAACATTTTAATCTCATCTCTTCAAAGAGAAATTCTGCCTCATGCAATGGAAAAGCAAGTGCCCCACACTTCCAGCATTTTTTGTTTGTTTGTTTTTTAAGAAAATAAGAGTTTCAAAACACCTTAATCAAAAAACACAAATATATGGTTTGGGAAGAGGAACTATAGGGACACTTAATGAACACGCGGAGGCTCAGCAGAGCCATGGACACAGGCACTCTGCTGTGGTCTGAGACTGAAAAGACAATTTCCAGTCTGGCCTTCAGTCCTCTGCCAACTTCCAGCAGCGAGGAGCTAAACAGCCACGTCCAGAAATCTCAACAGCTGGTTCTTCAGGACCCGAGCACCTCCAGGTCTGGGATCTGTGAAGGTGATAGGCTGAAATGAAGACAACTTTGGAAGAAGTCCTCCTGTAACTTGGAGCAGAACCCAGTGTTTTAGCACAAAGGTATGACCCAGAGAACACACGTTTCCATGGGTCCCAGAGAGACATCTTCATTACTACTTGTGTCTTCTTTCCGTCTTCGGGTTTCAACAATGTGCAAGAAAAAACAGCTGCATGGAGCAGGCTTCAGAGCGGAATGAAATGTTCACCCATCTGAGATCAGATGAATCAGTACGGTACAACAGCAAACACCAGCATGAGGCATGCAGAACGGCTCCGTGCAGCGCTGCAGGCGGATGGAAGCACTCTGCCCGGGACAGTGGTCACCCCATAGCAAGGGGCAGAAATCACTGCCATGCCCATCAGTTTTTTCTTTCCAGTTAGAAAGGGCAAAATCTCTGAACTGAACTCAGGCCAGAGATGCCGTGAGTCAGACGTAACACATCAAGGCTGCCTATCAACTGGCAGAAGCAAGCTGCATGACAAGTGACTGACAGCTTTTGTTTGGCTTTGGTTTTGTTTTGTCTTTAACATCTCCTTTTTAAAGAGACTTCAACAACTTGAGATAAGGAAAAAAATGAGAGAATGTAATACTTCCAGTTCTCTGATTCAGGACAAGGATTTGGTTTAGCAAAGAAAACCACAGAAGCCCCAGGAAACCCAAGGCAAACTGTTGCTTTTCCAGCGTTCATCATTGCAAGGTTACAGTTACCCAACAGCACTGAGCCAAAACAAGCAAAACTGATCACGTACTGGGGAAAAGCACGCGCTATTGCAAAGACCAAAAACCAAATAAATAAATTCCTGTTCGAGTTATATGGCACGAACCCGACAAGAGCAGGGTTCAACTTCCTATGACTGAAGCAGACGGTCTCTACAAGGGCAGCAGCAGCAAGCACTGACAGAATCCATCCATGGAACCCTTCCTAAGAATATCTCGGGTCTCGGCAGCAGGCACAAGGGCACGGTGAGGCATCCCGCCGCAGGGTGGTGTTTCACTGCCCGCTGGCACACCCACAGTAAAGAAAGACATCAAGAGTGTGAAAAACCTCAGGACTCCAAATTTCTGGGGGGCGGACAGTCCATTTAGAGCTACAAATGCCTCCTAATTCCTGCTGGTCTATATATGAATAGAGGAAGTGAAGTAATGGTGGGAAAGGTGGAGTCTATGGCAGAACAATTGTTTTGATTATTCCAGTAACAACCACCCCAAACTGGTTTCCAGCTAATTTCTTTGCAACTAAACATCTGGGATTTTATTGCCGTCATTTTTAGTTGTCGAGCTCTTTTTTTAAGCCACTGAAGCTTCTCCTTTGCCTCCCGATCTCCCAGAGCACTGTAAACACGGGACAATGTAACCCAAGCCACAAAATAGGCTATTACTTAAATAAGCGGATGGGGTCGGCTCCATTTATTTGGCGGCTGCCATCCTCCACCCTTTGCTTTCCTTTGTTGTCTTTTTTGATTGTCTTGTTTTGAAGCCAGGCAATTTGTCCCACATACACTGCTGTTCACGGGCTAATTAGAATTTTAGAAGTAATTTAAACACCCTTTGCAGTGCGATGTTAATTCCCTCCAGATTGCTGGGAACATTAGCTTCAGTGTTTGTTTATTTTAAGTGACTCTAAAATATCAAACGCATTAGAGGTTGTAGCAGATTTGGGATAATTCACCTATAACGATAAATTCATTACAAAAGTCACCATCCTATTCAATCAGTGCCAGCCTGTGCTCGTGGAAGGACCCACACCCCAAAAGGTGGCACAGCTGAGCCAGGCGGCAGCGGGTCCCTGCGCAAGTTGGTCAGGCACCACCTCGGTGCCCCATGCTGGCTGATACTCACGTGGGGCATCCGCAGAGCTCACCTCCTCATCAGGAGCACGGGCTATAGCCCCAGCTCCGGGACAACCCTGCTGCTGCCGTCTGTGCTGGCTGGAATGGCAGAAACCAAACCCCAGGCTTGGGGCACTCCCCCTGGCTTCAGAAGGCTGATGCTGAGCATCACGGCGTGGCTGGTGTCCTAACGCAGGCAGTGATGGGGACAGAAAACCCCCAGCCAGATCTCAGATGGAAGTGTCCTGACCACCTCCGCGTTGATACTTCTACGTGCAAGCTGTGTAAGTGGAATTAGTTGTATAAGAAATAATGTTATAGCACGAAACAGAACCGTGATTTTTGAAAAAAAAAAAAATATGTAGGAAAAAATCAGCAGCAGTCTACAGAAAAAATAATAGCTCATTTCATTTAGTCTGCAGAGCCATTTCATTTTTCCCTTTATACATCTCTCTGAAAAGATAAGCAATTCTATGAAAAAATAACTGGTGCATAATCCTGCACTTCGCAAACATCCTATTTGTGCAAACAAAAAGCTAGTGTCAGTAGAGATGTGACATTCCACAGTGAGCAGTATTATAAGCAATTAAAAATGAATTAAACTTGTAAGATAAGTGCGTAAGGTAGACATCAGTAGCCCCAGCCACTTCTGCATAGCGTATTTGCTTGCACATTAATGCTCTGACTAAGACAGCCAAGAAGGCGAGAGAACCCCATGTTGCTGAGCACCCCGGCAGGGGTAAGGGGACCCCTAGAGAGGAGCAAGAGCTGTGCACGTCCGTGCTGCTCCCCAGGTACCTCACAACCTCTGAGTGTTTTCTTGCTCAAGTGAAGTCAAGAAGCTAACCTTGTCCATCCGGTAGCACTCAGGAGCCATCTCTTCCAGACGCTGTGCAGACTCCCAGGATCCCACACGCTCTTTCTGCCTGTACGGTCTTTGGCCAGCAGATTCACAGACGTATTAACACCTCCGTTTGCCGTCAACACCTGCTACCCCCGCCCATACCTCCTGCGTTTTGCTCTACAGGGACTGAACAAACAATCCCCTTATGCCCATTCTGGGCCACTCACAGTTTTGCAGAGCTCTGCTGTGTCTCCACCAAGTCTGCAGAGCGCTGACATACGCAGTCACCTCTTTCAAAGCTCCTCACCACTGACAACCGGTGTCACCCTTCTCCAAGCCTTCTCCAGGTCTAACACAGTGGATACAAGCAGCAGAATGCCACGCAGTGTTAGGATATGGGTCAGCCATGGATTTGCACAATTACATCATTTTATTTTCTGTCTGTTCCTTGCCGACTTACTTTTTAAATTTCCTTTTCTGATAGAGTATTCAGCTGACATTTTCATGGGAACCAAGCATGCCCCACACTCCCGTGGTGCACGCTGTTTGTACAGCTCTAACCCCTCAGAAATGACCGGTCTGACTTCCTTAGGTGGCTACCAGAACATTCCTGCAGCTCCGAAGGAGCCAAGAACATTTATACCAGTGTAACCACACCTGTACTGGCTGCTCCAGCTGAGCTGCCAGTTAGTGTAAGAGTTTAGAACCGCAATATTTAGTGAGGCACAAGCCAGTACCCAGCCCTGCCCCCAGGCAAACCATCACTGCAGGGGCTTGGAGCAGCACGAGTCAATTGGCACTGCTTCATCAGAACCAACGCACCCAGCTCTCCTGATGTAAAAACACTCCCCCTCTTCTCCATTATTAATCTCTATACTTTCGTCTACTCCCCAGAAGAACTTGTACACAGAGCTCAGCCTCAAACATATCAAAGTATTAATGAAGAGTTTTTAAGCCATCAGGTTGGCATCGAAAGAAAGTTGAGAAACAGTTTCCCTTCAGTTTCCATGGTTACTGCATCCCCAAAGGACAACTCAAATCCCTCCTGTCTCAATTTGCTCCAGGTAGCTTCCCAAGCTGCCACCGTGGTGCAGCCCCCCCCCTTGGATCACAAGGCGGAGGGCAAGGGCAGCCGGAGCAACGCTCACGTGCGTGGTGCTCAGCCACCTCCTGCCGGTTCGGTACCGCCCACGGACGTCGGGTCAGATGCTCAAGGCTCAAACCTGGCCTGGCTGGAGTCAATGAGATTAAGTCTGCAGCTGAATCAACTTTCCACTACAAAATACTTGCTGATGCCTTTTATAAATCCATCATTTCCCAAGAGAAAGCAGGAGACTGCGCAAAGCGCTGCAGGCCCAGGTCGCCAGACTCCCAGGACCACATTTGATATGCTCAGCAGCCTTTGGGATTCCTTTGTCCTCCTGCAAATCCCATGCTAAAGCTCCAGAGAGCCTGACAGACTAAAGCCAACGAGAACCCACTTAAGCAGCACAAAGGAACACGAGAAACACACACAAGCCTGTAAAATGCACATTTGTAACCAGCAGATAACATAACACTAAGTGCAGACAACAATAACCATACATAAAAATCCCCAGGCCAGCTGAGATTACAGGTCTAACACATCATTTTCCAGCTACCCAGTCCCACAGATAATCCTGTAGCAATGGGAATTGCCAGTCGGCTGCTCAGACCCATGGGAGAGGAGCCCGCACAGCCGAGATGCAGAGCACGTCGCGGCACAACGAGGCTTACGGCGGCAGGGCACATGGCCCAACACACGCAGCACGTCTGGAGCT
This sequence comes from Nettapus auritus, assembly GCA_011076525.1. NCBI lineage: Eukaryota > Metazoa > Chordata > Aves > Anseriformes > Anatidae > Nettapus > Nettapus auritus. The sequence continues at coordinate 2,709,738 of CM021783.1, forward strand.
TGATCATGGGGTGGAAGCCAAGAGCTCTGTAGAAGCAGTGTACAAGAAATGGGTCTAAACCCGTCTGGAGCCAATGCTCCAGAACGTGAGAACTCTGTTCTGTGTTCAGCGCTCTGCTCTGCCATCCCTCGCACCCAGAAGCGGATGTCCTGTCCCGACAGTGTTTCAGCACCATCCGTTCTCCTTAAGAGCAGTCACCCACAAACCAAGCCAGACATCCCTTAGTGAGATGCAATTTCAAGTTTCGTCAACTGGAGTATCTCAAAAGGCCAACTGCTGAGCTGCTGTCAGCTGAACACAAGCCCTGCTCGAGCATCTGAAGGTCCCAAGGCTGAGCCACTCTTCCTGCAATTAAGGCTCATGGACTAATTCAGACTGAAGGGAGGTACACCACCAGTGAGGAAATACAGGGAGAGGAAAAGCACCATGACTAATAAACACGGAAAATAGGAAATTTACTTCTTTACTACACCCAGTTAAAAATATTTTAATTTCTGATCAGTCTAGCTATGCTTATCTACAAACATAAAACTACATTATATGTCCCTTCTGGTGGATAAAACCGCAAACAGTCAACAGCATGCAAAAATAATCAGGGCAGCAAGTGGAAAAAAGCTCTTTTCTACCACAATTTACACACAGAATCTAGAAAGAGAGACTAATCTCTCCCTGGGACCCTCTGATTAGCTAAATCTGACTTGTAAACAGCTGCAAGATCATGATATCAAGGAGCGGGTACCTCTGTTTTCTGTCTCACTGGCTGCTTCTGACACATTTTTCCCCTGATTTGAGCTGATTGGGCCTCTCATTTACCAATTAGGGGATGAGACTGAACAGGGAGGAACGGGGGATGATTAAAAATCTGCTCTTTGCTATTTCTGCAACAACTGTGGACCATTCTTTTCCAAATTAAATCTGGCTGCTGGCGAGCTAACTGGCAAACGCAATCTCGTTCCCCAAGTGCCAGAGCGCATCAGCAGTACACGTGCCATTTGTGGTCCATCTGCAGGAAACGCGACATGCCAATTGCTTTCGGGTGGGCTGGGAGGGGATGCAGCAGCAGCAAGAAGCGTGTCACCGAGCCCTCCTGCTCCTCCCACCCACGTGGACGAGGTCTGGGAGCCCTGTGGGGCAGCGCTTTAGAACTGCTTTGGCAATTCACGTCTCCGAACACCTGCTTTTGTCAACAGGTCTGGTTCCCAAAGTATTCTTTAAATGGGAAAAAGATGTTTGAAATTAGCCTTCCCTCCCCAATTTAGTAAGTCTTCTTCTTTTTTTTTTTCTTTCTTTTTTTTTTTTTTTTCTTTTTTTCATAATTCTCCCTAATTTTTTTCCCAAAGTAATAGAAAATAGCCATGGATGCCTCAGGACCAGACTGTTCCCATGAAACCTTTTCATTGTTTAAAAACAATTACAATGTGAGCCACGAGTTGTAGGAAGTGCATTTAGTTTTGGTTTGGCTACTCTACCTTTTGGGCTGGGGGGGGTGTGCAAAGGAACCATCCCCACAGTCAGGAAAAAATTCAAATACAGCTACTTAAAATTCCCTCTGAGCCAGATGAGAAGTAAAACATACCCATAAGAAACCCACATTCTCCTCAGGATAATTCTTGGGCACAGACAGGCCTTCCACAGGAAGGAATTAAACTGGTGTTATAATCTCTTTATCTTGGGAAGGGATTAGTGCTGTTAGGAGAGGAGTGCTTTCTAAACAACGTTGTTTTTTTTGTTTGTTTGTTTGTTTTCTGAATAACTGTGTCATTCTTTTTAAACTCCTTTTCCAGAGAGAGATGTCATACTGTATTTTATGATGTCACAGTTTCTTCCAGCATGATAAAGTACTTACACCAGCACAGTGGTAGCAGTGCTGACTAGAATTACAGCTCACTTCTCCAGCTCTGTTCCAGCGAATAGGCAAAATGAGCCCAACTGTGCTACCACAGCCCATTTGTCTCTCTAATTTATCCTAATTAATTTGTACCAATAATCATCATAACCAGCAAATGCATTTCACCAAAAACTTGAGAGGATAACTTTGCAGTTACCAGTACAGTTTAAAGTGAACTGCCAGAGTTACAAGGGGAAGTTAACAAGGCACCTGACTTTATTATGCTTGGAGTAAGTCAGAGCTGTCAGTCTTCTACTCTTGAGTACTCTCATTTGAGAAAAGCACAAGCTCTTGAGTGCCTCTTGTCCTCTGTGATTGCATCTGCACTCTAATGCTGCCATCCTCTTCGAGTTTGACTAAGCCCCATGATCACCAAGAGCTTGTTTGCTGTTTTCTCAGCATACGTGGGGTTGATCCATTTCTTTTTTTAGCCTTTGTTTGGTTTGCCACAGCTGAAAGCAGATGCACACAGATACTGCCCAACATTGTCAGTGGACAAATTATGTCAGCCCCTGGTACTCTTTACGGTGATTGCAGCCTAAGCCAAAAACTGCAGCGAGTGGCCTGGCTGCACAGCACTGAATTAAAGTGTTGCACTTATGAGTTAGCTTCCTTGACATTAATATGAATAAAAATGGCAATAAGCCTATATTTTATATTCTGTCATTTCACTCTGCATGACTAGTACTGTAACTTTGTATGCTCCCACTACACTCATACAGATTACACTTACAAATTGCCCCTCTGAATAAAGAGCACTGCGCAGGGATGACAAGTATTGATTTTCAATCTCCTTCCAAAATGACTCTATCATTGCAAGTAAGTCATGCAATTTGCCTCACTTCACACTTCAGGCTATAGGCCTCAGATCACATTGACAGGCCTGATCCTTCAGGAGATGTTTAATTAGAAAAGAAATGAAAGGAATTACTGTAAATCAGCACTTAGTCAGCGGTGTTACAGAATTTGTAAAGCTCCTTTCTCCCGAACCCCTTCACGTACCAACTGCCTAATTTATTCTCTTATCCTTACCAGGAAGTTTGAGAAGGTTGTTTCACATAATTAGAATTGCTGTCTTTTCTCAAGGAGCTATCTCGGCACGGTCTAGTCAGCGTTTTACTCCTCAGACAGATCCTCCTCCACCTGGCTGGCGCTGGAGGAGCACACCTGCACCACCGGGGCTGACAAGGGCTCACCGTCCCCGAGCTGCCTCGGAGCTGCCCGGAGCTTTTGCTTTCAGAGCTATGTTTGAACCTAATTATGACTAACATGCAATGAAAATGCATCTTATCAGAGGAGAATTAGAACTAAGTGCTGCACACATCGAGAAAAACCTCACGTATCCTTGTTCAGAGGCACCTCCACACAGCTGCTCTGAGGCCCAGGCTGCCTCCAGCCCCAGCTCAGACGAAGCCAGTAGCTAAATATATTCCCCCCCACGTCCCCCAAACCAACTACAGTTCTTCGTGTTTTATATTGCGGTACTTTTAAATCTGAGGTTCCATAATGTTTGTTTTGTGTTTTTACACACAGGGTTTTTAAGTTCCTTTCCACTGCCCGGTGCCTTGTTTTCTGTCACACACAAACCAGCTCATCCACCATCCTAGCAAAGCCAGCACAAGCTCCATCATACACCTGCAAACACAGAGTTCTGAAGCTCCCCAGACCCCTTCATTTTACCTCACATATGCTCCCCACACGCAATTAGAAGCCACGTCTGAGGGAAGACACACTCACCTGCGCACGACGCCACACAGCCGCTGCCACCCAGGCCTCCCTGTCCAGGCCTTCCCGCCCAGGGCCGCCTCTCCTCACAGCTGCGCCGCCATTACAGAGGACAACCTGCTGTGGCACTGAGGGGCAGCGCCCAGCTATGGATGAAGGGTGGCTAGTGACAAAGGGTGGTCACCACCTTCCTGAGGCTGCCAAAGCCCTCCTGAGCCCGGCTTTTGAGGAGAGGAGATAGTGCCCCAATTGGAGGGGGGGAATCTTAAAGCGACGCAGGGCTGTGGGAGCAGTTTGTAGTTGTGTGAATGACCTATCAACCTTGCCATCTGAAAGGGCTACAGGAAAAACCTCTGTGCCTTTTAAGTACTTGTTAAAATAGGAATATCTCTAACCTTAAAAAGAAGGATGTAACATCTGTGACTATGAAAGAGGTTTTAAAAAATTACCCGATTTGGGGAATGCGGTAGGGACGAAAAGCCCTCCCACAATTTTATTAAAACGTTACAAATGGTGAGTGCAATCATCCATCACCTTGTATAGATTACTTTTTTCTTCTCTTCAGCACAAGAAATGAAACCACTTGTTTACTGTAGCAGAAATACACAGAGAACTATTTTCAAAGCTCACAGCTGTGCCCCATCTACCACTCACCATGGAAGTGACCAAAAAGAAAAGCCAGCCAACAGGTTCAGATGCCAACTGTTTGATGGTACGGGCTGCACGGACCACCGGCCTCCTCCCTGAACAGCTTTAGAGACTGTTCTGTAGTGTGAAGGGAAAGCATGCTTCTCTTTGAGTCAAGGACAGCAAAATCCCACAAAACACTTCAGATTAATTTCTATTTTTGCTGTAAAAAGTCAGAAAAAGGTCATTTTATTTTTATAAATGCAAAGAAAATTTGAGACATCTGGAATCTTCACTATTTCTTTGAACACAGTGTTCAAGCTCAGTCAAGCCTATGGACTTTAAGTAGTGCTTTGCTGTTAATTGAGGTGACTGAGGTCACTCAGATGACTTGGACTTCTTCCTTTGGTGTTGTGAGGAATTCTGACCGTAGAACAGTCTACTTGTCATTGCTGGACACAGTTTGCCAGCTGACTATGTACAAAGGCTTTAAATAGCTTGAGTCCCATTCTAAAACATACTACTTCAGCCCTGACCTGGTTGAGTCAGTGGATGGATTTTTTTCCTGAATAATTCAGTAGTTTAGAGAAGAGGAATCATAGTATTAAATAATAATAATAAAAACACAACATTATGAACTACTTTAAAAATACTCCATGATTAAAACATACTTTTATACTCAGAATTCATTAGAACAAGAACCAGAGTGAACCTTTCCTACTATCACCATTAATATTTTCAGGAATTTCCACTTCTTCAACCATTTGCCCTGGCACTAGAAAGGAAAGCTTTGATTTCTAGTGGTCTAAGCTAATAACACAAAGTTGTTCTGTGAACAACAGGGCTAATGGAGTTGAACTTCCTATGAAGTTGACCTTTCTGTTCCTTTTAACCCTTCTTTTTCCACTCAGAATAACCACAGCCTCATTACATGTCCTTTGTGAGAGCCACACTGAGCAAGACAGGCCAGACAGTAACCTCCAAGCTGAACACAACGACCAAGGTCCACTTGCCTTGACACTGGCAGAGACACTCATTTGTGTCTCTATGTTAGCTTGATACTAACTGGCATAAACTTTATAGGAATGTATTTATAACATGTAAATTTTTGTTAAAATGGGTCAGCAGGTTTTTAAGTTTACGAGGGGTTGTTTTGGTTGGTTGGTTGGTTTTTTGGAAGTAGATTGACAATGTGGTCATCAGAAGATTAAGCCATGGGATTTAATGGCTCAAGTTTACACTCATTATCCTGGGGACTTCAATTGAATTTTCAGGACATTCAGGAACGGGTAACACTTCCTCACTCTCAAACAGCAACATTACACACAGGGATTAAAGAATGTAATGCACTGAAGGGAGACCACAGCTTGTGATGGGTAGGAGGCTCCTGCAGTTACCATCATCCTCAGCCCCAGCTTGCTGGGGGTTGCAGTATTGCTGCAGAAGCTATGATAGCATCAAACTTGCACTTAGAGGATGTTTCTTGCAGCTGCTTTTTTGGAACGGTAGCTACAGCATAACAACTCCTTCGTAAGTCCTTATAACCAGAATAAACTGTTTTTATGGGTCTGTCACAGTATGTCTGCAATTAGTCTGACAAAATGGCCACACTACCCAGAAAATATAAACTTGGTTCTCCTGTCCAGACACTCCCTAGCACCAGTGTTTCCCACTACTTTAAAGCTGCTGAGAACATACCATTTTAAGAAAAATATCACCGCTTCTTTCATGCAGATGAGGCCCGAGTGGTCCAACCAAGCGCCCTTCCTCTCTTGCACTCTCTTCCCTACTGGGCTGCTGTCATGGGGCTGTTTTCCTCCTGAACTGCTGGCAAGCACCAACAGGGAGCTTCTGTTCTGCACCCAGTTCTCAGGGCTCTGGCTTTCCAACATTACAAGAACCTGCAAGGAATAAAAGAATAATAAAATCTTGGCACCTGCTTAGGATTGTTTTTCAACAGATCTCTGCTGTTACACGCAGCCTGTGACTATAAGGTCATTTTGCACTTACAAATATTTTCTGCCAGAAAACAATGCTGTAGCCAGCCACTTATTTCTGAGTGTTCTGTAATTTTTATTATTATTATTTTTTAATTTTAAAATAAGATCTATTAATCTAAATATGCCAGAATACGGGGCTGAATTTTCAGTGCATAAGTTATTTATATACACTACAAAAGAGATTAGAATTGTGCTGAATATAAATCCTTTTTTCCTTTTAAAGCTCTTATGATGTAGGTACAAGATGTACTTTACAAATGGGGAAAATGAGAACACGGGTAAAGTAAATTATGGACGACCGTGCAAAATTAGCAATGGTACCGATATCGCTAAGTATTCTGTTGCTGTTATCTCAGGAAGGAGGGGGAAATGGAAAGTATATAATCATTTCAGAAGCTTCAGATCACTGAAGAAAGAAAATGCTTTCAGATTGCCTGGCAGGAATGACAGTCGGAGGGCATCGCTGTGACTCCTTTGTTGTGCAACAGTTCTTAAATTCCATTACGCCGCTGCTATTTTGGTCAGTTCTTGCCCAAATGCAGGCCCTAGCTCTCAATTCACTTTGTGGATTGCTACACCTGGGGTGCTGTGGAGCACTGTCTGCCCACAGGCCCCCTGACTACAAAGGATGGCTTTCTGGACTGAGCCATTTAGAGAAAGGACAGGCTTTTGTATCGCCCTGCACAGCACTGTGCACACTCGTGCCCTCACCCACCAGCACCTTGACTCTCTCTGCTCTAAACTAGGAGGACTAAAAAATTACCTAAACATGATTTCCCCCTTATTACGTATCTCTTCCCTTCTGTACCAAATAACTAACAATCCCCAGTCCCATTTCAAAGGGACATTTACCTCCTTGTGCTATTGCCTTACTGAGATAACTTCTGAAGGAAGACTTTTCATTAAGCCAAGTTGAACACACTCTGTTTTGCTTTTCAGGGATTCTGTATCAGAAGAAGGGAGATAAGTGACACGGACTATTTATTGAACCAGTCCAAAATACAGCATTTTACTTAGAATTAAGTAATGAAAACGGTAACTTAATTGAAAGGATTAATTAGGTCTTTGTAATTCTGTTCTTACTCAATAATGCATATGATGTGAGAGGAAAGAGGCTGTCATTTGGATGATGGAAGAATAAGTGGTTATTAGTTGTTCACCATCTGATCAGAATAAATTCTGACATTGACTCGCGCCAGCGCCCTTCCCTCTGGAAAGATCCTACTTCTTGTTTTCCTTATTGGTTTTGCAGTTTCCCTGATATTCTTCCCAAGACACACCAGCCCTCTCCTACCCCTCCAATATGTCTAGGGTGAGGCAGGAAATTTTCCAGGGAGGACCCTTCAGTCCCTTATTATTTTCCCTGGAACCCCCTTATCCCTTCAGTAGTTTATTGCTCTACTTCCTTGTCCTATGTTCCTGCTCACCTTAGCCTGTGTATTTGGTATTCTCCCTCCTGCCTTGAGAAAAGGCTTGTTATCATTCCAGCTGTACTTGAGCCTGTGTGGTCTGAAGAGATCATTTCATTTAAGCTGCAGTTTAAAAATAAAATCCCCTCTCCACAATAATTATAGTGTTGCATTAGGAAATACTGGATGTCTACATATTGCATAGACTGTACTCTCTGCACTGAGATAGCTGCACCATCTGCTCTCCTGCTCCGTTCTTACTCCTGCAGACATTAGATAAACATGTTGAGAGAGCAGCAGGCTGTTTTCAATCATGACATATCTGAGCTGTGTTTAAAGTCAAAAGCTTTTATTTACAGCTCAGTGAAGAGAGAGGACTCATAATCAAGGGCAATAAACTAGATCCATAGCAGTTTAATGGTTCAAAGGGATAGGAGCTGTCTATGTCAGTCCTCTCACTTCTTTAAAATGGAGAAGACTCCAAAAAGAGAAGAGGGGATACAACTGTTCCCGCTTACCATCAGACGACATTCTGTGCTGTGGGTTGGGTTTGGAGGCACAGCAGTGGGCCAAGCATGTGCTGCTTCTCACAGACCTCATAGGGCAGCCTGAAAAAAAAAAAAAAACAAAAAAAAAAACAGTGCTGAAGCAGCATGAGATGCTGGCAGCAATACTTGAGAGGACATCCCTCCCTGCTATGCACTGCCACAGCTGCTGCTAGCAGAAAAATGGATGTTAGGTCTTCCCCCGTGCCTGGAAAGGGAGGAGAGCAATGCAGGGAGGGCGTCTGGGCAGGATGGTCCTGCGAGGGCCTGGGAGTCAATCAGCCTGTCCCAATTCTTACTGCAGGAAACCACACAATTCGGTGCCCACCTTTAAACATTAAGCCAGTCTTTATCAAATGAGTTCAGTCAGTCCAATACTGACCCAGTATTTTCAACACCATCAAGTAGCATCTAGGAACTAATAATCAAAATTCTGTCTGAACCTGGACACTACCTGGGCGTTTGTGGTGTGAAGATGCTGATCAGGTAACTCTTCGGTGCTGTGAATCAGAGACTGGAGTTAACATATAGTCTTAAATGTGATGGGTTGGTTGTTTTGTCTTTGCAGGAGTTGTAATGGATCTGACATTCACTCTTCTGTTTTAGGGCTAGTGCTTATACAAAGGTATTTGAGTGGACAAACTGATCCAGGATAAGACTCCTACAGCAAGAAATCTCAAGAAGTCCCAAGCCAGCTTCTTCAAGCTGAGGTTCTCTAGCAATGCATGCACATTTTCCTCTCCTCATTCCATCAACTTTTCTAATTTTACTTGTTTTCTCTCTGATCCTTGGAATTCAATCGTACTGATTTCCTGAGCATTAAACATACATGAATGTTCCCCTAGTCTGCTTAATGGTCCTAGCAAAAAAGTGTTTCGACTCATTGGCAATGCAATTGGAGCAATCACTGAACACAATCTTCTCCTTCAGGATTGGATGTTGGAAACAGCAGTTTTTTTACAGTTAGTGAGCGTGCAAAGTTATGATATCAGAAATGGCTCCTGAGAAGTGATAAATGGGCTTCAAAATACAGCATAATGATCATTACAAGATGGGGTTGTATTTTGTTCTTCAGCTGCTATGCACATTTATTGAGATGGGGTAAAGATCCTAGAGAGCGAGGCTTCAGTAGCCAACCTGAACCCAAATTGGGCTTTGGCAATGAGGCATTGCATGAACTTGAAGTCCCATATTTCTACGAACAGTGCTAAGAAAGGATGAGGTGGCTGAGGTGCACTGGTGAAAAGTGCTTTAGAAAAGCTAAAGGTGTGGAGACAGCAGCTTTCCTCCAAGCCTGAAGCATGTCAGAGCTGCACCCTAGCAGTTTAGTGGCCGTCATATTGCAGAACCTCTGGAGTATGAATTCAAGTTAATGTTGGTACCGAGTCACTTTCTGAATTTTATCTCAGGATCTGCTGACTGAAGAAGCACCAGACCCTGTACGCTTGCCTGGCAGATAGCAACAAAATGGCTCTGTAACTGAGTCACAACCTCAAGTGCTGAAGATGCTGGCTGTGTAGCCTGGACCCGTTATTCAGGCAAGCTAAGCAGTTTCTTCAGACTGCTTCAGGAGCATTTCCAATAGTCACATAAAGCTGTTCCCAGCTGATTTCTGCTCCCCACAGGTCTCACAGTGGCTCTGTCTGTAGGAAGTCTCTACTCCCCTGAGCTCCATCCAGGGAGTCTTTCTGTCACTAGCAGGTTCTCTGCAATCCCGAAGTGCCTTATCTGATTACTAAACCAGTCGGGGGGAGGCCATAAAAAGCCTCTAGTTGAAGTTTCAGAATGGCGCAGCTACTTCTCTTCCTAAGCTCTGTGCCATGTCTCCACTATTACACAGTGCATACGGTGCTCAGGCCAGGCAGTGTGAGCCTCTGCTGGAGGTTCTGCACTACAACACTGTGTGGATACTGGCCCTTGCTCTGGGTTCATTTGCAGCCAACGTGCAGAAAGGTGTAAGGGAAAACTTTGCCCCTCGTCCATCGGTATACTGACAATTCCTGTTCCTGGTGTGAACGGCTGAGAAGGTGTGACTGTCTCCTAAAGTCACGCTCAGCACGTGCAGTGTGAGCTCTGGTAGAGGGAGCAGTGGGTTAGATGGCACATTCGTGATATCCACCATGGCCCCCAGAGTTAAAGCCTGGATTGTCCATATTAGTCCTCTGAGAGAGGAGAATTTCATCTTTGCCTGCAGAGGAAGAAGTGTAATGCCCTGTGTCCAATTTTCTTTTCATTGCTGTTTTTATTATGGAAACAAAATGTTCACTGGTTCTAAAATGAAAATGGGGAAAGCTAATTTTTGTAGTTCTTGCTAATAAAATTCTTAATGTGCTCTTCTCCCATTATCATAAAGATTGTTATGGTTTACTTTATCTCTGGAATCTTATTATTTTCCCCCAGAATACATGGGCATTCCTTATCTTCAAAACTATTTTAATCTGTAGAGATACTCCTCCTTTATCTTACCTTCATCCTCATAGTTAGTACGAATATATTTTTATTATCCTGCTTCTATTTTCATAAACAATAAGTGGATATTGATCACAAAGGCTTTAGGGTCTTTAAGAAGATGAGGCAGCAAATCTATTAAAGCACTGGGTATAAGTCTAAAGAAGAGATTCTGGGCCTACAAGTAACCAAACATCTGGTAGATAACATGAGACAATACAAAACCTTTTAAAAATAGGTACTTCCAGTATTATTGGTAAGTGTTAGCTTTATTTGCTAGATTTTATACACTGCAGATAATACACTGAGCTGAGGCCCTGTTGAAACTGGTAAAATTCAGGTCCAGTGTCTGTATCAGGATTTTTCTGTATCAGGATTTTTATCTGTATCAAATGCTTTGTGGTTCAGGGACAGCTGGCTGTACTGGGACCAGTCCCACTGTGCCACCTTGTGCTGTCTGACCATACTTTAAAGTGGGTTTCAGTGCGGGTTAAAGGGCTGCTCTCCATTTGTAAGATGCTTAAGATGCATTCATAAGATGTTTTGTACTTTATAACAACCTAAACAAAACTAAAATGCTGCAGTTGCAAAAGATTTGTTGGGAAACACCTCTTAGCTGGTTTACATTGACCGGTTCATACAAACATTTGTGATTTACAAGCATGAGAAGTGTTCTGAGCATGAGCACAGGCAAGTTGTGTGACCTACAGCCCTGGTAAAGGGCACTGCTGCACACGGGTGGGGCACAAAGCCACCAATATTCTAACGGACAGTGGGAGAGCAGGGCCTCTTCACAGTGACTATTTTTATCCCCTGAAAAAAAATCACTAAAGAAAGAAAAAAAGAATTCAGAACGATTTTTACCTTGCATTGCACTTGTAGAGTGCAGGAAGTCTGTAGCGTGTGGCCTGACCACCTCAGAACCAACGTGTCCACAGAAAGCGGTCAACTTGTGACAAGGCAGCAACACATGCTCATGCTGTCCCTCGTGGGCTGGCTTTGTTTGAGCTGGTCTAATAGTTCAGGCTGGTAACAGAAGGAATATGGTTAATTTTAAGGCAATGAAGCCTTACTGTGCCCAGGTAGCAATTTAGCTAAAGGGAAGAATCAGAATTGTCAAGAAATTTTGTGAATTTGGTGACTCACAAAATCCTAGAACTTTATCTGTCTTTTCCTCAGATGGGAGCAGGAATCCAGTAAATATGCATGCTATAAAGACTGAAGTGCCTCTGAGCTGCGCACCCCCCCCACCTGAATTCACCTTGTGTTTTCTTCCGACATCCATCCAAATGAGTTGCCCTCTCCTGGAATAACCTGAAAGCTGGCAGCCAGGCAGGAGCCAGGGTATGATGGATGGCCCAGGCAGCCACAGCGACTCCGGTGTTGGCGGGTAACGAGGCAGCCGGACCCATTTTCAGAATGTCCCCTTCATCTCATTGAGCCACCAGGGCAGGCAAAGCACATGAAATACGGCATGAATCAGGCCAGCTTTGCTGACAGCACACGCTGACAGGAGGCTCCGTGGTGCAGACCCTCACTCCTGCCGTTAATCTTCCTTGCGCAGAGCCAAATGCTCCCAGCAGCTTTCCTCCCCCCTCTCCCTGCTGGAGGCAAACGGTTAGGATTGCTGCTGAGGTGCGAAGGAGAGCACAGGGCAGCCCGCACGCCCGAGGATCGAATGGCTGCCAGAAGGGAGAACGTGCAGCCCTTGTCCTGCCCGAGCAAGGCTGGCCTCTGCACATCGCTGCATCACACTCAGGCTCTTGGGTGACCTGATGCCATCAGCAAAACCCGCAGGAAGCACGGGCTGGCAGCAAAGTGTTTTGAGCCCTCGCCGCTATTCCTTTTCCTCACACCATTGAACTCAGACCACCACTGAACTCGCCAGCTGCTGTGGAGCACAGGCTGCAAGATTCCTGGAGACATAAGCTTTTCTGTTGTGTTTCTTTTTCATTATAACAGTTTCTGCCTTAATATCCGCACACTGTTAGTACAAAAAAGGCAACAGAAGGATAAAAGCTAATTATAGCTGCTGGCAAAAATGGTGGAGGCTCTCTCCATGCTGGCAATAGTTCACTTGATACATGATTAATAGTGGTTAGTGTGGGCCCAGCCAAAGCTTGCACAACCCCAAATAAATAATAATGGAATTTTAAAAGATATATGCTCCTTGAGTTAATAATTTTAACAGGCTGCGAGAAATGCCGCTGTTCTCATGGTAACAGGAAGGCTGTAATTTCATCTCTAATTTGAGAACGCTTGTATAATGCGTGCAGATAGCTTTCTGATGAGAACTTTTTTCTCTCTTCTTTAATTGAAGCCTTTTTAATGAAGTGATATTATTGTGTAGTTTGGGCAAACAATCCAAAATGGACTAATTAGCACTAAATACACCGTTGAAAAATGTTGTCAGAATTATTTGGAACTGAACTGGGATTGCTGCTTAGAACCACTGGTGTCCGTGTCCATCGGTATACTCATGTACGTGAGCATCTCTTAGGGCTCTTCAGGAGATTCTGAATGCATTTGTAGAGTTACATTCATTAGATAAGAAAGAAATGCATCCACTGGTCCTTATCTCTGTACTACAAGCATGTGCCTTCAGCGTGGTGATTATTTGAACAGTGACCTCAAGAACAAAGACTCAGAGGCTTCAAAACAGCCCAAAGATTTAGACAAGCAATTTTTTTCTATCACAGCTTTTACCCAAGTATACAAAGATAAGAGTCCCACCCTTTCCATAGTAATCCTGAGAAAATACAAATCAGGCACCTCAATACGTGCTGCAGGTGTGAGACTGAGAATGAGTCTCTTGAAAAAACAGCAAGAATCAGGCCTGTGATTCTTGAGCACCTCTGGAGGTATTATCCCTGGTTCTTTTCAGTTTCTTACAATGGCTTAGTCATGGAAACCAAATGACAGCAAACACAATGAAAGCACTTCTGCTAGTTTCACCAAAGCATCTCCACTGACTACTAATCTTAAGCCATCTCCAATGCTCATTTTTCCTATTAGAGCTCTATAGTCAGGTTTATTATATCTGTTCAAAAACATTTACGTGCCTGATAGTGGGACAGTTCCAAAGCAGTTTTAGAGTACTTAGGAACGCGGATTAGTGTTTTGCTTACCGGAAAGCAGAATGTGACCTTGCCCCTTAGTGGACGTGTATGGGAATTGAACTGGGATCTCAGAGACCCAGGGGTAGGAGCAGAGGATCGGGTGGCTGGATGAGCCTCTCAGCAGCGGGAGCTGGAGCTGCGCAGGGAGCAGGAGGAAACTGCCATTTTCAGCTTCTTGGTTTTGTCTGTCAGCGCAGACAGATTGACATGTGATGAAACACAACATCTCATAGCTAGCTTTTCAAAGGCTGTGTTACTTCAGAATCATTAACCTGGCTGAGATCTTCGCATTCTTATCTGCTTTGTTGAATATTTTCATAGCAGCAATTGGAGGTGGCTTGCATATCCTTAAAGCTGCAAAGCTAGCATTTTAATTTATCCTAATTCAGAACCTAATTGTCTTGCACTGTTGGCTAATTAAATGTTCAAAGAAGTGATAAATTAGGCAGGTTGATCATTACAACACAAGTAATTAGTCAGTCCAAATGAATATGAGCCTTGAAATCCATATTCCCTGAGATGATGGGCATTTTGGGGACGTGCAAGAAAGCAAAGCGTGTCTCAAGGTTCAGGGGGGAAAAAATCTTCCCTGAACATTTCATGTGAAGTGTCCAAATCTATCATCACTTTGGGGACTTTCAGGGTGTTCATTTTGTGTGTAGGGAACTCCTTTTCTGGAGGCCACTAAGAGAAAGTAAAGTTCTAAGGCAGAACTTACCTTGAAATGCTGAGATCTGCAGACAGTTTCCTACAGGATCTGCCATTTTCCTGTATTAGATGCCCAGAGTGCACTTCGTGAAAATAGGTCTAAGTGGGTTTTAAAAACAAAACCAAAAAAACCATACCCCTCTCAACATTAGATCAATATCTAAATAGGCAGTTACAAATTTAACACTCCCTGGTAGGGAGCTTCCAGTCACAAAGGTTTCCATGCAGCGTTTTACTAAAAATTGTCCCTGGGGCTAAATTAGTTAAGAACTAAAGACCAAAATGTACGTTCTGAAAATCTCACGCTAACTATGCACCTGCTTAAATTCTCAAGACAACTTGCCAGGAGAAAAAACTAAAAAATACAAAATTATACAACACAACATCACAGCAGCTTGATATTCTTCCTGCTAATACATCCAAACGCCGTTTCATCTTCCCCCACAGCCCACCCTTACGGAGGTGCGTGTCAGCGCACCGGCTGGCAGCACCACATCATCAGAGGTGGGCTGGAATGGAAACCTGGGGAGGATGTGCCCAGGACAGCACACCCCACCTTGCAGCTGAAACGGGGATGAAAAATAGCAGAGGTATTGAGATGGTTTAATTAAAGCCTGTGGGGGACCTTATCTGGGAGTTTGCCTCATTAGTTAGGCGAGCGTGGCGCTTGGCTCCTGGCTGCCAGAGAGAAGGATGGCTCAGAAGTAATCCTTGGTGTGATCCTGGGGAGTGCTGCATCCTTCGTGGCTCCTCTCCACTCTGCGTAGCATCTTGCTGTTACAAGTCAAATGACTCCACCCGTTCTTGCTTCCACACTGCTGAGCCTCTCTGTGGGTTCAATTCTCAGAACTCATTTCAGTATCAGCTGCTGTTCATGGTCAAGAGACGAGGCCTTGCAGAGGGATCTGGATGTGCTGGGGCAGCAGGCAATGAGCAGTGGCATGAAGCTGAGCACAGGGAACTGCCTGTCCTGGAGGAGAGGAGGCCGAGGGGAGGCCGTGCCACTCCCTGGGGAGGGGAAGCGCAGAGGCAAGTGCCGGCCTCTGCTCCCTGGGGACTGAGGGCAGGAGGCACGGGGATGGCACGGAGCTGTGCCAGGGGAGGGACGGCCTGGGAACGAGGCAAAGCTCCTGTCCTGGGAAGGTGCCAAAGCTGGAACAGGCTTCCTGGGGAGGTGGCTGATGCCCCTTCTTGCTGGAGTTCAAGAGGCATTTGGGCAAGGCCCTCGTTAACACGCTTGGACTTTTGGTTAGCCCTGAGGTGGACTGGCCGTTGGACTGCATGATCTTTGTAAATCCCTTCCAATTGAACTACTCTATTTTTTTAAAAACCAAAAAGAAATTAAGCAACTGTTTGCACCATCTCCACAGCTTACAGCCCATACAGCTGTCTCACTTTATTTGCAATCATATCACTCACTGTTCATTTCATTAGTGGGGTTTTGTTCTCTCTTCCTTTGCATTTAAGGCAGTGAGATTTGAGGTTTCCAGTCTTCTGTGGTAGAAATAACAAATAATAATCGCTAACAGTGTCTCCCAAGGGTAAATTTCAAATGCTGGCTTCTTAGAGGCTGTGATTTTCTCACCTAGCCACAGTGGCTGCAGTGTGGGACCAGCATTTAGATCATTCTCTCCGTGCTGCTGCAACAGCTGACTACTCCGTCTTCTTCAGCCTGCCTCATCTAGAGGTGATAATAAGTTTTAAAGGTTTTCTGCTCGTCTTCTCCCTGCCACGAAGAAAATGTCTTGTCATGGCTTTTCAGTTTATCTACTATTTCCATGTGTAGTGGGTTATAACTTGTTACCTCAACTCCTGCTTGTGTTGCTGAATCAGCTGGTCTTTCATACTGCAAAAGATACTCTTAAAATTAAAGCTCCTATAAAATTATGATTTTTTTTTCAGTGTTCTAATTGGTCTAGCTGGATTATGCTAATTATTTCTGATCAAAACTGCTTAATTAGCATGCCAGGTCAATTAGCAAGGGCCTTTGGGGTTTAAGAGAGTTATTTTGTTTTTACTTTTAGTTATAGTGTAGTCAATCCACTGTTACACATTTTATGTTTCTAGAAATAACCCTGAATTTATGAAAAGTTAACAGACTGGGATATAAGAAAAAGCTTCATAAGCATCCACCAATATCTTACACCGGGGATCACTGGAACCTAAAATGCTTCTTTAATGCTTCATCATTGAAATCAGTCTCGAAAGCAGAGTTCATGGCCTTGCAGCTGGCTCACAAGGGGAGAAGCTCCAGGAGAGCTATGTACTACCCCAAGTCTGAGGGACGAGGATTAAAACAGAGAAAGCTGCAACCACAAGAGTTCTCCCTTCCTGTCCATAAAATGCAGGGATAACAATAATTTCTCATCTGTGAGATCCACTTCAGGAACTCCTTGTAAAATACTGAAAGGCTGCTAAATGTTATGTTTATTTCTTGCAGGTAACTTCTTGTAATATCCATTCATAATCAGAGAAGTCTTTAGATTACATTGGCATAGAGGCTGTCAAAAAAACTGTCCGCAGATTTCAGCCTTTTTTTAAAAAATAATATTCTAAATACTTGATTTATTTAAGTGAGTGTAGGGTTTCATCAAAACATCTTTCTCCTTAATTGAGCTAATAACTTTACTCCAGTCCTCGTCTTTGTTCAGTCTAGGAAGCAATTTCCCAGCTTCATCTCCCATCTCATATATCCACTTTTGATCTGATTATTAGCATTTAATCATCTACAACATTCAGTTTATGATATTCAAACCCAGCCTTATTTTAGGAAGTAATACCTTTTGGTGTGCTAGGTGTCACATGTTTTCCTTTGTAAGGTAACAATTTTATCTTATGTTCTTGAAAGTTATTTGCTCTCCATTTTCATTCCCTCTCCCCCTTCTTTAACTGGCATATGACTTCTCATAAGAAGATATAAATGGAAATGCAAATGCAGAATGAAAATTGAGGTAGGCATAGATTTACATATGAAAAATGCCAAATGAGCAGGCACTGGGGGATTTAACTAAGACATACTCTAATTACCTGCTTCCAAAGCAGCTTATACCTGTAGGTACCCAGTGGATCCTTCCAGAAGTGCTGGATCCCTTGCCTTCCCTTACCCCATACACAATTCTCTGAGGCCAGTTGTTCAAACTGAGATCTGGATGGGAAGTGTGCTATGAGTTGCTGTGTATCTGGATTCATCTGTCTGACAGCCTGGCTTTCACACTCACCAGCCCAGGTCACCCTGTGCACCTAATCTGCTAGTTACAGACTGTGCAGGTGGGTGAGCTGCCTTGGTAAGCCCCAGGCCTGCATCTCAACCAGGGAAGTGTAGTTAAGCAGGCTCTGTGCTAATTGCTTTTAATTCTGTTCCATGGCTGGCCCTTCAGGCACCTGCACAGCACAAGAGGCAAGCTGGGGAACAGAGGCTCTCTCAGAAAGGCCACCACAGACAAAACCTGTGGTGCATACATATGCGTACATAGCACCTTTTGCTCTGAAACTTAACTGGGAGTACAGATAACTGAAACAGACTGTTCACAATTTACAAACATTTAAATATGGAATATATATATATATCAAAAAGCAGCATGTGATGTGATTGCCAAGTCTCTAACGGAGGAAAGCAGTGCACAGACCTGTTAGTGGGCTGGTCTACTGAGAGGACTGATCAACTTACATTATCACAGCATCTTCACCATACTACTGCTCCTTGCTTGCTTATGCATGTCTTTCCCTCAGCTATTTCCAGCTAAATTCCTAGGGATCAATTCAAAGCTTCTTCCCCAGAGCACTGGACTGGTTTGCAGCTATAAACAGGAGAGGTGTTGATGAACAACAGGTGCCCGAGTCATATCAGTGGCTGCTGCACTGCTCACCCCTTCTCAGGTGGTGATCTTCCTGCTCTCATATTGCATGGTTGCGGCTATCAAAAAGAGATCAAAGAACCTTTTAGCAAACAAACAAAAAAACCATTCAGCACGAGTGTAGCATAAAACCAGTAAAATAAAAGGCCTTCCTGCACCTCTAATTTAGTTGCCTTTCCATAGGTCTTGGTCAGCAGTCACCTCTGTCTGCCTCCCAGCCTTCATCCCAGACACAGCCACTCCTCAATTCAGGAATCAAGGAACCAAATTATCAGAATCAACGCCCATTTTTAACAGTTAACAGCCTAGAGTGAGTATTCCTCATTTGGATAAATAAGGGCTTAAAATTTGCTAGAAATCAATTAAAGATCTGTTGCTGCATCTTTCAGGTGCATCCTTACTTTGTCCTTATCTGTGACATCACTGAACATCCTTTCTGCTCGTTCCTAACTACAGTCCTATCCCACATTAACACAGGCTGTCTCAAGCACCAAATTATTATCATCAGTCCTAGGTGCTCCATGTATGTAAAATAATCTCTCAAATCACTATGTAACAGGAACTGAAAAAAAAACCCACACATGACATTCTGAACTCAGTCATCTCTGAGCAGCATGGAAATGGGACACCGCTGAATTTTCTGTTTAGGTCTTCTTAGCTTAAACCTTTCTTGGGGTTACATTAAGAAAACATGCTTCATTAGGGTCTGATGTGTGGCAATATTTTAAGTAGAAGATTTTTTTCTTCTATGCAAATATATTCAAGGGCCATCAACAATCAAACTCCGGTCCCTGAAGCACATAACAGTACTCTATTTTTCAAACAGTGTAACGTGACTAGAAATTCAAATTATCTTTTTATGCAATAAATTAAGAATATTTTCCCTTAGTTTTCTTTCATTCTTTAATTTCATACATATTACAGTGCTCTCATGATGTCCAAATAGACTAAAAGTTAAAATAGCTCACCAGCAATGATTTACACATCAGGTGAACAAGTGATACTGTTCAGAAAATTTTAGCAACAAAAGCTGTCGCTGTACTTACTCTATTCACATTAGATGAGTTGGAGTGTGACATGGCTTCTTGTTTGTTTGTTTTCTGGCAAATAGCTTTTATTTTAGTCCTACTTCTCTGCTGTGGGATGGGATGTTGGGGAGGGGTGTTAATTTCAGAACTGATTAGGATTGTGAGTTGGTAATTTGGAGACTTGATTGCTAACAGCCGAGACGTTATGGGGACATTCTGCACAGGAAGATTTGAAATAGCTGAGGGAGAACTGCTTCTAATGATTAATAACACCTTTGCTCTATGCTTCCTCCAGGCAACACACTCTGAAAATCGTGTAAATAGTGTGTGGAAGGCTTTGGCTGTACAGCCAGGCTCAGGAGAGGATGGGGTTGTGTGGTCTTCAAGCACCTACAGAAGAGGATGGAAAAATCTCTGCTGAAGATGCAAATTTCCTTTCTAACCCTGAAGGCCTGTGTCTGTGAGTGACCACTTTGTTCCAGGAGCTGCAACATGGGTGCTTTGACTCAGTCTGTAAGCTCCTCAAGGTAGAGTTTCCTGTTCCAGAAGCAAGCAACTAACGCAGTATGGCTGGGGTTCTACTGCTGACGTACCACTGGAGTGCTTATCCTTGTACGAGCAAATTCCAGTCATTGACTGTGATTTGGCTTTATTCAGCAAGGTTTTGGTAGTGGGGGGCTGCAGGGCTGGCATCTGGGAGCAGAGCAGAGCAGCTGCCCCATGTCAGATCAGAGACAGCTCCAAAAGGGACCTGCTGCTGGCCAGAGATGAGCCTGTAAGAGATGTTGGTTGTGCCTCTGGGAGAGCAGAAAGGGAAAAAACTGCTGCATGACAGCAGCTGGAGAGAGGAGTGAGAGCATGTAGAAAACCAGCCCTGCAGCTTCCAAGGTCAGCGCAGGAGGTGCTCCAGGCACACAGCAGCAGTTCCCCTGTGGCTTGTGGAGAGGCCCCTGGTGGAGCAGGCTGTCCCCCTGCACAAATGGGTCCCATGCTGCAGCCTGTGGAGGAGCCCCTGCAAGAGGAGATTCCAGGCTGGAGCTGCAGCCTGTGGAGAGGCACCCACGGGTGGTGCCTGGTGGGAGGTGCTCAGGGGGAGGAGGTAGAGGAGGATGGAGGGGGGGGGGAGGGAAGTTGTTAAGTTGTTTTTAGTTTGCTTTTAGTTCTCACTGTTCCACTCTGTTAGTAATAGGCAATAAATTATATTAATCTCCCTGCACTGAGTCTGTTTTGCCTGTGATAGCAACTGGTGAGCAATCACCCTGTCCTTACCCCAACCCTTGAGCCCTTTTTCACCATATTTTCTCCCCTTCTTCCTCTGAAGAGGGGAGTGAGAGGGTGGTTGTAGTGGACTTCGGCTGCCAACTAGGGTGACACCACCAGGACTTGCAAGTGGCCTCTCCAAAGTGACCAGCCCCACTGCATAAACTGGTGATGACCAGGTATGTGAGTTTGTGGGTTTTTTTAAATGCAAGAAATTAAATTAGATTATTTTCAAACATGGCTAGAGGTTTTAGTCCTTCAGATATTCTGAAGGAAATTCAGGAGAACACATTTAGAAAACTTTCTGGGGGCAGCTCCTCTTATTGCTGTTAATTCAAGTGTGGTGGCTGGGCTTCTCCTTACCAAACACGCTGACACATCACAGGGTTACAACGTCTGTTTCAGTATGATTGCAGCACTCAGCCCATACTGATAAAACAAAGGTAGATCCCCTTAATCCTCTAGGGAATCCTGGGGCTATACTTCCCCGCCACGTATCAACACAGCCCAGCTGGGTATTTAGCTTATCAGAATCAGTCTACCTGCATGCATATACATTAAAATGTCTTGAAAATGCTTTTAAAGGTTTGTGTTTTTTTCCTAATGGTCCTTGCACTCTGGTTCCAATACAAGCAGTTTTGTAAAAAAAACAGCCAAATTATTCCAGAAATAAGTGAATCTGTATCTGATAAGAAAACTGCCAGTATGGTGAACTTACCATGGAAATATCCTGCTGCTGTGCCGGTCTTGTGATCCCACGCTGCCGCTGTGCATGGGGAACAGTCTGTTCCATGTAGCAATGCACCTTTCAGCCAGGGGAGGCCAAACCTGCTTGTGTGAGGGTTGACAGCACTTCAATGCCTTTCACATGTTGTCATTGGTCTGTGTTCATTAATCTTAATTAGCAACAGGTAAGGAACTCACTGAGTTATCTTGCAAAGCTTAGTTCGGTCCTCAGCTAAAACCACTCAGAGCAAAGCTAGCCCTTTCCAATAGCTAGGAATAATTAATTTTATACATTTAGAAACTGAAATAGAAGCAGGACCAACACATACCTGGAGGCAGAGCACAGCAAACGACTAGGTGCTCCATCAGGAAATGGAAGCCTTTCTAATGACGGAGCTTCTGTAACCATCCACTCAATGCCACAGAGAAGGAATAGTCAAAAGGGCAAAAGTACTAAGCTCCCAGAACTTAAGGATCTGATAGGAATTAGCTGGCTCACCACTTCTGGGTTCTTACACACAAACAAAGCTGTATTCAGCTTTGAATGAAAATGGGTGGTTTTTTTTTCCTTCTTGAGCAAACATAATGAGAATGCAGCATTGTGGGTTTTTGCTTGGGGTTTTGTTGTTTTTGTTTTTCCTCTGTTTGTATAAAGTTTCAGGTGCAGATTCTGTAACTTTTTATTGAAAAATCTTCACAAGTACTCTCTCTTCAACAATGTATCTAAAGACATTTTGATGTGTAAAAGCTCATGAAGAGTGGTTAATGTGATAAAAGCAGAAGCTTGAAGCAATGACATCTAAAGAGAGTCTGTCTGAAGATCTCGAAATCAGATAGAATAAAGAGAAGGCTAAAATGACAAATATGTTTGATCTTATGTACTTAAACAGAAAATCATTTCTGAGTCCTGTCTTATGCTATAAAAGAGCTGATGAATGTCTTGGATTTAGATACATGTAGCTATATTTGCTACGGAGAAAATTACATACTTGCAATTGAACTAGCACTGTGTTTTGGGAGTTTATTTATTTAAAAACCCAAATCATCCACTTCATTCTTTCTCCCCTCTTTGCCTACAGAAATATTCAAGTGGAAAACAGTACTCAGCCTTCTCGTATGACGAAGGAATTGATTTCCTTATGGAAAAGCAATGAAATACCTCCAAAAATGAAGTAGTGAGATGAGTTTGGGGTTAAGTAGCAAAGAGCAATGCACATAGAAGTGGTAGCTGTTAAGTCAAGTGCAGTAACTGCAATGCAAGTACACCATTTTCTGGGAGAAGGGCAAGTAATTAAGGTGAGAGATGACAATTTCTATGGCATTAAACCTTATAAATGAAGGGAGAATATGGAGGGATAATACGGAGTGTGTCCTAAACCTGTCATTTCCGTATTCAATCTGGAGCTCACAGATCAAGAGAAGCAGAGGGCTTGCAAACAAGGAGGTAATGATGATGAACCTTACATTTATCAATGGATTTGTATAGGCACAGACAAGCCTACGTGTGGAATCTTTCCTTTAAAAACACAGGCTCTGTTCTTACAGAATTAAAGGAAATTTGCTTAGTATTTGTTTGTGCTTTGAAATACTTCTTCCCCTGGACTATAAAACATGTGAAGCCTTTAAAATAACTTTTATACATGAAAAATAATTTTTATTGTCTGCATTCAGGAGGTGCCCAGTTCAACCCTCCCAACTACAGAAAGCTTTTGGTATATCATGGCCCTGATTCAGCAAAGTGTTTAAGTGTTAAGTGGTGGAGCTTGGCTACTGAGCGGGGCTCTGCAGCCCATCACAAGACACCCAGACAGTGACAGAGGGAGCCTCTTGGCTCCGTGTCCAAATGTGAAGCACCTGCATAAACAAAGACTATGAAGAAAGTGTCAGCACTAGATATGCGTTGGTGGGGCTGGGGCCACCTAGGTCACTATGTGTGGGCTCCACAGCAGAGAGAAGCAGTTTTAGTATGACTTTAGTCTCTCCAATTCTTTATGTACCCACATCTCTGGCATTACGCTGAAGTTGCATTTGGATGTACAATATTTGCATTCCACTTGCAAGTTCATGTCGCTTGTTCTCTCTAATCTCAACATCACAGCACAAATCCCTTTCATGCTCTATTTCCTGTGCAGTGCAGCCTCCTGGTTTTGTAGCCAACACGACTCTTTCCACTGAATGTAATTTCTGTAGTAGACTACAGATAGGCTTTAACTTTCTCGCCCACCCTACTTCTCAGGAGGACCTGAGCAAACAAAAGGTAAAGGAAGTTTTTTATTACCTTTTTAATCACCTTACAGGCAACTGAACTTCCATTCTTTCTCTTCTAAAGCCTGATTCAAAGCTGGTGGGAGCTGTTACATTCACAGCATTGCGCATGAAACTACTTATGACCAGCAAACGATCAACAGAGACACTGGGGAGCAGGAGAAAGGTCCAAAGGAAAGCAGAATGAGTCTGTGGAAAGCCATGAAGGAGGCAGGGACTCTGCATGGTTCTTGCAAACAAGATGGTGAAGGGTCTAGCGTATGGCGTATGAGGAGCAGCTCAGGGCCCTTGGTTCTTTCAGCCCAGAGCAGAGAAGGCTGAGGGGAGGCCTCATGGCAGCCTGCAGCTCCCTCACGAGGGTAGCAGAGGGGCAGGTGCTGAGCTCTCTGGGGACAGCGACAGGACCCGAGGGAACGGCATGCAGCCGTAGGAGCACTGACCTGAAGTGGCAGCCAGAGGACTATCTAGAAGGACATTTGTGCAGCTGAGTCCGAGCCTTGCATCCCGGCCTTTTACTTTTCCCTCAACAGATGGAGAAACAGGGAGATATTTTCAAAACTAAGTTCACATGCTTACAAGTTACAGATCCAATCTCTATTCCTGTAGGACTGACAGCATTGTCCTGCACCTTCAATGAATACAGCAAAAATCACCAGGAATTTAGACAAAAAAAAACAGAGTAAAATCCTAGCAGGCCACGCTCTGAGCCATTTCTAAACACACGGGAGGTACGACAGAAGAAATGAGCCATTTAAAGTACATGTTGCTGTTAATGGTCACTATCTCTGCTTCAGCCACCTATCAACTATTAAGCATATACTATAACGTGCACTTGGACATCAACAAATATTTCCTTCTCCCCCAACATGCAAAGAAGATCATGAAGAATTTTTTATTATAAGCCACCCAGAAATGCATTGCCATGTCTCCTGACATACCTAGGAAGACACCTTTGTAAAAAAATGAAGGAGAACTAAAACATGTCGCCCCATGGCCAAAAGGAAAAAGCATACGGTGTTCTGTATGAGCAGAAAGCAAATGACAAGGGAGTAAAAGTGGATATATCGGAACTTTCACTGCATGTTGCCACACACAGGGATGGGACAAGGCATGATTTAAAGAGCTGCGGTGTTGCTGAAGCTGGGGACACTTCTGTAGATGTCTGCCGAGAAGCAGTTATATAACTCATACCCCAGCACTGAGAAATGTCAGAGAGCTCCAGCAAAAATACAACTTGGAAAGATTTTTCATTACAGATGGTCCGAATTACACTGCACAACACAGCCTGTGTTCTCTCCTACAGCATTCTGCGGGTTGTGTATGTAAGAAATCCTATATTCCCTGCTACAGAACTAGGAAATGGATCCTGAAATCGTTTCTTAGTGTAAAGTCAGCAGATATAAAACTGATGAATGAGCCTTGACTCAACATGACTTTCTCTGGGCGCCAAACCAGACCTTAACCAGGACAGGCCAAGATCTAGCAGTTCTGATGTGACATTGCAGCTGCCACAGAAAACAAACAAAAGCAAACTGAGTAGATATTTTGGTCAGTGTTCATCATCAGTAGCTGACAACTTCTTACACAGACAGATGTGTTGGTTTAGGTTAGGTACTTTTAGCTGTGACGTTGTTTTACTACAAACAGGCCTGCATGGCTGCTGCAGAAAGTGTCAGCTGGTCAGCAGAGCCAAGGGAGTTGAGAGGCTTTTTCTGGGGACACCACACATACTGAAAAATCACAGAACCACAGAATATCCCAAGTGGGATGGGACCCACAAAGATCATCAAGTCCAACTGGCTCCACACAGAACCACCCAAAAATCAGACCATGTGTCTGACAGCCTTGCGTAAATGCTTCTTGAATTCTGCCAGGCTTGGGGCCATCACCATGTCCCTGGGCAGCCTGTCCCAGTGCCCAACAGCACCTCGGTGCAGAACCTTTTCCTAACACCCAGCCTGACCCTCCCCTGTCCCAGCTCCGTGCCCTTCCCTCAGGTCCTGTCGCTGTCCCCAAAGAGCAGAGCTCAGTGCCTGCCCCTCCACTCCCCTTGTGAGGGAGCTGCAGGCCGCCATGAGGCCTCCCCTCGGCCTGCTCTGCTTGGGGCTGAACAAGGGACCTCAGCCACACCTCGTGTCTTGCTCTCTAGACCCTTCACCATCTTCAATGCCCTTTGTTGCCCCTTGTAGCTCTTTTGCAAGTCCTGTGCTACAACCACTGCCCTGTTCTGGATATTTACAGTTTTTAAGCACTTGAAGTTCAATTTCCAGGCCTTCAAGTTCAGTTTCTGGCTCTGCAACAAGTTAATCTGAGACTTTTTAAAGCAAATCTCTTGATTCCTCTGCAAGACACAGATAACGATCCTTTCTATTTAAACAGTGGGAGGCTTAAAGAAGAACAGCAGTTACTATCTGTAGGTATAGATCCTAGCACAGCGGGACCTCATGTTAGCTCGTCCTCGTGCACTAGACCACTGATATGCATTTCAACTCTCTCTCTCCAACTTGCCAGCATTCTCTGGCCAAGAGAACAGCCTGGAGGCATTTCAGGGGTAGAATGTGGACATTTAAAAATGTTATTTGTGCTTTGTGCTAAGAAACGTGACCATTCTGGGACAAATGAATTGATACTACTTGTCCCAAGGTCACTGCCACTGCATGGTGGGAAGACCAGTCATAGCTTATGCAGACATTTATATGAAATTGCTGATCTTTCCACTTGTTCACCTCTTGTTCTCTGAAGTAACACCATCTGCACACTAAACAGTACATGGGACACAGCCAATTTTTATTATTTTCTAGAAAAAAAAAAAAAAAAGATTACCTCCCTTAGACTAGAATACCTTCTACATAATGGTAAGCCACATACTTTTTTGCTTTACCTGTTTGTTATCTTATACTGGCTCATAGGAGAACATTAACAGAATACCTGTTTCTGCCTCTAATTTAAGGGCTAGGTTAAATCACATCAGTGCCCTTAAAAGATAACTGCACTGATTTTCCCTTTTAAAATTATATCACTAATTCAGAACTATAAAATACATAATTATACTGCAGAGAGTTTCATTCTCTCTTGTACAGTACTTCAAGCATTTTGTTCACTTAACAAATGTTTTGTTTCAATATTTGTGGTCTAGGGTCTTTTCATGGGTCTGGAAATATCACAAATTCTCCAAAAACTCCTTTCAAAAGGAGTTTCAGAAGTCTTTATTTATGAAACCACCTTTGTGTTCTCTTCATGCTGCTCTCCACAGTACATCTTCACAAAGTCACCTGCATTTTTTTAAGCAACAACAGCAGTGCTTAGAGTTTAAAAATAATGGAATATATTTTACCTGAGAGTACAGCATTATTTCCTTCCTCCAGTGTTGCTTAATTCCTCATGGAAACTTTTCAAGAGCAGTCTTCTTGTTTTGTCTTTTTATTTTTCCCACTTGAGTAAAACATTTCTGTTGTCTTTCCTTTGTCATTTCTACTTGAAGCTTTTGGTTAAGGCAGTAGCCCTTGACCTTCCTGCAGTCAGCTACACAACAAACAGTTATTATTTAATGTGTGTTCCCCTTCTTTAAATCTGTTGCTACTTCTCATAGTCATAAAAAAAATCAGAAACCACTCACAAAGCTTCAACCAAACCACTGGAACCGCTTGGACAAAATGCCTTTTCTCTGACAGGTATTCTTCTCAACTTCTTGAGCAGGGGATGAGGGTGAGTGCAACACAAGTATGCAGAGTTGGGGCAAGGAGGGCAGTTTGGGGACTGGAGCCTGCAGGATGTGGAATTTCATGTTCTGCAAATCACTGAGCTGTAAACAAGGCAAGACAGGAGATCTCTGCCACAGTCTGGTCTCTTGGGGAGCACTCTATATAAAAAATATGAGCTGGAAAATTACAGTCTGCTGCAAGGTTAAAGTGTAGCATTGAAAATGGTCAAACCCAAACTCATAGTGAGCAATAAGCCATGGATTTGGATGCATTTTCTACATGCAAAAGACAATTCAATGTAGAGAGGCTTTCCGTGTTGTAATTGTTAAGCAGATAAAATGGAAGGTTATTTTCTACTGCTCTCAAGAGCAAACCAAGGTGGGCAAAGGACATCTCCTTTGTCTCATTGCTGTTGGTCTCATTCCTGATTCAGAAAACCAGTCTCTGCCCTCGGAGAGGACGGTGGTGATGCCTGCTCCTTCCAGCCTGGCTGCGAGCCGCAGCGCTCCCTTGGAAGATGAAGTGACTGACTGCTTTAGTGCTATACAAATGTGATTGCTTTGTTGATCATCAAGAATGATGACTTGCCATTCACAAGCAGCGTGCTGGAAAAAAGAATTTTTCATGGGATCATTTCTAGTTTACAATTTAACACAAAACCTGTTAAAGCACAAGAGCAGTCTGTTATAGTCCAGAAACACTGTGCACAGCAAATTTTGGTGTTTATTTATGAAAACAATATAGTGTGGTTCCGGTGGGAACTGATCAAGTTGCATACAAGATTTAAGAGTCTATTCTGTAGCTGTAATAATGCTTTTAGCACTTTCTCAGATCCTTCTCTATATTCCACCAGAGTGGTTTGTGCTAGTTTATCTTTTGGACCATAAAGCATTTTACGCCTTCAGTATTTTGGAAGTGGTATCACGACAAAACAGATTTAAGCCACAAAATAATACGCACATTTTCTGTTTGGAAATGTGTTAAATCTGTTTTTGGGAAACTAACTGCATGTGAAACTATTAGCACAGAAGTGGTAATACGCTGGAATATCACTCTAAAAGTGATGGCAGTTTCTTGTTAGCCAGTAATCCTGTCTGAATACAACTCTATTGAGAAATTCATCATTGAAGAATTATATTCAAGAAAAAATATGCCGAGTCCCCTCTGAGACTTCAAGAAATGTATATATTTTTTTCTTTTAAATTTAATCTATAGAGTTTTTGCAGCTTTTTATGAAATGAAAAGTAGGGTTTGTTCTCCCCCCCTCCCTGCAAAGTTCTTTAAAAACAACAGATTTTTGAGCAATACCTGGGGTTTTCTAAATACTCAGCAGGTAAATATGTTAAAATTAACAATAAAAAAATCAGTATTTAATATTATAATAATGCAGGTAGGGTGATGCTGTCCTTGGTTAAAGTTTGCCGTGTGTGTCGTAAGGGAGTATGGCAGCAGACAGGGCAATTTCAATGTGAAATCCTTCCTGTGAAGAGAATTCAGATGTCGTAGCTGGAGTGAAGCATTAACATCGATATCCATGCTTTAATACGTACATGAGAAATAACTCCCTCTGCAGTGCTTAGAACAAAGTAATTCCATTTAGGACTACATAAATTTTCAGTTTGTTAATTAGGTTAAGAGAGGAAAAATAACATTAGGAACTTCCACAGGAGCTCCTATTAACTTCAAAATTGTAAAGGAATTGAAAGTGAGTTTTGCTATAAAGCAGGTTTGGCAATCAGTGGCAATCCACTTCCAAATCAGAGCCCCAAAGTCTTCCCTTAGACTGATGATGCTATTTCACTCCAGCAGCATTAACTACTTTCTATTTTCTCATTTTTTTAATCATTAGTTTTTCATTGCCGTTTCTTGAATACAGTTTTTAAAACACTTCTCCCAGTACATAACGGAATTATTCTCAAATCTGTCATTTTAGGAAGCATTAGCCAGAGTGGATATACTCAGTCCAGGCGTGCAAGGTCATATGTAGCAACTACTTCAGAGAAATACCAAGTGGCTAGAGACATGTAAAATGTCAGGTCCCCCTTCAAAAATGATTCCGTGTGCTGAGATCCCGACCTGTCTTCACTTTGGCTTTGGCTGGGACCCCAGGCAGTGCCATCAGCAGGATCACCAATTGCCAACAAATGATGAGATCCAGTGAATCTTGCTGAAAACTGAAAATCTTCCGGAGCATGGAAGAATGGTCAGGCGTATTTTTGGTAATGGAGATGGGAGATTTTCTAAATCTGAAATTAGCTTTTATCAGAAAAGTTCTGTCAGGTTCAAGAGGGAGATTAATGCCCTCCATAACTTCACAAACTGCTGCTTTAGGCACTCACACAGGAGAGGAAAGCTGTGAAAAGTGGCCTTTAGACTCCCAACTGAGGATCCTGAGATAGATGGAGAGAGAATGAAGACCTCATCTTAGCCTTTAACTTTTCCCAGATGAAAACATTGTTGCTCATCTATCTATCTTGGATATGAAGGACTTGGATCACTTCTGAAAACGGCCATGAATTTTTAGCTCAATACTTACATCAGGGAAAAAATACACTGCCCTCTAACCAACTGAAGCACCAAAGCTGGCAAATATCTCAGACCTATCCCTTATGAATAGTTACACCTGCTTTTCAAAACGCTACTTTCAGACCTGGGTGAATGACCTTTGTCCACTGTCTTCACCACCTACCAGTTAAGTAGAGATTTGCACAAGGCATCAATGGCCCCATGCAGGACTTGTGATCAGTCCTAGGGACAGTACTTAGATTTCACCTCTCAGCATATTTCTGCAGGCTCTCACCCTCTTTCTGAGGTTTCTACTCCCAGAACCAAGGGGTTGTAGTGTTTGTAGCAGGTAAACAAAGCAATACTTTATCTCGGCTGTAGGCCAATCCACAAGAACTAACATGGTGCTAACAAGAACTAACTTGGTGCAATCCCTGCCCCCTCTGTGCTGGCAGTTGGCAGCTCTCACGTTTGCTGTGCAGCTAGTGGGCACAGGCAGTTCTCTGAGGTTTTGAACCCAGTCTACCATCTCAAACCAGAGCAGGTAGGATTTATTTAGGGCAGGGATGAGAAGCGGTCCCCTTCAGAAGATTCTTAGCGAGCTCTTTGTGGCCAAGAGTCTCTGTGGACTGGGCTTAATAATCCACAGGGACTGTGATGGGAGAAGTGGTCTTGGTGCAGTCATACTTGCCACCTTCATTAGGGGAGCAGAAAGCAGAAGAGGAGGAAATCTAGGGTATGGATACAAGGAAAACACTGAGAACTGCTACTCCAATCTCAGAATACAACCTCCCTTTTCTGTAGCTTCTCTGAGTGGGTCCTGAGCCACTTATGCATGGGTGGGGGGCGCTGGCATGAATAAACAGCATTGCTTACAAGACCAGGCAGCCACAATTGCAGGATACATGACACAAGGTATAGACCTTGACACACTTCAGCAGTCAGCTCTGTGGTGGGCACGATAGCCTCCAGCTATACTTACAGCTTCCTTTTGGTGCTCGGCCTCTGCCTGTCATCTGCAGCACATACTGAAGGGAACAGCATGCACCTCATTATTTAGATTTACCATTTGATTTGCAGCACTTTAGAGCAAAGCAAAAGGGTTTAACAACCCTCTCCCCACCAACTAAGGGCTGGGGAAATCGGTGGGAAACCAGGGCCCCACTGCATGCTTCCCCTGGCAGCAGGGGTTTGTTTTAGCTGCTGTCTGCCTGATACTGCTTTGTGTTCTGAGAGGCGTTCGCTGCAGTCACTTGATGATTTTGTGTGAAGAGCAGGCATCTGATCAGACTTTTAACCGGGGGGAGGGAAGCAAAGCAGAATTCTGGTGAGTTAAATTACCTTCTGCTGCATACAATCATCCAGCATAACACAGCTCAGCAATAACATTCATGTTGCCATTAATAGAAAACACTTTGCATTGCACTCCAGAGATTTTTTTTCTTTTGGCATGGAAGTGATCCATTCAGATTGGAGCTGCCTGAACAAAGCCTAGGGGCTTAGACACCACCAGCAGCATCTCTCTAAAAATCTCCGTCTTATCGTGTCATCTCTACATTTACTTGAAGGAAATGTGCCAACTGCTGAAGCTATAGTGCTCTGTGTATACAAAACACACACTTAGCTGAGTGGCCCTGTGGGGTGACATGAGTTATTTGCTGATTTACTTCAAGTAAGTCATGATAATACTTCAAGAGAATTGTCTTGGCTTCAACAAAATGTGTCAAAGCATTTTTACATAGAACACTTCATCTGTGCCTCCCTCTCTCCTAGTATAAAGCGAAGAAAAAATGTGACTATGCACTATGCTGGTAAAAGCCTGTACGTTTTGATAAAACGCTGTTGGGTGGGGGTACTACCATGCTTAGGGATAGGGTATCCGAAGTTTTCTAAACAGGGAAATGAAAGCTCATCTTGGAAGCTTTAGGCCATCTTGAAAAATAAATGGAAATATAAAAATAATGATGATGTCGGAAGTCTAGAATCAACGTTTCCCCATATATATACACGTAAACATATCCCCCAGTTCATATACATTAACTGCTTCCACCAAGGTGACAGGTGCCCAGTTCATATACACTAACTGCTTCCACCAAGGTGACAGGTGCCCTAGACCTCAGAGACACAGGCAGTAACATGCTGAGGGCAGACAGTGATACCTGACTGAAAGACAATCGAGTCGTCAGGCAGTCCGGGTCCAGCTGAAGGAGTGAGAGGGGCTTGCAGAGGCTGGAGACAGCTGGATGCAGCATTATGGTACCTCAGATGTTACATTTTTTTTCCATCCTTTGTTCCTACAACATTCAAGGGACAGTTAGTTACCCTACCTGGCTAAAAGACCGCACCTCTTGATTCATTTCATTAACATTTCTGTGTTACTTAATGATGGTTGCATAGCCTAAGGCTGTCTACTCTGTTAAAATTAGCAACCATGCCTTGTGTTGGAAAAAGTCATCCTGTTTTCTCAACAGAGGTAAATCATTCAAAAACCAAGAAGGGATGCTGCTGCCAGCCCTTAATTGAATTTTGTGGCATTCTGAATGATAATGCATGGGTCTCCTCTCCAAATCAGGAATGAGGAATTATTACACAGAAGGATAAACAGGATAAAAATGAAAATTAATGCTCCTGGAAAACAAATCAAATATTTCTGCAAATCTGTTTACTGGCATTTCTGCTCATAGACTCATAAGTTAAAAGTCTCTGTTACTGAACCCAGAACAATCAAAGATGATTATCCCCTAATTCCTTGCCTTTTTACTCCTGGTAAAAGACCATGAAGTTACATAGAGCATTAAAAACATTACTCTAAGCAGTATGGTAAATAGACTGAGCTTATTAACCTTTGTATAAACAAGTAAGGTAGGAGTTGGATTATGAAGGATAAGGCTCATGTTTACACACATTTATCTTACATAATTAGACATCAGGGAAGAGGGGTGTAAACCACAAGTCCAGGAGAAGAAAAATGATTATTCTCTGAAGTTGTCTGTCTTTTACAGTGAGATCTGAAAGTAGACACTATCAAGTAATAACTTGCTATGTCATTTACAGTTAGGAATGAAAGTAGCAATTACCAGTCCTCTTTATAGGTCAAAGGTTGCTTGACAAGGTTGGCTCAGCATTTTCACAACGAAATGCATTCAGGGCTTTCAAATTCAGACCTCTGTCTTAATTGGACACCAGAGAAGTCCATCATAGAGTAAGCAGAAACAACAGAGGCAATCTAGTTTATGGACAGCAGTATAGAAGATACAATAGAAGAGTGACACTGGGAGACTTACTTCTCATTGCAGAAACGGAAGTCCTCCCTAAATTGTTACCAATTTGGAAAAGTTTTTGTTTGTTTGTTTGTTTTTAACTGGGAAAATAAATAAATAAAAATCTTTCAATTCAACAAATTTCTGATGTACATCTACTCCACTACACACTTAACATTCTGTATGTTACAACGAGATAATATTAGCTCAGTAGCACTACTGATGAGATCCTGAGATACCACCAGAGAGGATTTATTTAACACACTAACAGACTTTAGTCTGTTTTCAGAGTATCTTGTTCCTAAAAAGGGCTGGTTGAGTAGTTGTCTTCTCTATCAAGAGCAGGAGTTTGTGCTATGGAAGGAGGAGAGAGGGGGGGTGCAGGAGCAGAGACTGCACTTTGGTCCAGCTGGCCTAAGGAAGCATTTTCTTTTGGCTTGGTCTGTCACTTGCCAAGCCGACTGTTTACTCTGAATTTGAGCTAACAAGGCAACATTTTGAATGCCGAAGCTTGTAGCTTCATGTAACAGCAAATTTACCTGGGTTTAGCAGACTTCCCAAGTGCCTTTTCTCCTGGCTGAAAACAAACACAAGCAAAACATGAGGAAATAAAACTACAATTAACACTACAAGAACTATAATGATAAAACACTTTAATCTCTGTAATTAATTAAAAAAAAAAAAAGTTTGGGGTCTACAAAATATATTACTAGATAGTTGAAGCATAGAGGGTCACCCCTGCTAAGAGTTTAGGTATCTCTGTGAAACATCCTGAAGCAGTTCCTGAGGCTTTTTCCTTTTGCCTTTTTTTTTTCCCTTTTGCTTTTTCTGTTGAGGGTATTTTTGCACAGACCTGATGCCTTGGGATTGTTTGCGGGAGTGCAGGGACAGCTGTTTCCTTCCTGGATGCCAAAGATTTTTGTGGTGTGTTTTTTATCACTCCTTATCCTTCAAACATGTCTAGCATTATCATGCCTAAGAACACTTAAATGGAAAGTGCCGTTTAGCACACTTCATAGTCTACTTTACACGAGTGTTTGGCATGTCTGTATAAGTGAAGCTGATGTCCAAGTATGCGTTTCTCTTCTGCAGAGCTTGGAGCCAAGCGGTTAGGTAGATAGTAACTGACTGGTACTGCTGCAATCCCATCTAATAGACCTTGTCCTGACCGGAGTTTAAGTTTCTCCTGGTGTTAGTGAACGATCTATGCAGTTTTTCATTAGCAAAACTCACTGCATTGACCATTGCATTTTGTAAAGGTTTTCTATTATTAGAAATTAACTGAAGGTATGACAAGGAAAAAGTCTTAGCTCTTCCAGTTGCTGAGTAAACATGGAGATACATTCCTGTACATCTCACTATTCATAGTGGCAAGCATTTTCTCAAATGAGTGTATCTGAAAGCCATTTTCTCCCATTACTCTACAGCTCTAAACTACAGGTAAAACAGAGTCCAAAGCATTTCTGAATGAGGACTTGAAGGAAATCCACACGTGGTGTTCCTGTCTGATGGAGATTTTGCTCTCCTTTATCTACATAGACTACTGCTGAATTTCAGCATTCCAAGATTAGCAAGCCAAGCTTTGTTCAGACTAAGCAAGGCTACTGCCTCTTACTACTTGCCATGTGTAAGTAACTACATTCTGTAGTATCGGTAATGACTGGGTAAAAGGCCTCTCCTTAGGTATGGTCCAATGCCCTGATGATTTACTGCATCAGTACTTTTACTTGAGAGCTTTTAAAATTGAGATCTGAATCCAAACCTGAGGGGTAGAACAAAGCGATATTTTTCAGTATCCCTACTT
Organism: Nettapus auritus; assembly: GCA_011076525.1. NCBI lineage: Eukaryota > Metazoa > Chordata > Aves > Anseriformes > Anatidae > Nettapus > Nettapus auritus. The sequence goes on from CM021783.1 coordinate 2,744,610, forward strand.
CCTGCCTACACTAGCACATTTTACTACCAGGGCAACCGAGAATTCAATATTCCCAGTTCTGACATGCAATTACTTCACTGCATCTTCATTCTTCTCTACACGGTTTTATAAATATAAGTATTAAGAAGATGGACTCACCCTGTAAGGTTCTGCCTCATGCAGCCCCGTGCAGATCACCATTCAGAAGCTCAGAAATATACTTCTTATACTGATGTTTTTAGGACTTTGGCTAATTCCTGGCCACAGTGGAAAGAGCAAGTCTACCAGACTGCCTTCTGTGTGAAGGGAGCCATCTCAGCCTCAGAAGGGAGCCTATGTGAGGACCAGGACAGCACTTCTTTAAATAGCACGTAAGCTTTTCCCTAGCTTCTGTGTCTGAAGGCTCCGTAAAGCAGTCAGGAATGGTTTGTAACAGTGTTCCCACTGTGTGAGTGTGCACAGGAGCTTTCTGATCCAGGACGTGCTTCTCTCTCTTTGGTATATTTTCTTCTCCCTCCATCATCAGCTCATTCTTAAGCATGATAAAATTTGGCACAGACACTTCAGGATGAGAATGGTTGTGTTTCATTTGATGATAGAGACATTTGGCAGTTCGCTGCTGAGTTTGTTTAGATTTTTTCTTCCCTTAAAAAAAAAAAAAAAAAAAAAAAAAAGCACAGGACGACTGCTTAAAGACACTCTTCAGGGAAAAATCATTTTTGCCAATCAGCAGAATATCAGCTCTGCATTAGCAAGCTGGCTTGAGCACAAAATGACCTTTTTAAATTCATGTGTATCCATCTCTTTAAAATTAATCATCCATTCAGCTGGTAGTTTATTTAAACACAAATACCAAAAAAAGGTGCAGTAAGAGTACTCTCAGAATCCAAATATTTGCTTTCTACTTCTTTAACCACCTACCCACCACAAGAGTGAAAGCTGCCAACTGGCAGCTGAAAGCAACATTTTGTCTTCGATTAGTCATATTTGAATTTTTTTTTTTTTCCTGTGAAATAGTGCCATGGGGACAAATGTGTAACAACAGAGGGCAAACGAGGTCACTTGAAAACCAACTCCTGGGGCATGTCTGGCTTGTGAATGAGTTCATGACTTTTGTTCGGAGCTCCCATTCTCCCATTGAGATTGTATTTCCTGCCTTAGACAGATCACTTCACTAAGCCAACAACTGCCTCCAGGCAAGCAGGATATAACGCTGTGCCCTGAGCAGCACAACACTTAACCTTGTGGGATATTGCACACCGGGTTTGTGTGTGCATGCACGGGGAGGAGGGGGAGGCCGGTTAATGTCACTTACCGACACTAACGCCACTGAGCGCTTCTGCTGTAGTGTGTACTCTCAGCTGTCTGCTCCAAAGGAAAGGACTGTGTGAAATGCTTCATCTCCCTCATGGCATGATAAATGTGTTTTGCAGCTATTAATGTTAATCACTTGTGTTGGGGCTCTTCCAAGGATGCCCTGAGACAGACCAGGATCACAGTGGGTGGTTTATGGACACCAAAGAAAAAGTTTTCTGTTGAGATAGAGGCCAGTTTATTAGCTAATATTTATGTTCCAGCTCTCTGTGAGCTCCAGAAAGAGTGAGGCACTGTCCAATATGAGATCAATGAGAATCAACATGCTGATGTGCTAATCATGTTTTGGCGACTGGGGTTTGATGGGTTTGAATGTGGTTGAGCACAAGGGTCACTCTGAACTGGGCCTGCTGAGCCTTCACTTCACACGTGACTTTACGAAGACTGGAAAGCTTACATGGAAGGCTTCCCAGCAAAAGGAACTGGAGGTGACTGAGTTCCCCAGCTTATTTTTCAAGGTGGAAAATTCCCATGGGGCTATGTTATAAAAATGACATGGGTAAGAGAGAGCACGTCCTCCAAAACATACTCAAAACTAACAAGAACCCTAAGCATTAGTGTTGCGATTGATTCCCCCAGCACTCAGAATTTCTATGACTAAAAAAAGCACGTCTAAAAGTAGGGTTTTTTTTCTGAAAGGAGGAAAACACAGTAAAACATCTTCACATGCCTACTTCAGGTCTGCTTTCTGTGTTATAGGTAAGAGATCTGTTCAGACAGGACTGGCCACAGGCTGATAAGCCATAGACACATGAAACCTGTAGCTTACACACCACAACTTCATCTCATTAGCACAACGAGAAAGCATTATCATAGAAATAAGCATTTATCTCCAGGCCCAAGTCTTCCCAGTATCTCAATAGTTTTCTTCATACATCCCGTTTCTAAAAAAAACTCAGACCTGTTCTTGCAGCACCTGCACACCTGCTCCCAGGTACACCAGGGACAGTCCCACTTTGGAGCGCTGCATGGGTGACATCCTCTAATAGCTTGTCTCCTCCAAGCCGGCTCTTCTCAATAGAATCACTGGAGGAATAGCTGCTCCTGTATGAGAAACAGAACTAATTTAATTCCTCTTTCCAGGCCTTCTCTATGCACTGTTTTGAGAGCTCACACGATCAGATACGTTCCGCTTTTAGGACTTAGTCTGTGCACATTACTAAACACTTGGATAGTTTCTCTAAGGAAAGCTTAAGAAAGCTCTACAACAACTCAAACAGTCTTATTCACTGCAAAGTCCCCAAATGGTATCAAATTTAAACTTAAGTCCTGCTTGGAGAGGAAATGAAACAGAGAGGAAGGGATTGGGGAGAATCAGAGGTTTTTTAATTAGTTTGTGGTTGAGGCAGAGGAATCATCTGCTGTAATACCCTGGCGCTCACATGCACGTTGTTCTTTCCAGGGTCAGCCCTGGGAATGTGCTGAGTGACAAAAGGAGGAGGTAAGCTTACCACTTCCTCCTCCCATTCTCTAGTCTCAAACCAGCACATTTACCTTTACCTCCACCTCTCCTTGGCTTTTTAAGTTATCCCAGTGCAGCAGTGAGGAGCAATGACAGTTAGGTCGTGTACACATCTTGCACCTGGATTCTTCAATCAGTATTGTGGTTGCAAGGCTAGGTTGTTTTGGTTTAAGTATTTAATTCAGCAATAACCTGCTGCCTCATATAGAAAGAAAAACCACCTAGAACATAACATCTATTTCATCTGATGTCCCTGACGGACAGCTAAACATCACTCCTGCAGCACTCCCTGCATGGATGAACAACGCAGCTGCTGCTGCTCCAACTCCCCGAGATGAAACACAGCATAAGGAGTTTTCAGCTCTTGCTCTCCAGACACTGTTCTTTCACAGACAACGGGCTAAGGAAACATATAGTGGTAGCGAACTTTCCATCAGCATAATGCCACCCCTTTAGAAAACTGACTTGACCTAGTTTTGATTTGTAGAGCCAAGTGACACGCAGTTTATTATGTGTGTGGGGAAAAAAAAAAAAAACAAAAAAAAAAACCTTACCAAAAATTATGTAGCGCTCATACTCCTTCCATGCAATCTAATATTTCTAACGCTGCGCATGCTGCTAATTCAAAAGGCTGATATGGTCACAGACAGCCCAGCTTCTAGGATTTACCATTCAAACATACTTGAACTGGCACAAAAAATGCAATAAAATAATTCTTTCAGACAAGTTTAGAGAGAGGTATTCCCAAAAGACAGAATTCTGGCTTCCAGTCACATAAAGCTTACACTTTGTCAATAACACGGTGAAGGAAGGCATGAATGAATTTTATTTCATTGGACAAGTGACTTGGAATACAGATAAGGCAGGGTGAGCATATAAACCTTTAAATAAATGTTTTAGCACTATCTGGAAGGGAGGAATGCAATTGATTCCAATCTTTTCTGACAGAAAATCAGTTCCTCTAAAGCTCTTGGGGCAACAAACACTAACTAAGAGTGTCTGTTACTAATAAAATCTTTAAGTACAACAAAATAAACCACTGTCATTTGCAACTAATAGGCTATAATTAATGCGAATTATTACTCTGTAGTTTAATTGAAATATTAAACTGTGATATGAAGTCTTTGTTTTACTATGGCTTTAGAGTCATGTAACGTCGAGGAGGGATCTTTAGAGACCTCAAGAAAAACCTAGCAGAGAAGTACTTGACAAAGCCCCAGACAAAACACAATGCAAACACCAGCATCAGGAATACAAAAGATTCTGTTGCTCAAATGCTAAAGGATTTTTTTTTTTTCCCCACTGAGCATATTTATGCTACCTTAGACTGCTATAAACAGTTAAAAGAAACCACTGAGCAATGATTATGCCCAACAACATTCTTCTTTTGCTTTGTGGGTGTTACTCTACAAAGTTGTTTTGTGGAAAATCTTGACCTTTTCTTCCCTCTCTGCCTGTTTAACATGAGACTGGTGTTACTCTGTGCACTGCTGCTACAAGCTGAAGCAGTAAAAATTGCTGTTACAATTCTGTTTTTGCTTTGCAAACACCCATTATGCTTGGGACTGAAGGAGTGAATTTAGTTTTAGGAGTTTTAAAGCTCCACATTTGGAACTTTTACATGAATAACCCACAGAAGGTGTGAATTTGTTTTACCATTATAAATCTAACTCAAACCAGAACAGTCAGTTGCAGTTTTATTTGCAAAACCACAGGTTGTTGAAATGCATAAATCAAACGTAACATTATTATCATAGGGGCCCCAGGGATGAATGATACTGCTAGAAAAAAGGGACTGTACTCAGTCACAACCCGAATTTCAGATAAAATGGTACTTCATTCATATTGCCTATCTCAACCTATCACATTTGCTGTGTGCCTGTTTCCTTTGCCAGTGTAAAACATCAGTGAGCATCAGAAGAGGAAGTGCTAAAAGGGAAGTGTAATGCTGAGCACCTTGGAATGATTTATGTGCCCAAGTTCAGCTGTATTAAACCTAGCAAATGTACAGACAAATCATCATCTGAACAGCATTTTAGGTTAATAACCCCCAAAAAATTGAGCTGCTGATTTTCAGCACCTTACAGAGAGCAAAACTCTTGAATAAAAGCCAAGGTACTTGGCTGCTGCTATTCCACTGGCCTTGCACTGAGCATTTGAGAGAGAAATGGTTAAAAATGAACCAGCCTTCAGAGACCGCCACAAGGTGAAGCATCTGATCCCTGTTTTACATCCTGTCTCACATTACTTCTCACAGCCTTCCTGACATACAGAAGCAGGAAGGCAGCTTCTCACTGTTTACGTTGTTCTTCTAAGATCTTAGTGTGCTGTCCTTAACTTATTGATTCAGGCATTGCCCGTTCTCACTGCACTCATTTTGTTTCATACCTTTCTGTAGCTGAATCACTTTCCAGTCACAAAACATTTATTTTTATGGAGGGCTGAATGTCCTCTACAATTTCTGAAATTACCGCATCAAAGGAGTAACTTCATTTCCAGTATTAAATGTTCTTCTCAGAATGTCTTGCATAATGGGAGCAAAAATTATGGAATGGAAAACAAAAATACATAGAAATGGAATGCAAATATACTTCGCCTTCTTAAACCAATCTGTTGACAACTTTTGCTGTCCAGACACACCTCTCTTTGTTTAGAGCTAACTATTCAGCCCTTAGACTTCAGTGCAAATGGGCTTTGGTACCAAATGAACACAAAACACAAGTGATAAATTTGGTATTTAGAAACAGCAAGTCATATTTCTATATTCCTATTTCTATGGTGAGAGAGGCAATAGAATCCACTTGGCTATCCTCTTAGGAAGCCAAACTCCCCACGCTGAGGCTAGCTATTTCTTAAGGGACTGCTTTGTGGTTTGGCAGAAGAAAGCATTCAGAAAGAGCATGGAAACAAAAATCAAGCATTAAACGATGGACAAAGTTTTACTTATGTGGATATGTCTGCACAGTAATCTATACTTCTGCACTGTTGAACCCAAAATAATTGCACAAAGTCTCCAGGACGTAAGAGTCATCACAGAAACCTCTACAAATACATCCCAGAACTCTTAATGCTAGCACAGGGTGGAACACAACCCTTCTGCAATCTCCTCTCTCAATTACACATTTCTGGCAACAGGCACTATGCATATATACGCTTTAAATAAATTTATGATTTTAAGTGACACTAAAAAGTGAGAGTTTACATACTGCAGCGAGAGGCACTGATAGATAAATCTATGAAATAAACATTCCTGTATTCTCAGGGTGCGTTTTTAAACATTGATTTTAACATTCCATCAACAGGAACAGAATTTCCTGCCTTGTGGTAGAGTACCTCAGATCTGAAGTTTTAAGTGTTTCTAGAAAATATCTTCTGTATCTTCTGCCTTTATGGAAACTTTCAAAAATTCTTTTTGATTTCAAAGAGAGAGGTGGCAGGTTTCTTCCCACTCTCCCCCCAGACTTTGGTAATTCTAACTTTCAATCATCTCTCATGATTACAGATTTCACTAGTGGTGATGGGTTCTTCTGTTTATACAAAAGCTGCACAACCAACCCTGCACCTGAGAACTGAGGGATTCTACAGCCAGTGCTGATGCTTACCCTCTCATAAACTGCTTAATTAATGAGAACTGACTGAAGCTGACTGATATATCATGGAAAACTTTCATTGCAGTAATCTGACAAATATCTCCACCTTTGGCTGAAGGAGACTTTTCTTTCATTAAATATAGTTTTTAAATATAGTTTTCCTAATGCTGAAGAGAGCTAGTTGTGATTCTGTCATCAGCTGACTATGACAAATGACCGGATGAAGCAGTAATCTAAAAAACATCAGTTTGTTTCTATTTATTCATTAACCTATTCAGTACTATAGATTATAAAACCAGAAGAGATGGATCTAGCTTTTTCCATAATTCAGACCATGTAACACTTGAAAAGTTACAAAAACTTCTTTTAAAACAGTCCCTGTTTAGCAGGAACACATGACCTGGAACTCTGAGAAAGGTAAAGTGTGTTTGGAGATTTGGATGTAGCTCCTGATACCCTATGGGTGTGTGTACTGTCCTCCCCAGCTGCTCCAGGGAGAAAAAAGGGGCTCAGAACTAGCACCAACTACAAAAGGTTGACCATATGCACACTGGGCCCTTAAAAATTTTCAGCCTTGAAACTTTCTTTTTGTTTTTGTTTCAAAGTAATGGTGACTACCAGCACGGCGTCCTTACAGTCTGATAGAGAGAGCACAGGCCTGAAAGCATGCAGTGACATTTGAATGCGCAGGACTGCCTGCGGTATCACCAAACAGCTCTCTCGGGTGGAGAAACCTGACTGGTGTTGGGTAAGGACAGAGTTAACAACAAACCAAACAAACACATTCTTATGCTTTCCTCAAGAACTACCTGGGGCTCACTCTACAAGGCAGTAAGGAAGTGAACTGATGTGTTTGCAGTATGGCAAACTGCCCTATGGCAAAGCAGGGAGATGAGCATTAGAGTTTGCCCTCTGTTCTTCCACTGGAGGCATCTTCCTTAACTTGCTGTACCATCTCTTTCCTTACATATCCCTGCAGTGTTTCTTCTTATTCCCTGTCCTCCTCCCTTTCTGCCAAGCCCCTTTATAAGCAAAGAAGCTTGCGATAATGATTTTTCCAGATATAGCTAGCTGAAAGTATTAAATGAATGCAAGTCAATCATTTGTGTGTACACGGAGGAATCTGGTTTTGATCAACTAAGGCTTTTTTCAGAATGTTGTCTCGAGACATTTCTGCCTACTACATAAAATAATTAAAGCTTGTGTTGAGTGATTTTTATTGTTGTTGTTTTTTGTTGTTGTTTTTTTTTTTTACTAGCTGTATCAAATAGTAAGGCAAACCACCATTAAGATTTCAACATATCCAGTTGTGCATGCTCTCCTAACAACTAATCCAAATTGTTAAATTTCTTGTCAACAGCAGGCAATGATTTATGTGGATGACCCTGACTTGCTGCACCTGTAAGTCTTTAACAGCTACACTTTCAGCTGCAGCAGCTTCCAGAAGTAAGTAATCAATCTGGAACATGTTGTTTCACAAACATAACTAGGTGATTTTAAAGCTGTGTTTTTCCCATAGTGAAAATACCAGGTTACTGCCAAATCGAGCTAGCTGTCATTCCCATCTGCCTTCATGAAGGCAGTGGGACGCACAACCAAAGTCTGCCAGGGAATCTCTTTGTGTCCCTTCAAGCTGGAGAACTGTGCGAGATCACAAGGCCCGGCGGCACTGGAAGAAAGTGCCAGAACATAAGCCTGCAAACATACTGTTACCAGGCAGATCTGCGGGGATGATTGTGCTGTGTAATTCACACTGACATCCCTCTAACGCATAAAATACCAGGCTAGTACCCGTGTCACACAGAGCACACTTTGCTCCTGCTGCTCTTGCTCCCTGCTGCGCAGATGAGGCTCGGGCTGAACTCCCCCATTTAGGAGGGCAGTGGCACTCTGGATTCATTTTTTCTTCAATTTACTCCAACACAGAGAGCAAAGTAAAACCCACGTGCAGCTTTCACCGTGTACAGAACTACACTGCCTGTTACTCTCACACAGCCTTGCTCGGATAAATGGTGCCATACCAACTGTACTGATCTCAGTGCAGCAGAAAGCCGCGGTACCTTGCAGGCACAGCTCCTCTCCTCCTCCCAGGTCCCCAGGGTCCTACAGCTGGCGCAGATGTCCAGTCTGTGCTGCCCTCCTCCTCTGTGTGCTGTTGTAGCCTCTTCCCATTGTAGGCTCTTGTAGGCTCTTCCCATTCCTGCTCTCTAAAGGCAGATGGATCCAGTTACTGTTATTGTGTGCATCTGAGAAAGAAAAGGGTAAGTTAAAACAATACGTATATGGAAGAGGAAGGAGAAGAAAGTTTGCTGAACCGATGGTGAATGATCCCAAGAAAGCTGGTTGCTGTGCTGTCCACTCTGTTCCTTCTCTCCTGCACCACTGGAAGCAGGTACTTTTCTCTGGTGTGGTTCCTCTGGAAGGATGCTGCAGGAGGTCTGTCATCCTAGAGAAATACTACTTACCTCATGCCTGGATATAAGAGAGTTTGTTTGGAATTGGGAAGAAACACAGGAAACTAATTTCTACTCCTGACGCTGGCACTAACCTACCATTTGACTCCTCAGTTCATTTTTCTGTGCTCAAACCATAAAACAAAGTTCCACTCCCTCGTTTAACTGTATCAGCTCTTGGTAGGCAATCCTATCTTCAAATCAAAATGTTGCTAATAGTACACAAAACGGGGTAGGAAACAAAGCATTGCACTGTAAGTGAAACACAGCATTAACTGAAACGTTTTGTTGTAATTTGCTTTGCTTGGCTTTTCTTTCACACAAGAAATTGAGACAATTCACCAGAATCAACAGCGTAACTTCAATCCTGCTTACATGTCCTTTAAGGAGGGTGTGTGTGAGGACACACCTCAATCACAGGAATGGGTTAACCTCTTTGAGACACTGTATACTTAACTCAATGAGGCCTCATTTACTTCTAGAATTTATTCCAGCATCCCCCAGGACCACATAAATCTAAAGCTGACTTTGTTGCAGGACCTTACTCTACTTGTTGCAAAGTCTCATGACAGAAGGAAAGTGTGAACCCGAATTTCCCATTACCGACACTGACCAAGAAAATTATACACATTAAGAATGAAAATTTCCAGTGTTTTGTAAGCACTTGTATTTGTCTTCTCATTAATTACACTTACAAATAACTGAAGGAGGTGCTTCAATCGATATTAAATATGGTTTTATGTATAGCAAGGGCAATACGTCAAAGCTATTTTAAAAATAATATTGGCTAAAGCAGGCTGAACTAGGGGCTGGGACTTCCCAAGTTAGATAAAAGCCTTTATCAATGGCACTGCTGACCAACAGAAATTCAACTAAAGGAGCTAAGATACAGACAAGAAATCTATGGCAGTTTCCACACTATTTTTTTTTAATTTTACTTTACTGACCAGCTGAACTGACAACTTGAACAGGTTGCCTTTTTCCCCCCTCATCACACTGATAACGTTAGCTAACAAATATAATGAGATCCTGTCTTCAAGGCCACGCTCACTGGCTGTTGATACCAGAATGTTTTATTTTTCAATAGTCTCAGAGCAAAGACTAGGATATTAGCATGCAGCTACTTTAATTTACAGAGAACTTGAAAGGACGCTCGCACAACGTTTGAGGAGGCTTTCAGGACGTTACTCTGCATTTGCAGCGTATCGCTCTGACCATGGGCAGGATGTTGTGTGATTAAAATTAAAGCCTCAAAACACGGAACCCGTATCCATTACCACAGGAACAGAAAGCTAGCGAGTCAATGGTTTTTGGTAAGATATCATAATTTTTGTTTACTGTATCTGCTAAATTATTTAGGAAAACTCTGCATAATTTATTTCTTTCAACAAGATACTCCTATGTCTTGATGTTGTTATCTTTTTCAAAACAACATGTATTCAAAGCTAACGTGTAAGCACAGGTAGCTTTCAATATGTGTATGTGCATTTATTTTTATTTTGTTAAAGGAAACTTGCAATAGTTTCGAGAAGGTAATTTTGTATAAACTTACACTACCCAGCAGCAGCACTCTGAGGCAGCAGAGTATTTGCTTGTCTTTCAAAAGAGCTTTTTCATAACCTGAATATTATTACTGTAATAATTTACCTTCTAAAATCAGATCTTGTAACTCTTAAGAATTCAGAGTCCTTTGTGATAGACAGCAGAGAGCATGACAAGTTTCCCTAAATACATTTCTGCATTTTTATGCAGGTGGCATTAACACTCAGGTATTGGACCCAGGATCAAACTGCTTACCAATTCTGCCCCGGTGCTGAACTCAGATGAATATAGGTTTTCTCCTTCCCTGATTACATCACAGAAAAGCACGCAATTACTTTAGAATTGAACATATTCCATGTTACCTCCTGCTAAAGATGGTAGTACATTCTGCATCAGAAATCAGTCGATTGGTGTAACACACAGCCAACAACCAGAGTTACTAATAACTCACCACCAGCTTATCTAGAATGAAATGAAATTCTCACTGAAATACAAGGCAGTGGCAGCTAGTCAACTTCTGAGGGGTCTTTTTTGTTGTTGTTGTTGTTTTGTTTATTAATTACTCAAGCATATCTAATTTATTCAAATTCCAGTCCTTCATGTTCTCTCCACAGGAGTGAACTGTCATCCCTTGTGAAGATGCTGTTCTCCTTCGTACCTCCTGTACCAAGTGACCTCTCTGTCCCTGTTACCTGCTACGGACACAGCAATCTGAAGTTAAAACTGAATTCTACTTACGAGATGTAAGAGCAGCACTTATTCTTGATTCCCTTTTGGGCACGTCTGTTCCTTAACACCACTACCACACACACCCTGCTCCAGCCCTGAGGTCAATTCAGCTGAGGTGCACAGAGCAAAACCCGTTCCAACGTGGGCCGTCAGAGCAGCAGCAGGGCACCCAGGAGCCGGTGGGGAGGGCAGGGCAGGGCACCAGCAGCCTGGGCTCAGATCCGCTTAACCTTCAACCAAGCAGGACCGTGTCTTAGAGTCAAAAAGCTCAAACTAGGAGGACTAAGAAGAGCATGACACTTAACTGTGTGCATTTCTGGGAATGATTTTACTATGCCACCTTTTTCTGACAGTGTGAAGGGGCCTCTCACAAAGCCATCACCTTTTCATCAGGGCATGGGAATTAGCGCCTTACTGTGAAGCAAGTCAGTGCCAATCAGCTGAGCCAGCCAGCCCTACCTGGTTTGGGTCCAGGGTACACTCCTGGGTCTTACTGTACATCAGAAGTAGGCAACTGTGGGCTACAGCCTAACCCTTCTCCATCCTTTTATCTAATAACCTGCCTTCTCCAACTCCCGCAGCTATGCTCAGACAACCTCACTGAGGGACATGCCCAGAAAACAACCCCCCAGAAGCTTTGAGAGAATACCTGAGTGACAGGAGATCCTCTGAGCTGTTTGGATCAATGGCGATGAGAGTATTTTTGGTTGTGGATAGACCTGTATCTTTCTGGAGAACTTTGCCCAAATAGGTCAAATGAAGAAATGCAAACACCTCCACATCAGGCAGCAGGTGGGGAGAGCCTGGAGATCACATTTCTGAACAGTTCGATTCTGATCTGGCCAGAGCACTTCAGCTGTCTGCCTGCGTTTTAGTCAGAAGACACAGGATTCGACACAACTTCAGGTAATTTAAATTCAGACTCATGTTTGTCTCTCTGATGCATCACCTCCTGCACACAAGGAAATAAACCCACAGAAGATGGTAGATGTAATGAGAATTAAGTGTGGTTAGTTACAACCAGAGACCAATGAGGTTGCAAATGCTGACCACAGACCTCCAAGAAAAAAACAAACCATGCAGCAATTTACAGTTAAAAAAATACAGTTTTAAAGCTATACTTTCATTGTCAAATTACCTCAAATCTCTCATTTTTCCTTAGTTACTGATCTTTGCTCATTACATACAAAAACTTGGACAAACGATGGTAAAATAAAATAGGTTCTCTTTAAAAAGAGAGCACTGAATTTTGAGCACTGTATTTGCAGTTGGCTTTTTTGTTTGTTTGTTTTTTTGTTTTTTTGTCTGCCACTGAAACTTTTTCCCCCTCCTAAGCTGTAGCTTACCCTGTGCTGTGAGCAGAGCTAGCAGAAGGACAGGCAACTCCCCCTCTCCGGTGATCTGTTGCTCCAGTCAGCTACTGAAAATTCATTAATGCACAGGTTACACAACATCCCTCTCCCACTCACCGCTACTCTCAGCCCTCTCATTTATGAAGTTAATTCAGTGAGGTTAAATGATACAGTGTATTTGACTGCATTTTCTCACCTCCAGTTCCAGCCCTGTCAGGCATCCTAGGTAAGAAGAGAAACACTTCCCTGCCTTGTTTTCATACCCACTACAAACGGGATTGCATTACCTGCCCTCCCCCCAACCCCAATTACGAGGCTGTGGAAGGAACTCCAATTAAGTGGTTAGCCATAATAGCATGGCAGCCCTTTAGGAAACTGCTTATCTAAATAGAGATGTACAGAAGGCAGTTTTCTCTCTAATAGTGATGCATTTTCAATTTATGCAATACAAAGTGCATTGGTCTGCAGTGTCCCTGGCTACTGATGATTAATAGCCCATACACTGCAAGGGTCTACAAAGAAAAGTGCCAAGGGAAGCAGATGCAGCGGGTTTTATATTATCATGACTGCAACAAACTCATTCAGTGGTGTCAGCTCTGACTGCAGGATTCTGATTATGAAATATGATGCGTGTTGAATTTAATGGCTTTCTCTGCCCTTCTGGTGAGTTCACTGCTTTCCAATGTCATTTTGTGTTCTCATCTGAGTGGTAATAAAAGGAATATCATTGACTGTGCTAGCTCTGTAACCACTGTGTGTTTTACAATAAATTGTGTTTCAGGACCTTTCTACCCAGGAGAGTGTGCAGGGCCAGAAAGTAATATTCCCCAGTTTTCCAATATGAATGCTTTCTGTGAGAGGACAGGAAATTATGCAGGGCTGCCCTTCTCTCGAGGCATTCCTTATGTGAGCAGGACATCTCTTTTTCAAAGTGGTTATGTAGTAAAAAGGTCAGTTTGGATTGCAAATTATATATATATAAAAAAGATAAAATATCAAAATAAATAGCTACTGCTACAGAGCACAGATTACAATACCTAGATGACAAGACAATAAAAGTCGTTCAAAATAAAATACAAAAACGGAACCTGGACATACGTCATGTTACCCACGTCCAAGTGTGAAGTCAAAGGAGACTTGTAAGGTGGAGGGGTGGCTCTTTAGCTGGCAGTCTGTCACCTCACCCAACCTGTCAGCACTCTGTGGCCTACACAACTGAGTTAAGCGCTCACCTTCCAGGCAGCTGGCAAGCCAGACAGCTACAGGTACTCTGGCAAATCCATCTAATGCCTACTTACCAGCAGTTTTCTATTTTTTTGCTTTTGCAAACAAAACAAGCCTCACTACAAACACACTGTGCTGGTATCAGTGTTACAAGAATCCGTGTGTACAACATCACTGCGCTGCTGCCCAACACCGCCCCAAGCTGGGCCTGGTTTTACCACAGGAGGAACTTTGCTGAGCTGTGCAGAGAGAACAGAGATGGTCTCAAATCAAAGCCAAGGCATCTTGAGTTACCTGAAAGGCTTCCAGCACTTCCAGCCTCTTTGCTCACATGCATCTCCTGACTGCTGGCAACTTCAGAGGCTCAGACACTCACACAGCTAGACTGACCAGGGAAAAGCTCCGTACTAGGTAAATAGAAAGGTTTTTGTTTGTTTGTTGTTTTTTGAGATTTGCTGATAAATCAACCTGCCTGAACTTTCCCCCTGCAAGCTAGAGCCAAATTTTTAAGCATTAAAGCCATGGCTAGGTTAGACACTGTGTGAGTAGAATGCAAGCCCCTTTACCTAGAGAGGGGGAGACGTAAGTAGATTCTTCCTCTTCCATCCAAGAAAAGGCACAAGTTAAAGTATTCCTCACTTCTACACTTAATTCCATGACCGTCGAAATCTAGAGCATCACTGAAAGAGCCAGAGGTGCTCTTCGCACAGAGCAGAACCACTCACAGAGGCAGGAGTACATGACACATAAATGGCACTTCACTTTTGTAAATGCACATCCAAGTTTACCTGTGATGTTTTCTTAACTACAGACCAACGGGGTGTTGCTGCTTCTAGAAACACAAGATTATTTTCCTTTTCCATGCATGAGGACTGAATCTCATATATTTAGATTTTAGTTCACTATGATCTGAGTCCATGCTTAGGGCTTGATTATTTATTTATTTATTTTGCGATGAAACCAAATTGCAGTTGTTCCCAGGAACTCACAGCTAAGGGGGAAGCTTGCCTGATTTGCACATTCATCTCTTATCAGAAGACAAAGGCCATCAAGAAACCAGGAAACAGACAAGTTAATATCACAGACAGATGCACCGTTCACAGCCAGCACTGCCCTGATTCAGTTCTCTCCGGCTGAAGAAGTTTGCATTCAGCAGCTCCATTATATCCTGCACCACTGTTAAAGGGTCTTCACAAAGAATTTAGGAATGAAACTTCTACTTTTAGAATAATCCAGAACATTTTAAACCTTGTTTTCCGTTGTCTCTAGTTGAAATGCCAGTGATATTCTCTATCATATTTTATGTATGAACACTTACAAAGCTTTGCCTAAAGGACAAGTAAGTATATTCTTTTGTCCTTTCAGAATATACTTCATGTATTTTCACATAAAAATGTATTGAAACAAGATTTAAAACTGTTACACATTTCATCGAGACCTACCTCCAGAGGGAGAAGAAAAGCAAATTAACATTTAACATGGTGGCTCTGTCTTCCTCCTTCACTGTTTGCTGAAAAACTTGCAGCAGTTGAAATGTAGAAATGTCAGACAGCAGTCTGTGATCTGTCTCAAAATTAAGTGATGTACTGCCATAATGAAACAGAGCATTTGTCGTCTTTGGTGTTCTCAGCCAAGAGTCATCAGAAGGGTAATGAACATTCCCAGAAGAAGAGATCATAGGAAAGGGAGGTCCTAAGACTCTCATGATTACTGTGACAATCCAATGATGTTCTTCCCTTCTACATTACGTGACCTTGTCCTTTGATTTCCTCTGGTTTGTAGGCAGAAGTTGTGTGTCAGTCCATGCACATCTGTGCGTACAACATAGCGCGCGGCAGCAACACATGCACCAGGCACTTGCTCTAGGGCTGGAGCTGACAGAGCCGCATCAGCTTCTGCATTCTGCCCGCCAGGAACTGAGAAATAAAAGGACGAGCCCACGTAAGGTGCTAGCTGATCTACCTCCTGCTGTTTTCAGGATGCTGGTAAACCGCTGTTTGCCAGCAGAGAAATTGGAGGCTTCCTGGAACCAATACAAAAGGCCAGCACTGAAACTTCTCCCTTTGAAAGGAATCCCATCCTTGGTCTCCTCTGCACAATTGCCCAGGAAGTGCTGCTCTTTAGTTCAAGTATCTTCATGAACAGTTAGACTGATTCAACACCGCAAGGACCAGAGTACGCCAAAGGCATCCACGATGTTCTTCCCAGGCCAGCAGAGACTGCACAGCAGAAGAGAGCTCAGAACATCAGGGCACGAGAATTTCAAGCACGTAGAGAGAAGTTCAGCAGGACTAAGAGAAATGCTTCTTTGGTGGCTGGGTTACCCAGAGTGGATAGGTGGAGGGGGAGAGAAAGATGTGATATTCCCTGTGTGAGAAAAATCTCAATTTTTTTCAGACAGGATCTTCTGTGAAGCTATTTTATTCATGATTGCAGTGGTGGGCGTCCTGTCAAGCAGGAGCGCATTTTAATAAACAAATCATCACCTTTTATTCCCTAGTACCCAACGCCCGATCACCTCTCCTGTTTCCTCATTGGCTGAGTAGTAGAGGTTCACAAGCTACTCGACGCTCCTCTATACAAGTACAATTTTTCTTTTTTTTCAACCCTTTAATTTCTCCTTTCTTACGTTTCGAGAACTTGTGATCTTTGTTTTACTGTTCTCACACTGCTCATCCTCTTTTTCTCAAGCTTCTGCCTTATTTTGGAACAGTGAGGCCTTCTACTGTCCACTTACCTACTTAGCATTTCTCCTTATTATGACTACACAGCTACCTTGGAATAAAGAAAAATAATTCTCTACTGCAAAAACACAACTTTGTTTCTCACACCTGTGATGTCTGGTGCGAAGTACATTGCTTATTCTGAACTTATTTCTTATGTTTGAAGTTGCAAATCTGGTCCTCAAGTTCAACAAAGCCTTTGAGCACCAGTGTTTGTAATATTGACTTCAGTGGGGCCTCCGAGCCACAGGTCTGCCCTAAGCAACATGTTTAAAGCCAACCCAGCGTAACTACCCATCACACTCCACATTTACACCAATCCCTAACACTGTCTATCTGGCAGCCCTTGTGTCCATGTACAGTACATCCCTCGATTTGTAAACCTTTTCTGCAGAGGTACACGGTTGGTCAGGTTTCTGAGCAAGCTCTGCAATCTGGGAACTCCAGTACGGTCCCACAGGAGTGTGGCACAAGGCTTCATTTCAGAAACAGCAGCTGGTCATCAACAAGTGCTCATTACTCAGATCAAGCCCTCCCCAGTCTCGCTGTTTAATTTATTAGAACCTTGTGATTATGATAAACATGAGATGTCAGATCAGTACGGTTGGTTTTGTTACTTTGGGCTGAGCAAACTTTTGTACCAATTCTGTCTGTGCCAGGGCATGTGCCAAGAATGGCTGTTTTGCTACTTTTTTTCCACCACAAAGGCCACACCTGAAATGCCCTGATGCAAGTCAGTGTTACCTTCTTATTTCACCTCCACCTAACCATGGTTATCTTGTACCATTCAGGCACCTCCAGTCTGGTGGGATAATTATATGGAAAGTATTCTAAAATGTGCCTCTAGAATCTAATCAGCGGGGCAGGCCTGCTCGGCCCTAAGAGCGTAGATGTACGGGACAGGGACAATTAATATTCTTGGAGGTTTCCCTTAGCATGCACAAAGCCAGCACAAAGGCACTAATAACCTCCTCGAACAGTACGTTTTCTCTTGGGGACAATAGCTCAAGGATAGAAAGAGAGAATTTTTACACTATATAGGAATATTCCTTTTCTTGTATAAAAACTAACCGTTTTGGCTTTTTAGTGCAGCACTGAGCTACCTCAATCCTACCCGTGCATCTGCACCTGTGTAAGGACAACTTTGAGCGCCAACAGAATACACTGTAAGGAGTCTATCTTAGGCATCCCCATTTGCACTTAATTTGTTTCATCACATAGGGATAGGAATTAAAGGCCTTCACTACAGTTTAGGCAGCTTGCCAATACCTATTTTATAGCAATAAAATATGTACAAATTAAGGAATCTCATGTGGAAAATTCATTCAACAGCCTCAAAAGCCAAATGAATGGTAATTACTTCAAACACAATGTGGTGGCAATCAGGCAAGATTGGATCATGCTTTTAAATGTATGTCTAAATTTTTAAGAACCAAGATAATTATGAATTATGAAAATAACTCAGACAATGCCACAGCAAAGACACTGCTTGTGGAGTAAGAAAGATGTTCTGCAAGGAATGGGGAGCACTCATTCCAGCACCTGCATGGGAATAGTCAGAGAGCAAATGTGGGGCTGATACTTTATTTCCTTACTTCGAGTTATCATTTTATACTTTAGGGATGGCTCATGGACGCCTTGAGGTAAACAGTAAATAGAAGCATATAAAATAAAAGTAAAAGGGATTTATCCTGCCTACTAAAAGCAATCCTTTCTAGTCCACATTCACAGATATTGCAATGTAAAATAAATTTCCCATCTTAGTTCTCTAGGTGAGTTTTCTATGATATGGAAAAGCAGCTTAGTGTTCACCTGCTTATGCAATGCCAACGGAATAAACAAAAAGTGGGTTCATTTATCGTCGGTAAAGCTGAACAGATTTAGGTCAATGCATATACCTATCTTTACAAGACTGACAAATACAACCATACCTTTGCTGTCTTTTTGAGAAGTCTCTGCGAAACCTTTCCATTCAGGAAAGTGCAACAAAGTGGATCTAGATTAAAATCATATAATTCCATTAGCAATCAGTCAAAATATAAGTGCAACACAAAATGCATACACAATGTAAGATTTATTTTTTTCACTGGAAAAAATGCCAGGGCACTGGAGCAGCTTCCTTGGAATTCTATTTCTTTTGTTGTGGTTCTACAGGCTTGTAATTCAGTGGTACCACAGAGTAACTTCAAGTTGGAAGGGACCTCTGGAGGTCTCTCCACCAACTCCTGGCTCAAAACAAAGACAACTTCAAATGTTTTGCTCATGGCCTCGTACTGTTAAACAGTAGTGTGAGTACACAACTGCTGCAGTGTTGCATCTAGTGCTTATCTCTGTACCTAGGAAGGGCTGCTGCCACACCAGGAAGTGCGAAAAAGCCTACAGGAATTATGTGAAGCCTAGAAAACCTCAGCCTCACAATGCACAAGTATTACAATGCAGAAGCATGGTGGCATCACTGCCTTTGCATGGCTAGCCTTTAGACCCTTTCTCACTGTGCATTTGTGCAATGTCAAATCCATTCTTTGGGTTCAATTACAAGCCCTGGGAGAATGCCATTTCCTAGTATCACTGCACAGTGCACCAACATCCAAAGCTGCTTTGAAAACCAGAGTGAAGAAGTAACCTGTCGTCGTTAGGATTTACCTAATTCAGTACAGAGTATCCTGTCTGCAACAAAAGACCAGCCTCAACCTCTTCACAGGCAGCACTGCTGGTTGCTTTGTCTTGCTGTGGCAACACAAAACCAGGTAGCACAGTCACTCAGTGTAACTTGAGAGTGAGTTATTTGTTACTGGAGGGTTATCCCAACTGTTTCCCAGGGAACCTTTGTTAACACCAGCAGCGTGCATGGCAAGGTCTGACATCAACTGGAATAATGAAACATTTCATTGATCCCTGAGCCTCCTCATCTTCTAGTGCTCTGTAACAGCTGCTGCTGCCGCCTTGGTTCCCTGTGCCACAAAGCACAGAGCCCTCAGCCCGCAGGCAGAACAACCACCTTGAGCTACAGGGGAAGTTACGAGGCGGTGAGCCACATCGCCCGGCAGCAACAGAGAGCAGGGAAGGAGAGCTCCCAGCCCCTCCTCCTCACCCTCTCATCAACTCCCAAGGAAGCTGTCCACCAGTTACTGCTGTGTATGCATATTTATGTGCTGCTCTTTAATTAAAGCTATCCAAATTAGTCATATTTGAGAAGCCTCTCCCTGTGGGAAGGTCTGGTACTACTGTCAGATCCACAGTGGACGGCTGTGCCAGCTTAATGCACGAGTGAATACAACCACCACCCAGCCTGACAAGTGCAGATGGATTGCCACCAGCTGGGGCGAGAAGTGACAATGACTGACGTCTGAACAACCTCTCGGTGACAAACCTGGCCTACTTAACGCACCTTGGTCTCCCTGAGAAGTGAGTTTGATCTTACAGACAGTTCAGCAGGTGCAGTATCTAGGTGCTCAACTTGGGGTTGTGTTTTTTTTTAAAGCTCATTGAAGATTTTCATGTAGAAGATTTTTATTTCAAATGTTTTTCCTCCTCTTTAGTCTTTGCCACACAATGAATAGATCTTTTTCTTTCTTTAAGTTTACATGGAAATACAAGCATTTTGTAACTATTTAAATGTTTGTGAAAGGAAATACTTTATTTCTCTTTAATTTCAATTCCCTACCTTTAAACCTGTTAACAGAAGACCAGTTCAGGTGAGGTGTCAGAATTAAGTCTTCCCCCCACTCCTGCCTTTGCTCTTTGCTGACTTTTCAGCCTCCACCAAAGGTATCTACTGTGAAACAGGAAAGAAATGACCGCTCTGGCATTTCATAGCTTCAGAATAAAAATAAATACATAAATAAATATTAGAAAGCACAGTAGCAAAAAAAATATGTAGCAAAGAAAAAAGTGGATATATACTGAATGTATTCATTTTTCATTTTAAGTTAAAAAAAAAGGAAAAAAGTTTGAAGAATATTTCCCAGGATATTTAAAAATAGTGGAAAAATGTGCTGCCTCAACAATGAAAATATGAGAACGTGTGTACCTGATGTTTTGCTGCTTCAAACTTGCAACATGCATTTTTTGTTTCTCATCCACCATCTTTATTCTCCATCTTCATACCTGGGCATTACGATGCTATTTGTAGTCTGTATCTCCTGCTACTGAAAAACAAAAATGAAGTATTTTCACCCTTGAAAATCCTAGTACTTTGTAGCAAGCAACTTAAACCAACTACTTTTGGAAGAAGTTCTGAGCCTATCATAAGAGACATTATGAAATTCAGAAGGTACCGCTTCCTTCCTTCTCGTATTAATTGCATTTTGATTTTTTTTTTTTGCAGCACTGGCAACTGCAAATTCAACGCGACATCTCCTTGTTTAAGGATACCCACTGTGTACACGGGTATTGCTGAACCTTAGTTTCTGAAGCTGCCAAGTGTTCTGTAAAGTAACAGAAAGACAAGCACAACATTGAAGACATTATCTGAAGATGACCACAAAATACCTCTTTATAGATATTGGAAGTGGCAGACAATGCCTTGACTGTGGAGGAAAAAGACAAGGAGCATGCAAGGGTAATTCTTGTTTCACTGCTAATAGATGAAGATCCAATACAAGTCCTGATTTTCCAGGGGGCTGTGCATATGTGTGTGTGGTTTAATTTAAACAGCTCTGCATTTCACTAAATAGATACCAAAATTGATTCTGCCTACTTCAGGCTAAACGTGTGAAAATGCTGACTGACAGAATCACCTAAGGGTAATAAATCTGCCAAGTGTTTTGTTAAACAGCTATTCAGTTTGAAATGTATCCTGGCATTCTAGAATAACAATGGGCTACTGTAATGTATGGTGCATTAATTATATAGTTGACAAGAAAATTACCCTTCAAGCCAAAATTGCTAAAAACTTTACTAGGCTTTTTTTTTTTTTAACCCTCTCTTCTTAAATGCAGTACTCAATGCAGCCCTCCCTGAGGTTTTTCCACCTCCTCCTGCAGAGTTAACCAGCACAGCAATACAAGGGAATTTGCTCTGACGTTTCACCAAGAACATTTGTTGCTTCTCCAAATTTTACCATAACTAAATGATAAATATCAACATAAAAAACAGCCTTGGCTTTCCTCAGTATAAGTTTTTTTCTGATACACATAAATAATAAGTAGTTTCAATGTGTGAGTATATCTACACCCTCTGCCAACCAGGAAAAAATACACCAGCTTTGAAGCACTGCTCACATACTGGTGGAAGACGACAGGTCAACGCCCAGACGAGTGCTGTAAGTGTCATGCCAGGACTTTGTTCTGTAGTCATTTCTTTTAGTACGTGTTTTTGTTCAGAAATTTGAGGATGTGAGAAATTCTGAGGATAAGACTTAAAATTAAACTGAGAAGATGACTAATTCTTAATTTTAAGATGGTAACTTTCCAAACACCAGTGATGCATTTGCTTTTTTTAGTTAGACTCTCTCAACACACAGCACAATTCTCTAGTGAGTTTTCAGTATTCACGCACCATTGCTGATATGGAAAAGCACTTCTAGTACTGCCAAGACAGCAAAGAAACGTTTCAAAATCGTACTGAAGCATACTCTTAACAACGATGTGACAGGACTAAAGAAAATATTACAGATGGTGTAATGAATTAGAATTGAAAGACCTCTTATAAGCATAAAACTGCACACCCCATTTCCTATGATCAGAGGTACTAGCATGACTGACAAACACCTGAAAAATGGTAAGACCAAGATCTGCCAGCCTGAGGAACAGTCTGTAGGGATCTATGTTTCTAACACAGCAGAACACTTTCTTTAAATGGGATACACAGAAATTGACTTCAAAGCATAACTCAAGTAAGTTACAACTTTTATAGTTTGTTTTACTGTAGGTTTTGTAAGTGCACTATTAACACAGATGAACAGGTACCACGGGCTGAAAACCACAAACTTCAACTGTTACAAACCCCATTTTACCTAATCTCATTACCATGCACTTTATTCTAATGCAGCACATATGACCCTTTAAAGCCAATTCCTAATCCTTAAGTATATGCCTGAACATCTTTTTGATTGACTTGTCTGGCAGAAAGCCCGCATCACTCAAACAAAACCTGTCCATCTACCTCAGCAAGCTGCTTATTATTCACTCCAGAGTTGCAATGAGCTTGGTACCGTAACAGTTTTCTTTCGAGGAAAGCTTCAGGTGAAACGGTGTGGATAAGATGCTTAAAGAGAAAATCAAAGTAACATACTGTGCTCTCATGATGACCAAGAAGGCCTTCAGCACCACAGAAGAGATTTCTGAACAGTGAGGGCAGTTAGATCCTATCAACAGATGCATCATTGCAGAACTGTTGTTAATAATAAGACACGGAACCAAGTTAAAGCCCTAGTTCTAAACATCAC
The DNA here is from genome assembly GCA_011076525.1 of Nettapus auritus. Lineage (NCBI taxonomy): Eukaryota > Metazoa > Chordata > Aves > Anseriformes > Anatidae > Nettapus > Nettapus auritus. Next base: position 2,767,426 of record CM021783.1, read on the forward strand.
TAACCTCGAGGTGATCACAACCTAGATGTTACGGGTCAAGTCCTGTTTCTGCTTGTTCCACCAGAAGTCAAAGTCTAACTGGTTTCAGTCAAGAGTCTCATGTGTACCTGCTGATTTACAAAAGGAAAATTTACAGAATTTCCCAAATGAAAGCATAGTGAGCAGAGAACTGACAGATCTGATGAGGCTGGTTGATGGAAATAGATGAGGTCTGGTTGATAGGAAGGACACTTAAAAAGAAGAGTCAGAATGCAAAGGATGCATTACAGTAATGAAAAGAGCACAGAGAGAAAGGAGGTTTTGTCCAGGATAAATCAGTACTTGCCAGCCACAGAAATATGGAAACTTGAAGCTGATTTCCAATGTTTCAAAAACTCTCCCTGGGTCCCTGTCCCCTCTCCTCCCTGTTCCCACCCCTGTCCTGACACAGGCTGTAAGAGAACGTCCACAACGTAGCTCCACTTCAGCTGAGCTCTTCAGCAGAATGTGACCTTAAAAATAGTTCTAACTCAAGGGCTCTGTAGTGGTTGAAATGTATTTCTATCACCCAGACTTTCTTCTCCCCAAAGACAGGTGTTACACACCTTAAAAGAAACCTAATCCCTCCTCAAATGTGTAACACCACACCAACATTTAATAATGCAATAAAGTGAATCAGCAGAGAACAGACTAAAAAAGCACACCTGAAGACCTCCTCACAATTTCCAGGTCACCCACCAACTTATTTATTGCCACCGTCTCGGTGAGCATCTTCCACAGGTATCAGATGCGGCCACATCACCTACCTACATTTGCAGGCTTGTTTAGTTTCATCCAAAATGAAGTACGTTGTTGTTCCCATTGCCCCACTATGATTACCTGATTTGTCTAACACAGACCAGAACATTTGTTGCAGAACTTCATCAGATCTACGGTTCTGAGGACTCTGCCTTGATCACGCAGACTTCAAGCAGCAGCCACTGCCGGCACACTGAAGGTGATCCAGCTGACAAACACACCCACAGACAAAACTCCGCCATAACCACGTGTAGCTACGGCTGCCAAACACGGGCTCTTGTACTTTCTAACACGAGATAAAAGAGCTGTTATTATCACAGATCTCCTCCTCAAGTCATCTTTTCTTCTTCTTTTCAAACAGGAGAAAGAGATTAAGCGTCTCTTCAGATGCCATGATTTTCAAATCTTTCCTGTAAACCTTTTCCAAATTCTCTCCACTTTGCCAACGTCCTTTTTGAAGTTCACATCAAAATTGGCCACACATTTCTAATAGTTAAGAGCTCTCTGAAGCCAATTAGAGCAGTTCCATTTAGCAGTTCTCCATTTTACAGCTATGCTTTCACCACTCACCGCCTCTGGGCCGTACAGGCTCTGTTTGCCCACACTTCATCTGAGCTGGGCATTCTTCGGTGGGAAGAATAAAATGTAAATGCTTATATACATAATACAGCTTAATTCATGCTTGATCCTACACAACTCCATTACTTCCATCTGCTTCCAAAATGAGGTATACCTACAATTTTCCAAAAGCAGGGTGGGAAGGGGGGTGTAACATTAAAAAACAAGTCAGCAAACACAAGGAAGAAAAAAGAAAAAAAAGAAAAAAAAAAGAAGAATTCCACATAGCACATTACAACACAGGTGATCCCTGGCAAAAATTTGTAATTGGCAAAAATCTGTGTACTTCGTGCTCACAAATAGACGTTGCTGCATATGTGGCAGAGGAATCTTGGCTTTGCTGACTTCAAATACATCAGGTTACAAAATGGGAAATCCCTTCCCAACAGGCAGTACAACTGCAGTCGCCATCACACGGCACAACCTCCAGCAATTACTGGCAACTTCTGTGGGCAGCTGTGCAGCCAGACAGCACCTGGCCTTGTTTCCGAGGGTGATCACACCCTGCCTAGGCGCCCCACAGCTCCCCAGGAGCACCACTGGTTACTGATGAATTCTGCTGAGTCTCCAGAGCCCACACGATCCCGTCCCAAATCAGAAACGTCACGCAGATCAAGTCACAAGAGGCGTTTGTGCCAGGAATCACACAATTGCTGTGTCTGTTGCCCACAAGGTACATTTGCTAGGTACCTTCCATGATAATGCCTCTGCACCAGCACTGCCAGCAGCAGCCGGGCTCACTGTGACTGAACAAGGCTCAGGACCATCTTAGCAGCCACATTTTCATGAGCTTGAAATGTTTTAATTGCAGCACTTACCTCCACTCTCTGTGATGTAAAAAAGGCTGCCAAAAATGCTAAGCTTACACAAGGGGAGAAAGCACCAGAGGAGGTTAAAACCAAGCAACAACTCTACAGAGACGCTGCAAGCAGTGACAGCAGGAGATGCCAGGTACCCTGGCAAGCATTAAAATCTCCATTCTCCCCTGAGTTCAACATAGCCATTTTCATACTCCCTCACTGAAGACAGTAAAACAGCATTAAAAGAAAAAAAATATCAACAACCTTTCTACATTTACATGAGCGCAACAGTGAAAAACAATGAAAGCCGTTTGGCATTTTTATATGACAGTTCAAATAAAAATTAATGGTACATGTAATAATAATTCCAAGCGCATTTTGTTTCCATTTATATCCAACTAAGAGACAATTTTTGGTGCATTTGGTTTTATAGCTCTGTGTATATGCAGCAAAGTAAAAATTCTGCACAGGGGAAAATAAATAAGTGGCTATATGACTGGTTGACAGTAAGATTTGTAGAGCTAATTAGTTCAATGAATAGGAAAGGCACTCAAAACTAACAGCTCATCAAATAGTTCTTCATACAGGAGATATCTGTCACCCTGCCTCTGCTGAACAAATATTTTTACTGTATTCCAAAGATCAACACCAACAGAAGCAAATAAAAACAAACCAAACCAAAACAGCCCTAAAAGCTGTGCAGTGACCCAGGCTGACCTCACTGAGCTCCGAGGTGTTAGAGGTTACTGCAAAGACCATGCCAGGAATTACCCTCTGCCCTAGCCAAAGCAGCTTTCTGCAATCCAACACTGATGAGCACTGGAAGCTTCTTCTGAGCTCAGTCACAGCTGCTGATGCACCTTAAATTCTGTAATAAAAATAAATAGCGCTCCCATTTTGGGTCTGAAGCCAAAGACCATCATTTTGGCCAGTTGCACAGCATGGATTATACCATAGCGTGTTATTACAACCCTGAACAAAACAACAGGTAAGAAATGGATGGATTAGCTCAACCCACCTGCTCTTGGTCAGCCCTGAATGACTCAAAACCCATAGGATTTGCTGGGACTAAAGATGCCTGTGTAGGAAGGAAGTCCTGGGTATGTTTCATCACAAGACAGGCATTTCCCTAGAAAAGCAGCACCTTTCAATCTGGTTATCCACCTGTACGCAGCCCTGACTGCAGGACAAAGCCAAGCTGGATGCAATTCAAACCCCATCAGCTGACCGGCACCACTGACAGCCTGGGAGGACGGCGTGCAGATGAACAGGGAGCACCTCGCTCCCATGCAACACAGCACAAGGATCCTGAGGACCTCTGCATGTCCCCCAGGCACCCATGTGCAAGACCTGTATCAAGATTCAGCATCTTGAAACATTTTCCAGTGGTTTTCCTACTGCTACTGTTGAGAGAGGTGAGAGGAGCTGGTTCCTTAAAGGGGAAAAGCTTCTCCCCTATCTTTAAATTAGAAATCTGCACCTCTGCAATCTGTGAAGCAGACACTGGAATAAAACTGCAAACATACAATGCAAAAACATTTGAATTTGGTTCGGTGTTCAACTGAGCCTAAGTGCTGTAATGCTGCCAACCTGTCTCAACAATAAGGGGCTTCACAGCTTGGGATGTGCTCTCCGTACACTATCCCGATGTTGATCTCAACGCTCATTTCCTGGATGCAAAGCCAGGCCCAGTTCACACACCTCAGCTCTACTTCAGATTCCTCCAAAGGACAAGAAGACAGCACACAACTATTTGCAAATTTTCTCAAGCAACATGTAAATTTACCCCAGCACTCCACTGCTAACAGCGAGCCAGCGTACCAGAGCTTAAACCTCCCCGAGCCAGCTGCCAGGCAACCAGCAAATTAGAAATTTGCAGGTATCCACAAGACACGTCCTGTAGCACAGCGCAAGAACCGCGTGTGCTGCTGTTGTGCACCAAGTCGTCTCCTGCGCAGAGCACACGCGTGCCTGGCACCAACGGCAATCCCCATGCAGGGATTCTGAGGTCAGCGAACTTCCACGAGAGTTAGCTGCTCAAGCGTTGCTTCATCAAACAGGAACATGTTTAAGCAAGTGCTTTTGTGTCAGGGGATCCCAATGGGCAAAGCACTGCAGATTAAGGAAACAATCATGTTTTGAACTAATAATGGATTAAATAATAAAAATCAACACTCTCCTAAGAAGGATACTGATAATGCTGCATTTCACCTGGGTTTTTAAAACTCACATGTATCACCTCTTTCAATCTCCTTCTCCTAAAAATTAGATTCTCAGAGATAATTTTATTCCCCGAGGAGAGCTTGTATAAAATACTGAATGAAATACAAAACTATGAGAGACAAGCCAGGTTACAAGACACTGGCCTGGGCAGAACAGTTACTTACAGCTAGCACAATACAAAAGCACCTATCTGTCCGTATCTCCCACTTCTTGATGTGGAAGAGAAAGCAACGTACAAAGTTAATAACAAATACAAAAAAATAAAAACACCATACCAATAAAAAAAAGCGATAATCATACATTGAACACAGTTAATGGCAGCCCAGAGCAAGGACCCTACGTCTGTCCTTCCAGCAGCACGTGCTGAGCAGGACGGAGAGGAGGGACAGACCAAAGGCTGGGAGCAGCCGATGGGAGGAATTGCTCACAGCAGCACCAAGAGGCAGCAAAACTCCTGCAGAGGACCCTGAGAGCTGCTCCACATCTGGTCGTAAACCAGCCTGCCCATCTCTGGCAGCTCCTGCCAACTAATATCAGCAGGACTGTCCCTGTAACAGAGAAATGTAATAATGTTCAATAGTCCGAAGTAATTCATGGCTTATACAATTTTATTATTGACATTTAGGTAAACCATCTCCTCCTCTGGCGAGCAGTATTTCTAATTGATTTGAAATTGTGATAAACCTGTTATTCAATCAACTCAGTTTTGCAAACTAAATTGATATCTGAAACCATTCCAAGAGATAACACCAGAATGCAGTAGCTACATACTTTTAAAAAGGAGAAAAAGAAAACCATCTGTTTGCCTTTGTACAGCAATATAAAATATATCCTTGCCATCTCTTTTGATTTTGCCACTCTACTCTTTTGAAAAAGCAACACAAGAGAAAAACGCTTAGGCTATAGCTGGCTTTCATCGTACACCCCAAATCTTAGCGCTCTTTTAAAGCAAATCACTACAATTCTATTCATCTTTTTATGCCTATAATCCAGAGTTTCAAGCACACTCTTGGATAGAAAGGCCATTTGAGACATACATAAATTGATGAAACATTGGCCTTGTCTTCTAAGCATTTGAAAATGATGAGAAACATTTCAGTATTGAAATATTTCTAAAACTGAGGAGCAGGAGTGAATGAAGGCAGAATTGAGTAAACTCACCTCTGAACAGTCATTTGTGATTTAACTTTTTAACACCACTCTGTCAAATCTTCCTGAGCTATCTTAATAACAAAGCCGTGCAGCAGACACATTTCCACTCAGATATTGAAACCGACTCTTCAAAACACGGAACAAAAAAAGGCTAATAGTCGCTTCTTTTCACTGTCTTAGCGCCAACACAGCCCCCACTGAGTTCAGTAACTTCGCAGGGTGACTACCAGGTGGCCAGAACGGAGAACGCCCACGTTCACAACTAGCAGCACGCACGACAAATTGTTCCTGCTGTGCTCACCCCCTCACACTGAATTCTTCCTGTGTGCAGACAGGCAGGCCATGGCCAGGGCTGCAGTAATAATTAAGGTTCGCTAAGTTGCTGTTTCCATTATCAAGCCCAATTTCTGAGGTTTAATAAGTCAGCAGTTCCAATTGGACAGGGGTGAAATTTGTCATACAAGATATCAGCAGAGACACAGCTTGGGCTTATCTGTTTATTAAAAGCATCATTTAAATCCACTCAGCTGTTGCTGAATCAGAGATCAAAAAAGGCAGGGCCAGCATCTTCCTCTTCATCTTTTGAGGGGTTTCATGCTCTGAACACCAGATTTTCCACCGGGTCAAGTGAGCACAGGTGCGTTCTGGTGAAGGAATCAGAAATGCCTCCTGTCCCACAAGCTCTGGGTTTATTCCCAGTGCTCCCTGTTTATTCCTACAGTCTCCAATGAACAGAATGAGTTACTAGATTTAGATGTTCAGATGCACATGTGCAAAAACTAAGCAACCTGGTAATTCAGAATCTGATTGTATCATGAACTTAAAGCAGACAAACCCATAAGACACACAGTACAACATCCTGGGGAGCTCAGGGGGTGAAGTGGGAGAGGAGAGAGGTCTCTGTGCATCTTACCAGCACAGAGCCGAGTCTGGGCCAGGCTCAAAGCCAGGTCCCAGGGAAGAGGCAGGGCCAGTGTCAGCAGCTTCTACTGCCTCCTTTCCCCCCACGTCAAGTGATTCAGCTTGCTGGCTGACCCAGCACCAGTTCAGCCCTGCTGCACAGCACATGGCCTATCCCTGACACGCGAGGCTGGGGGAGCTGAGCCAGCGCAGACACCCACGCTGGAAAGCTCTGAGGAGCTGAGCTGTTCCTTCAGCCTGGTGGAACAAGCCATGGGTAGGTGGGAAATTCAGGTACTGCTTTCCCCGAAGTTCATCACCTCCCAGAAACCCTACAACCTCCTCTGTGCTATACAGACCAAGTGTGCACAGTCTTAGGGAACACAGCATACTTAAGATTAATAGAGCCAATGTCCTATTACCTGTCCCCTTCATCACTGAGTTAGGAGACAATTACATTACGAATAAGAAAAGCTGTAACTCCAATATTTTGAAAGTTACGTGCATGAAACTAGATAAAGCTAAACACAACATACTTATGTGCAAAAATGGGAAATAATCTGCAAAAATGGTAGATGACTCTTGATATCCCAAGCACCAGTCTCTTCTCTGGGACACAAAATATGCCAGTATCCCACTGTGGTAACATTATCGTACATGTAAGAGTCAAACTATAAATGACAGAATAGCCAGTTTGATTTACCACTCTATCCAGGTCCAGGTCAGCTTTTAGCTTCAATAGACACATCCTCTGGTCTTAAAATGTAACAGGAACTAATGTATTCCTATCAAAAAAATAATAAAGTAACTGAAATTAAACACAGGGAGAAATATCTCCCAGTATTTTGTCCACCAAAACATCCTTATGTAAAATTGACAAAAAATAAAGGAAAACCTAATGGGCTGTTCTGCATCAAAAAGCAACACTGAATTCAACCTTAGTTCCTAAGGACTTGCATTTTCAAAGCTGTGTATGTAGGTCAGGTGTGCAAGCCCCATAGAAATGCAACAACTTCCCTAGGTTATTTCTGAAATGCCTTCTCTGAAAGAACACAGATATGGACAAATTCTTAGATGGCTGAAATCAACACAGGCCTTTCCGCTTCAGACAAAACACCAGCTGAGAGCTGACAACTTTCATCTCTTCAGGTGTCAGCGTTTTGGCCTCTGCAAAAAGGTGAAGTACAGAATCCTCTTGTGCAAAAGAGAACATGAATTCATTTCTCGGTTGTGATAGTGAAACCTCTGGCCCCCAAAATGCTTCCTTCTCTGCTAGTCAAGACATGCAACAACTCCAAGTTGTCTCAATGGGTCTGCATGCAGAAAAAGTAGATGCTCACAACGTGATACATGTCGAGCCCCAGAAGGGAGTAGACTTGGGATATCATGATAGAACTTCTATAGGGTGCTTGATATGGTTTCATGTACATTGCTTTATTGAAAAAGGGCAGCAAGAGAGCCTAACATTGAAACTGTAGCTGAACCTTTTCACACTGGAGCACCTGGATACAATCAGGAGTAAAGCCATACCCATGTGAATGAGTGGAACTGAACGTGCACACAAGGCAGAAGCGTGGTGAGCACAAGAGTGAAAGGGAGGCATGTCCGATGTTTACATTTAGGAGCCACTAGCAAGGCAATCACAGCAATTACTGTGCCTTTTTTTGTTGAAACACCATAAAAGCCTACCGTGCTGTGTGCCAAAGCTGAGAGATGTTACTCTGATTCAATTTCATGTGTGGTAGTGGCAGAAAAGAAAAATCTGATCAAAATACTCCATCACAGCTTTCTTAGAGAGGCAGAATTTACTGTTTTAGAATAATTTCCCTCATCTAATCCTGTTCTGGTCTTAAGATCATGTTAGTCTGGAGTAATTCATTCCCTTGAACTGCTGCTGCCCAAAACATCCACAATACTTTGAATAAAGATTTCTGTAATATGGAAGAGTGAAAAAATGATCAATGGAACATTTCAAGAAGAATAAAGTGTGGCCTTGGTAATGTCATTAATACAATAACAATACTGCTGGTGTAAGGAGGACACAAGTCCAGCACCTACCTACAATGTGACTTTCAATCTTCAAGTTCTCTCACATATTAGTGAGAATTCAGAGCACTTTCTCTCCAGACAACCTCATTATAGCAGTAAGGAGAGAATGAAATACTCAAATTCAGGGATTCATTTCACCTTCCTCCATTATCATACCTTCTTTTGTTTTAGTCAAGATTGTGAAAGCTAACAATGATGAAGCACATCAGAATTGAGAAGATGAGCACATATAACTTGCTAAACTATCTCCAACGCGTTATGTAATGTTCAATATTGATTTTGATTCAACTAGACTTCTATTAGAATTATCTGTTCCAGCCAGCTGCCAAATATACCTGCTCAGTAACGTGTCCAAATTCATTAACAGTTTTGTTTTAATAATATTTCATTTTTAAAGTTTAATTTTATCCACACATTAGCTTCATATTACTTATGCAAATAAAAGCTTTATGGCTATATTAGCAATAATTCATTATCATTCCCTACTGGCTTAGTGAAGGAATTTGCAACTTTGGAGTACATCCAGCGCTTTTAATTGAAGATACTAAGGGAAGCCTACATTTAGTTAAAATCATTTGCACATACAAATTAAATATGATTAGCATAAGTCTCTAAAACTCTTTCCAGACTCAGAGATAGATTGTGGTTTTTCCCTGAGCCGTGTCTGAAGGGTGCTATATTAATGTGGAATCCAATGAGTGTCCTGGGGAAAGAGGCTGTGACTATCGCAGCTGGCATCCGGGACAGGAGAGCAATCTGCTTATTGCAAGTTATTTCCCGCTCTCCTCCATCTTCACTCTTTTGGCAGAGGTTAACATTTGTCCCCTCCTCACCTGTCTACCCCACATCACCTCTGAACAGAGGGAGAGAGGAAAGCAGTGCCTCGACCCATGGTGATTTCCCTTCTAGGGGCTCAGACCTGGTGGTAAGCGCTTACAGCCCAGCACGGAAGTATCAAGATCCATGCATCAGGTTGCAAAGCCAGCTCTGTTTTTTCAATGAGGGAGGGAGCATGTTTTGGTGCAACTTTGTTCTTTCCTATTGCTTTACATCTCAGAACTGGCCCCACAGAGGAAGCTTACAATGACTAAAGATACAGAATACTACAAATACATTAAATTGATGGCAGCCAACTGTCAGGTGTTGCCACGGCAGTCCTACAGTGCCACTCTTACAAGTTCCAAGTGTTTCAGTCTCCACTACAAAGGTGGAAGACTGGACCCAAAATTATCTCAAAAGCTTATTAACGAGATTGCATTAAGCACTCTCCTTTCTTTGTGCTCCAAATGAGCTCTTGTTGGATTAGGAACTGACTCATGTTTACTTTATTATGTCCCAAGTCACATAAGGACCATGGGTATCTTCCTCATCTCCTAAAGAAGAAGCTGTTTTAATTAGCCAATTATATTAGTAAAAAAGCAATCTAATTTCTAGGCCAAACAATAGCGTGGCACAGATTTTAAAATCAAATTAGCAAGACATACCAGTGTTTTCCTTTAGCATGCAAAACGACCTCCTGCACAGATAATTAGCATTATGTCTGCATTGTGATCTGTGGCAGTGAAACAACACAAACAGCGGTGAGTAATGAACACGGTAACAGGTGTAAGGATTTCTCTCCACTGTCTCTCTACGTCTTTTGCCCTTTTAATTTACCTTGTTAATAACCATGGTGTGTCCTTAAAAAAAAAAAACACAACCACTTGTAAACAAGCAGCAGTGCTGCTTCCAGGAGACAAGAGCTACATGCAACTCCAGGATCCAGTTCTCAGTTCACCGCAGATTTCCCGTGACCCTGGCAAAGCCACACAATTTCCGTACCTCTGTTGTGTGAGGACAACCTTTCTCCCATCTCTTTCCTTGCTCCATTTCAAGCAAGTGTCTTGAGTCACAGAAGACACCTCACCACCCATCTGTGTGGCACCTCCCATCTGGAGCAAGGGCTGAATTCAATACCCAGAGAAGCGCAGGGAACCCCAGGCCCCCGCAGCTTGCTGAGCACGGGTACAATTAAAATGGGTTTTCTGCAAAAAGAAATTCCAGTAATGCAACCTTCAACTCTGCTGGGAGAAATGAAGCTTTCTTCATAAAATATACTTTAAAAAAAAAAAAAAAAGAAAGAAAGAAAAGAAAGAGGGGTGGGGTAAATCTTACAGCCTCACCTCTGTACTGCTTTTTTTTCACTCACAACTGCAAGTTTTAGCCCAAGCAGAGACTTCCAATTTCTGATTCAGGCTGACGGGTGCTTTTGATTGCCAACTAGCGGAAGCTGAAAGGAACCTTTTAAATGGTGCCCAGAATCCACGTTCCAATATGGGAACAGACTGAAAATGTGTTTATTTGGGAATTAAAAACATTTACTAAACAACAAGCTGCTTTGAAAATGCGTGCTTCTCCCTTCCTCCCCCAAAGAAGCCAGAAGCCCATTCCCTGCTGCCTTACGCCAGCAATGTACAACCAGCCGTGCTCCTGACAACAGCTGTGCAGCAAACTAAGTCGCTCTGAAAAGCGGCGTGGATTTGTCTGAGTAAGACATTTATCCTTCAAAGGCCAGGGCAGCAGAGCACCCGTCCTGGAAAAGCCAGCAGATCAATTCTGCTTAACCCCTGAACTCTGAATCTCTATTACAACCCTTTGCAGACTCTGAGGTGCAAAAGCACCTCTAAGCAAAACAACAACAAAGTCTGCCGTGCAGTGCACCGGATGGAGTGGAAGAAATATGCTAACATACAGCTGCAGCAGGTATCGCCTCAACTGCTGAGCTGCAGGGCCTGTGTGTCTGCAGCGTGCCTGCCATGGGCTTCCTTACCGTCAGCCCCCGAGGCTGGCTCAACTCTGACTTGGAGTCTTTGTTCCCCTAACAGCGTGTGGCAGCCCAGAAACGCCCAGAACTGGTACCGACACTTTTCTAATCTGCTCTAGTGCAGAAAGTGAGTGATTTCCCTACATGAAATGGTAGCTTTTAAAGGTGCAGTACCTCCACGTTTCTGAAGCCAAGTTAAATCTCTGTTATAAATCAGTGTAAGAGCAGACGGGGGCTACAGGGATAAATCGTGCTTCTCTGGCTGTTTGGTGTCGTAGGTGCTTCTAGCCATACGTGTTGTATTGCTGACCCGCAATTCTGAGAGCGTTCACAGTCAAGAAGAAAGGCAAATGAAACACGAAGGATTTCACTGCTGTTCTGGCGTACCTGCTCTCACTGTTGCTGGTTACTCAAGTTAATGTGTTTGTGTGTAGTTTACTTTGACAGAGCATAAGGTCCTTCTGTTATTTTTCAGTCCAGAACTCCTTCCCCTCACCTCACTCCGTGCAACACTCACCCACTGCCCCATAACCAACAGAAGCCGTTGGATTATGCCCTGGATTAAGCCACGTGTTCCAGCGGATAAACAAAATGATCAATTAAAAGCTCAGTTCTCCACGTGCTTCCTGTAAAAAATGCATGCAGAATTATCCCATTTTTGAAGCCACTGATACTCAAACCTATGACCCCAGGGCTTGCTCAACACTTAGCAGCAATACTTTCTTAATTGCCTGTGTCCACAGAGGGATTAACACCAGTCTCTTAGCTCTTTAAACCATTCCATTTTTCTGTCTGTTGGAGAGCACTTGGGTGCATCTTTTCTTTAGCCGTTTGCTAGCTATAGTAAGATATTCTGAAATTACAGCTCAGTACTTCTGCAGAAATCCACGCAAGGGGCCTGCCTGTCACCTTCCATTCAGCCACGTGACGTTACGTGTGCACTCACTCAGACTCCTCCTTTCCAAAAGATGACCCTGTGTTTTGCTGCATCTTTATTCTCGTCATCTTTGCCCCTCCTGCAGTTTGAAATGGAGTCACAGATACCAGATTTGGACTTGGTAATAACACTTGCCTACGATAATGCCTAAACTTTGCCTATAATGCTTTAAACTTTTGGAAGTGGTTTCCAGGATGAGCTGTTCAAACACCTTCCCGGGGACCAGGATGAGGCTGACCAGCTCGTAGTTCCCTGGGTCCTTCTTCTTGCCTTTCCTGAAGATAGGAGTGACACGTGCTTCCCTCCAGTTCTTGGGCACCTCCCCAAGTGCCACAACTGACCAAAGGTTATAGAGTGGCTTTGCAATCACATCTGCCAACTCCCTCAGCGCCTGTGGGTATATCCATCAGGGCCCAAGAACTTACAGATGTCCAGTTTACTTAAGTATTCCCTGACCTGATCCTCTTCCACCAAAGGTATATCTTCCTTTCTCCAGCCTTTCAGCCTAGTCTCTAGGACCTGGGATTACTGAAGGCCATTCTACCTGGTAAAAGGTATGCAAAAAAGGCACTCAGTACCTTGGCCTTTTCACTGTCCTGGGTAACAGGACAGTCTCCCGTTTCATTCAGCTCTGGACCCACATTTTCCTTAGTGTTATGTCATTGATGCACTTGCAGAAGCCCGTCTTGTTGCCCTTGACATCCCTGGCCAGATCCAATTCCATCTGGGCTTTCCCTACTCCATCCCGTGATGCTCTAACAGTATCTCTGTATTCCTCCCAGATTGTCTGTCCTTGCTTCCACCCTCTGTAGGCCTCCTTTTTGTGACAGTTTGGCCTTGAGTGTGCTCCTTGTTCAGCCATGCAGACCTCCTGGCATTTTTGCATTACTTTCTCCTTGTTGAGATGCATCACTCGTGAGCTTAGAAAAGGTAAACTTGGAATATTAACCAGCTTTCTTGGGCCCCTTCTTCCCTCTAGGGCCTTACCCTACAGGACTCTACCAAGCAGATCCTGGAAAAGGCCAAGGTCTGTTCTCCTGAAGCCCACGAGAGCAGACTTCAGACAGACCCCTTAGGCTAAACACGCCTGGGTCACTGTCACAGTGAGGGGTGAGCAGAAGTGCGCCCATGGCACCGGGCAACTATCCAGGTAATTGCACTTACCTTCAGTAATCACACCTCTCACGGCAGCGTGACCAGGCCTTACCGGTGAAGAAGTAGTAAGGAAAAAATCAGTTTGTTAGTTTTAGGCTTCTGCAGCACAGTGCATAGCCGGGATGGGAATATGGAGGCAAACGGCACAGTGAGAGCACAACAAGCCGAATCCAGTTTGTGAATGCTCCATAATCTCAGGTCTAGCACCATGATTTTGGAATGAACTTCCCTCCCCCAGTGTTTAGCTACAAAGTGTTTGAGTAAAGAATGCTAAATTACATGCAAGTCACATTAAGAACAATCAGTCTCATGTAATAGGGAATCTAATAGTTCATAAATGAGATGCAAATTCATTTTTACGGGTGCACTATAATAAGCCAATTATTTCAGAGCTCTTCAATTATGCGTTTTCAAAAAGCTGAATTGCTTTAATTTTTTATTTTTTTAAAGAAGCTTTAGGTTTTTCCATAGCTTACAAGGGGAAGAAAATATATCTGCCTTGCAAGCAACATCAGAGAAAAAAAAAAAAAAAGAAAAAAAAACACCCCCAAAAACCATGCCAAGTTGCAAGCGAGGAGCAATACAAACATGAAAGAATAAGCCAGCTGGCAAGCCACACACACAGCAGACAAGCAGACAATGGACCTCTGTGTTCCCACCAATTAAAGACATTCAGAAGCCCATCCTATAGCAGGCTGGCATGAGTATCACAGCGTGTGAGATTAGCATTACGGAATCTCAACAGCAGCAGCGATACACCAAGTCTGCACACAGAACTGGCACTGCGGAGCAGTGACAATGCCTTACCACCCTCAGAGTGGCTCTTTGTGACTTCTGGCACCAAAATCCTGAAAAGAGATGTTTTTCCTTTGGAAAAAGGGTCAACGCTGGAATAGTCTTCCCGGAACCCCCGCACTGCTGTTCTTCCAAGGACCTAGGGACAGGAGAATGTAGGTACCGCTTTGGTCAGGAAAAAACAAACTGAAAAGATTATGCAAAGGCAAAAGCATTCTTGTTTGTGCATTACTTGCAAAAGAAGAAAAATAGTGCAAGAATCCAGCCAGACTCTGCAACCCGTATGGTAACATGAAGTGCAACCTGTATCAACTCAGCTGTAAATCTGACTTACAGCTTTTCCAAGAAATTTTGCAAAACCAAAGCAATCCTTCCAATGGGTGACGCTCCCTAGTTTTACAAAAATCTTCCTTTCTTAAATGTTATTGCTGATTATTATTAACAGGCTTGAATCACAGATCACATGAGGAACAAACCTCTCTTTGTGATTTTAAGACCTTTTAAGGTTTTTGCTGCAATGACTGCTATATGGGTTCTTCACTGTTGTTGTCTTGAGTACCCTGCTACTGAACCTTGACAGCTGATGAGACACGGCCTGGTTTTGGTCCATTATTTTCAGCTGGGACAAAATAGTTTGAACTATCTATGTGCAATTCCTCTCTCTCATATGAACCATATTTTATTCACATAGCCACACAGAGGAAGATCACACCAATTAAAAAATCACAGTTGCTCAGATCTTAGCTACACAACAATAATGAACTTAATTTTAAGCATGATCGTAACATGCAGTGCCAGCCTGCATTTCTGCTACTCATCACTCCTCTTTATGCTGTTATTACTCATACTGTGGCCTCAAGAACAAGGAACTCTTCTAATATAGAACTTGGGCACTGTCCCAAAGAGATCAAAAGTGCTGGACTCCTGTCTGATCTTTCACATTACCGTTTATCCTTTTTCCATGCAGCACATGAATATAGAGTAACTGAGGACAGCACTTCCCTTCCGGTACAATGAGCAGGCTATCTTTCAGCCCTTGCTGTGGAAGCGTTTGGACCAAATGAAATGTGCAGACAGAAGTAAGGCTGCTGCGAGAAATGGTACTGGCATTGTAATGTAATCCGCCCCACTCCCCCAAAGGTTTCCAGCCACCCTGCCACGTGGGTTCAAGGCTGTCGCTCAGGCATACTCACCGTCTGTTTGTCCTGGTCTGCTCAGGCTCACCTCCAGACTCAGAGCTCGTCTGTTACTTTCTTGTAGCAAGCGTAATACTGCTATCCACTGGCCTGAGCTGCTTAGTCCCTCAGAAATGCTTTCTGCTGGGCCACAGGTATTCAGAGCTTCTCGAGAAACCTCTCTCAGGGATTCCACAACAGGAAAGCAAGAAATACATTGAGAAAAGTTAAGCTGGGGTTCATATGTAGAGGTGGTATCTTACACTTATGCACTGCACAATTCTTCTTCAGTTGTACTTAGTTTCAAAGCATGCTGCTTTTATTTCAGGATTCGAGTAGGCTTACATGCCTCAAGCATGCGAGCCAGTCAAGTAAAATACACAACTTCTACTCAGGAACCTTGTCTTGGTCCAAACTTATCATCTAAACTGTTACTGAGATTTGGACATGGGCTTTCCTACCATCACAGAGATTGCCATTTAAAGCCCTGCGGAGTCACACGATGCCTCCTTCTTTCCACCATCCTTGTGAGCCTTTGTCAGCTTTGCTAGCAGGCCTGGAGGAGCATGGCTGAGGCTGACATCTCTGACAAATCTTCCTGGACAGGACATCCCAACAGGGCAAGTCTGTGAGCAGAAGCAAAAGAGGCAATCGAGATAAATTGTAGCACAGCTTTTTACACTGTTTATGTTTTCTAGAGGTAGTACAAAATTGTTGTTCAGATTTAGAACTAATTTTTTAGTTTCTAAAATGATTTTGACCACGGCTCAGAACAAAGCCTATCAGAGCTTCGAACACATTCCTATCTAAATCCACATGTGTCGTTTGAAACTGGAAAATGATCCTCATTTTAACAAAAGCCATATTCAAAAGCAAAAATATTGAAAAAAAATACTAGGACGAGTCTAGTGTCTGCATCAGAACTTCCATGACGAGAGGCTGTGACAGACTCAGAGGTAGCTTTTGAGAAGGGCACCCCTTAGCAGAGCTCCGAGTCGGCAGCCGGCTGACCTTCTGGGATGGAATGATTTTAATGGCATTCTGGGCTTATAATGCTGTAAACCATATTGTGAATACATACATCAGTCTTGGGTAAGAAGCTTAATAATAAATTAGTTAATTTTTTTCCTTCAGCCAAAAGGCAGTCCACGCCATAGCTTTATTTACAAAAGGTTAAACATTTCTTTAATTGGATTGCTGGCATTTAAGTGTGCAGCCGAATATCCTTCAGCAGTGTCCCTTTTATTTGTGACTGGAGAAGTGCCTAGAGAAATGCCAAGGGAAGATTTCATTTTAATAAAAAAGAGAAGCTTAAGATCCCTTTGGAGGCTTATGTTACATCTCAAAACTACCATGAACTAATGAATTTAATCTAAAAGGTCCCCAACCACAGGACCGAAGAGAAATTGCAACAGTGGTGTAGCTTGACCAAGCTGACCTTCCATGCATATTAGCAGTTGTATCTTTGTGCTTACATCCTGTAATGAATACAAACACACACATCTGAGGATTTTAGTCATTTAAAAGATATCTTAAAATGAGAAATATAGTTGCCCTACAGCATCCTAAAGACACTTCAAAGAACCATTTGTGTCAGAGACTTACACACAAACTGAGCAAAAAGAAAAATCCACACCCCCCTTCTCCCATGAGTCAGTGCTTTGGAAAAAAATATGCATCAAAAATTCTACTGCCTGGAAAAAAAAAAGAGCTCCTTGTTGGCTCATACTGGGGTCACGCTGAGAACCCAATTCTGCATGGTGCTGGAAACCGAGTGCGCTCAGCCCTCCTAGGCTGAGTTATTATCTCACAGTTGTTACATGCACAGTATGGAAGTCTCCTGGGAGAGTGGCTAATGTACACTTTGCTTCCCTAGAAAGCAGGGTGGGAATTTATGAGGAAAGAAAATAGGGCCTATAAATTACACAAAGGACCTTTAAATGAAGGTACAGGTTTCATTATTGGAGCATGTTACTGGATGGTCAAAATTAAAAACAGCTTCTAAAAAGCGGATTGCATTTAACATTCCATTTGGGAGAAAAGAAAAAGAGAAACAATTTCAAACACAGCCCTGATTAACTGGGCAAGTTACGAAGTATGATGCCAAGTTTGCATTGACACAGTAAGTGACCAGCATGTAAGTTAGCCATCAGGTACTTTAACATCTCATTTTGCTTTCCGAAATGTGGTAATTCAAACACTGCTTTCATGCTACTGATGCATCTAGGAGACAGAATTTCCCCACAA
The DNA here is from genome assembly GCA_011076525.1 of Nettapus auritus. Lineage (NCBI taxonomy): Eukaryota > Metazoa > Chordata > Aves > Anseriformes > Anatidae > Nettapus > Nettapus auritus. The sequence goes on from CM021783.1 coordinate 2,785,057, forward strand.
CATACTTTACTAATGCCTTAGAAAGCGTTCAGTCTGTAATCCTCGTGCAATGCTTGAGCTCCAGTACGCTGCAGCTGCAGAGGCGTAAGAGAGGCGGGGAACCACTGCAGAATGTGGGCAAAGAACACCTTACCTCAAGGCAGGATTTCCCAACTCTACCAGCACAGAGCACAGCAGCCAGACCTCCCCACCTACAAACCATCCCAGAGTCTTGCCCTCACCAAACTCTAAATCACAGCCACGGTGTAAGGCACGGCTCTCCAGAGATGAGGTTTTGCCCCTTACTGTACCTAGAGCCTGAAGTACTGAAACAAAGAATTATGATTCTTTGCATGCTGGCTCCTCTCTCACAAGATACCCACGCTCCCAGAAACACCAAACAATCCAGGAGAAACTCACCTATCTCAGGAATTTCCAATGTTGCTTTACTGTTTTAAGTCACAACTGCCAGCGTTTAGATATGCCGCTCCCATTTCATGAAGAAGTGAGCACTGTGCCTTTGTGGTGCTACTGAAAAGATGGGGAAAGAACCCTTAACAACCTGCAAACCAGACGGCATTTCAAAACAATCCACAATTGCATCATATCAATAGTTTCGTTTACCTGTTTAATACTATTTTTAGAAATTTGCAGCTGGAAACCTGGAACTTTCCGACTCCATTATACTCAAAAAGAAGTCTCAAGTCACAAAATCAAGACACAAGTTGATTGCTACACAGACCTTCTAATTGAGCTGGTGACAACCAGGCCTTATTGGAATGGAGGAATCCACATTCAAATAAAACATTTCAGATTCTTGCTTGCATTCCATCACTCTGTTATTTGAAAAGGTATCTAGAGAAATAAAATAATAATCATAATTTATAAAATTTTGAAATGGGATTTCACTCCAAAATGTTTTATGTTTTTAATCATGGCTACTATCTTTATATCTACTAAACACAAAAAGAAAATATTGCATTTAAGGTTAGCCAAAGCTTCAAGAAAAAAAAAAAAAAAAAAAAAAAAAAAAAAACACCTTCTTCCTTGATTATTTTGTTTTTCTCAATCATCCTAAAACAACCTTCCTGGTTTGATCTGAAACAAGAGCAAACCTTTAACAAGACACTTATCTGCACGGGGTTTCTTCTCCTGTCGAGCTGTAACTCCACCTCACAGCACAGAAGTGGTAGCTTCCTTCTTGTGGGACAAAGTCCTGAGAAAAAATCCTGGAAATAGCAGCTTCAGCTTCTTCTGTTCTGAAGTCACATATTTGTCCTTTGAGTCGTGATTCTTTGACTCTACTCACCACGCTCTGCACTGGATTTTTACATTTAATGAGGTTGCAGGCTGCTGCTTTTCACTATTATCCTTAATCAAGTTTTATTGATTACTGGGACACAGCATCAATAGAAAGAACATTACAAACAAATGGAAAAGCTGCCCAGAAGCTACTGGTATGCTTTTTGTGTTCTAGCAAAAAAAAAAAATGATGTTAAAAAAAAAAATACTAATAATGTCACTGCCTCTACCTTTCATTCCAGTGTACTCCATGCTGTGCACTCCCTGCAAGATACTCTGATGATCCTGGAATTCTCTGTAACCCGGTAATTCCGACACTCCTTGCTGAAAATCTGGTTGATGGGGAGAGGCTGAAGGTGCACGTATGCAGATGCTGAGGAAGAGCCAGAGGCAGGAGGATCACTTACAATCAGTTTGATGTGGGCAGGTAAAAATCCTACTGTCTTACACAGGCTCTCTTCCTCTCAGATAAGAGGAAGGCTACAGAAGGCTGAAGGGATGGTGAAACACAAAGATTATTTATTTTGCAATTATCTGTAACTAATTAATAGTATTGGAGTTAATGGCATGGAAATCACCTAGGCCAGGTACTACCACAGGTAACATGCCTGCAGAAAATTAACAAATCAGAAAAAGTGACCAGTCATTCTCATTACAGGGGATTAAATTAAAATGTATTTAATATTCTACAATAAAATCCAAGGCTAGAAATTAAATCAGCTAAATTTTAAGCCCCTCATGAACGGCAGCATATGTACCATCAAGGTACATTAGAACATTAAATAATAGAATTGTAGAATTTATGATATGCAATATAGTTGTGCCCGAGGGACTGAGCTAATTAAAAAAAAAAAATCTCTGCCAGTTCTTAAACATCCATTGTTATTTAGAATGAAAGCAGGGTGACAGCAGTGACCCATTCCGACACGTGCATTTCCATGAAGAGTGTTTGAGAAAAGAAATTTGTTTGTTTGTGAGCCAGGATCCCATTAAACACTGCAACCCATTGAGATACAGGCTCTACCTCACATCATCACCTCATTCTTCAAACTCTTCCTATTCTTTTCTACGTATAAGTTGCAATTTCCCAAGAAAGTTGAAAGGAACCAGAAAGTTACTGCTGTTCTACCCCTTTTGGCTCTTCTCGTCATTGTTATAGATCATTTTGCCATGGGATTCAGCATACCTTGTGAAAGCATCCCTCAAATAAAGCATGTTGGAGCTCTTGATCTCTTTATCTTGAAATTCCCAACTGCATTGCGCAAGATTAATGACTAAATGTTTTCATTGAAGAACAAACACGTAACAAAGGGTTGTCTGCACAGGGTGGAAAAAACCTTCCTTAAATTCAAGTAATTTGTGTCTCTGCTATGCCATGAAGAAAATGGATCTCTCCCCATGCACCTAAGTGGAGCTACATGGGCAATTAATAGTCAACAAAAGGAAAACCTAACTCGAAATTTCGCCTTCATGCAATTACAATTATCTGAAAAGCATAATCACATTAATGCAGCTCATAATGGCCATCATTTGCAGGAGATAGTAGCCAGGTTTAAACAAATAAACCAACTCTACCACTAACTTAACTGCATGTTAAATGCATCAAAATCTGTGTGATTAGTGTGATTATTTCACTCACCCCACCCCCACTTTTAAGCTTCTGGTCACTGTTCTGAAGAAAAGGCATTTGTTCAGTATCTCTTGCAGACGTGATATCCTGTGTCCTTCCTGGAACGCCGCTGTGATGTGATGTGAGGATGTTATCCAAGGAGACACGTGGGTGAAGAGGAACTGGCTCCCAGCACCGGTATTCCCACTCTTCAAACAGCTGCTTACACGGACATGCCCAGCCCAGACTGAAACTACACGGTGCAAGAAGCACGTTGGAGGAGCCCCAGCAACCCAGAGCCCCCACCACTACACACCTGGCACGGAAAGAGCAACCAGTGCTGAGCCCTGGGTACGCAGCGCAGCCCAGCAAGGTGCCTCGTCCAGGTCCCTCGCAGCATAACCCTGCAGACACACTCTGGTTACACACCTGGGCTCGAAGAAGGCAGCAGATTGCACGTGGTTTGAGGAAAGGTTTGAGGAAAACTGCATCGCAGTGTTTGTTTTTTGGAGGTTTTACGTGTCCTTGGTCATCTGATCATTAGGGAGTACCCAGCACCGCAAGCAAAAAGCATCTCGTTCACAGCTCTGTGTTCCCTGGTACCACGGGTCCTGATCCTTTCCTGGGGCTCCCCAGTGCCTCTGCAGTGGAAGTGATGAGTCCAAGACTTATTAAACGGGGGACATTTCCTAGCTGTCCACTACGAGGGACAGCAAAGCAGATGCCTTGTCAGGCACAGACTACGAACATTTTCCAGCTGGTGCCACTCATGCTCAGCACTACATTACTTTGTTCCATGCCCTTTGTTACTCCTTGTTCAGAGAAGGTGGGATGGAAGTTACCATATCTTCAACCTGTCATTTGGTGACACAGCTGCAATGCTCACATGCCTATCTTCTGGCTTGCAGTTTTCCCCCTGCCCCCACCTTGTTTTCCCTACAACATACATGTATTAGGAGCTTCCTCTTGAATTTGCTTTATTTTATGTGTGCATTAATTGCTAAATTACTATGTGTCATATCCTTTCAACTGCTCATGAATGTCTTTGTAAGTATGATATTTTATGGCAATTTAACTGTGGAGATTACAAATAAAATTATCAGCTAAAAACAGAATGATTAGTAAACCAAGATAAATGCTGTAAATTAATCATCATCTCATGCATCACACTATGGGTTTGCATTTTCACATTAATATAACAGACGCAAGTTGCTGAAGTGAAGAGAGTTAAATTTTAGCTACACCAAATACCAGTACTTAAACACCAGCAAAACACACTTTGGAAATTTTTAACTAACCTTTCAGTCTCACACACCTTCGCAGAACAGTATCTGTTTTTTAGCAGATACTTGCCCAATTGCCACACGATGGCTATTCTGTCGGTTTCTGTTCTTTGACTGTTCAGCTGATGTTGAGGAGCATACAAATAGCACCGCAGCCACTGCTTCCTTTAGTTAGATTTGAAAGAACAAAACTCAGTTGTCTGCAAGTCTTGGTGGGGCAGGACACGCTGTTCTTTCCAAGTTTATGCAGCATTTGACACAAGGGACAGGTCCTCGTTTATTAGAAGACTTTTGGATGCTAAGGGAACATCTGTAAAGTAACAGAGAGAAACCTCTTCATATGAAGACTAACAGATGCGTACCCTGACACCCGCTAACATGAAACACACAAACATATTCCTCCTATGTCCAAACACAGAAGCAAACACTCCCCCATTTTAAATTGCACAGCATTGGCTCAGCGAGACAGAAAACGTGCATGGTTACTCCAGACAAAGATTAATCTCTCTTTGATATATTCAATACTTCACATGCTCCACATTATCTGGTGAGTATATATGCCTTGCCTTCAAGAACGTGATGTACTATGCCATACATCATCGTCTAATTTATTGAGTGCACCTCTGCAGCACACACTGTACATCCCTGCCCAGGGTCAGGATCACACGCCAATCTTCAGCCTCGCTTTTCCCAGCCCCGGGACTCTGCCGCGTGCCAATACTGCCATGGTCTGTGCAGCAAGCCGTGTGCTCACAGCTCAGCTGCACCCTACGCTGCTTTTGTCAGAGCGGGTGCATACCGAGCCTGAACCGCAAACAATCCACCATGCTCATTAAAAGCAAGATTGTGGGAAAATCCAGTAGTAAGAAAGATGGCACCCCAGCAGGAGCCCCTGGAACAAGGAAGGCACCTGGATCCACAGGCTCACACACCGGCAGCCAGAGATTCTCCTGACTTCATTTTACAGAATGGAAATCCAGCTGGGGCAGTTGAGGTTTCCATTTGCCACACTTACCTCCTTGCAGCCCAGCTGTTTCTTAAATATGAGGAAGCTGAGAGACAGAAAGATGATCCCAACTCACCCAGATTAGGTTCAGCTTCAGAGAGATTTCCATGGAAATGCAGCAGGACGGGTTCGCTCCTACACCAGGCCCTCTCCAGACACCTGCTGCGCCCAGCACCAGCCAGTACCGGAGCTGCCGTCCAAGAGGTGCCCGCAGCCTATGTGGGTAGAAATGGCAGAAAAAAAAAAAGATCAGATAGCAACGCAAAAGTCTTCTAAGTGCATTAGTTTAGTTTGTTATATTAAAGACATGGGGCTACTGCAGGGAAGCAGCCTGGAGTGTCGCCTTGCAGTTCTTTGTTACAATCACACAACTTGCTTCTTGTCAGACAACGGTCATAACGCTCTGTCCTCTGCTGTGATTACCAGGACTATCTAACCCCACTTATTTCTCTTTCTTTGGTATACATGCAAGAATCGTCATCTACAGCTGAACTTAAATGGAAGCATGCTGCATAAATATTGATACTTGCTGTGATTAATATTGCTATTTACATTAGCGATGAATTGGGTTCACATAAAAATAATTAGCACAGCATGCCTGGGTATTATTTGCTCCTAATTATATCACAGTTCATTTCACCAACAGCAATGTGTCACCAAGTCAATAACAACCAATGATTAATACACAGAATGCATTACCTTAAAATAATACCCCGTGTAACTCCATGTGTTACGATGAAATACTACTGGGAAGCCCCTGGGTAATTGCTTCAGGTGAGTTCCTGGCTGGAGTTAGTGACACTAATGTAAATTGCAAATGGTTAAAAAAAGGTGTTGCTGGGCTTTTGCTTGTTCATTTTCTTGCTTTTACTCTTTCCCCCGTTATTTCCTTTCACATTGAGAGTCAAGGGTGACTGTGGGCACCAAAGCATTGGCAGACTCCTGCAACGTGTGACTCCATCAGTCCCAGCGCTGCGCCAGGAGCCAGGCGGTGTGGTTCAGGTGCTGCCCCTCAAGGAGCAAGCAGAGCTCCCTCACCTTCACCCTGAGAGCTCCTGATGCACTCAGCAAACACCTCACAGAACAGACGGACTCAGGCAATTACGTCCCGATCACACCACCCAGGCAGCAGCATAAATATAACAAACATGTAATAAACCCAGCCAACAAAATCATCCCCAGGGTCCGCCTCCTACATCTGCCCAGCCTCACTCATCTCCCAACTCCCCTGAGCAAGTCACTTAACCACTCTCTTCGCCATCTGGAAAGCTGGGACACTGCCGCCGCTGCAGCACTCACGGGCTATCAGGAGACTTTGTTTACCGGGTTTGTGAAGAAAACTGAGATTTTGGGATGAAATGAGTTGTCGTGGGCTCCATTCTGCAAGATGCTGGCTCTGGCCTGCATCCAGCAAAGCACTTAAGCACGCAGTTATCCCTTTAAAAAGTACAGCAAATTTTCTCTGATATGGTTAGTAGAAAAGATATCCAAAAGAGCTTAAAAAATAGCTTAGAAGCCGTAAAACACCCTAATACAAGGAAGGCACAGGAAGAAAAGCTTGACGCTGTTCTCGAGAGCAGCCTTCCCACTTTGGGCTCTGATGGCACCTGCGGCATTTGAACAGATGAGAGCGGCCACGTGTCACAGCTGGAATCAAAAACTTTGAAGGATGCAGATCCACAGATCATTTTAAGACAGCAAATACAAACTTCTCTTTGCTCATCACTTACTGCTTAAGACAAACTTGGATGTAAGTTAATACTTCTTGCCAATATCTGTCAAACATACAGCCAGCTAACGAATACTAAATATCCCCGTGTATATTGCGCGCCCATAAATCAACCCAGACAGCATTAACATACTGAGCATCTTTACGGTGTGCTACTGCCCCCATGTGTAATAAACATTTCTAACACTAATCCTAGAACTGAAAAGCACCAGCCTGATTTCCATTAGCACAGTGCTAGCGGAGCATCACGGATAAAATATCCTGGTTCCCTGCAGCCAGAAACCAAAAGAAAGATCAGGTGACTACTGTACCGCAGGGATAGCTGACTTGTTCTTAACCTGTCAGTGTCAGGGCAGCACTGTCCCTTCCCATTTATTCAACAACTTCATAGACAGATTTTGTAACAGTCTTGATGAAGCACAGAAAACAACGTGTTGGGACACTGGAGGTGAGCTTTTTCAAGTCAGTTCGACCATTATTCAGGTATAAAACCAAATAATCAGAATTTGAAAGTTTTCAGCAGGGTAACTCAAGTGCTTTTGAAAAGTTATCTAAAAGTGTTACTCTCAACACTTAATGAAAGACAGGTCTCTTGGGAAAAATGAGATTTTAAACACGCTGCTGAGCACCCTGCAGAGCCTGGCAGAGTTCGAGAAGCATCTCAGTGCTGGGCACAGACACCCAATAGGAGGGAAAACACACACCTCGACACAGGGATGGCAGAAACTCCCCGGTCTGATCAACCTCTGTGCATCAACGGCTTCTCCCTCAGAGGAAAGCAAATGCAGTTTCCTGTCCTGGCACACCTTTCAGGAACTGCTCATCCAGTCATCTCCATCTGCAAAAAAAAAATGAGCAGGCCAATCATTTCAGTTTTATTTCAAGCAAAACCGATAGTTCTAGCCTTCTTGTCTTAAATGCTGAGAACAACGTTAAGTAACAACAAGAAACTCACTTTGTCATTTTGCCAATATTGGTATCAGGCATTTTGAAATTACTGAAAAAAGGGAAATTTCTGAAAAAAAATAAAAAAATAAAAAATCCACTACCTTCTCTTGCATCGAGACCCCGTTTTATAATCAGCATTTTTTGATTAAAAACAACATAATGGCAAAAATTCTCAACAGCTGTACTTAATACCTCGAGAAATGAGCTACTCAGCAAGTACTTCACTTAATTTATGAAAAGAAAGATGAAGAGGATAAAATTTGCTTCTCTTACTTTCTAAGCACATATTGCCCCCACCCAACGTACATGAAAGCAGAGCCCCTGCTCCCTCACCTGCCCCAGCTCCTCTGCCAACGCCGGGCGCAGAGGGCTTGTCCCCAGCACCGGCCTTGCACACCCAAGGGCAAAGGGGACAGGACACGTCTCTTTTTCCAAGCCCCGTGTGGCTCCCACTCCCACAGACCATCTCCCAGGTGCAGCCCCATTTTCAACACAGCCTTAATGAGCTGGGAAACAAGTGCAGCAGCTGCCCTCTTCCATTATCCCAGGACTGAAGAGCATGAGCTGCCACCCCCGCAGCTGCAGCTCTCTGCTGGCCTTGTAACTGCCCGAGCGCACGCACGCCATCAGCCAAGGCAGTCCCGACACAGGGCCAGTGTTTGACAAGTCCAAATGTCCCCAGTTTTTCTCAGGACACAGGATGACCCAGCTGTGGGTCCCACATCACAGGAACTTGCCTTTTTTCCAGTAGAAGGTGGGGAGCTAGGCGTCCCCTGTTTGCCCAAGAGATCCTTTTCCAAAAGGCCTCAGACCACCTGCCCTACCTGCAGACCAGTCCGTGGACAACGACAGGCTAATCCCAAGGGAGCCACAAAATAACTAAGGAAGGAAAGTTTATTTCCCCCCAGCTATGTGGTACCTTGTACCTAGACAGGGAGTTTTTAGAGATTACACTGAGAAAGAACAAAACCATTCCTGCAGCACCATGGTCTCGCATCCCCAGTTCAAGGCAGAGGGGGAGGCCTTGAACAGTCCCCGAGTGCTTCAGCGCCAGCACTCTGAGCGAGCCCCAAGCTGGCCCTCTGGAAATCCCCTAACAGCCACAAGATCTGAAGTTCACACTATTCAAATTTACATTGCAGCTTTTTCTGCGGGACAACGCAGAGCACAAGGCCCAGCAGGGCCGCACCAGCCGTGCCTGTGCCTCTCACTGCACCCTCCGGGCTGATCTGACCCATGACCGAGCACAGGAAGCTGCCCCCAGCCTCACGCCTCCAGATGCCCATGCCAAGGGCGTACAAGACACAGAAGCAGACACGTTTTAAAGCTTCAGGGCAGAATTTCATCTTCTGGCAAGCTTGTATCTTAGCTACGTAGCATCTCGGATGGCAACGGGCTTCTCTGCACCCCTTCCTATGGGAAGCAGTGCTCCTCCGCATTTCCACTTCACTCATACATTTATTTTTCAAGATGAATTAACCCTTTGGTCTCAAGATTAATTTCCCGATGCAAAGTACACACCGAGAGAGAGTCCAAGTGGCACTGAAGCCCCACACATCTGCCAGAGGGAAGGAGCCCCACGACCAGGCCCGCGGGATCGCTGCACAGCGCCTGGGGGCGTTCGGCCCGGTGCCCCTACGGTGCAAAGAGGCATACAGCAGGACAGGCAGATGATACATGGCTACCCACAGAACTTTATTAACACGTTCAGGTTTACAAAAATATGCAGCCTAAGCTTTTTCAGCTTTTTTTTTTTTAAAGAAGATATTTTCCACTAACTAAACCAATTTTTAAGTACGGAGCAGGCATTTGCCAGGTTTTCAAAGCCATCTGTTTTCAAAGCTTACCTTCCTTGTTGTTTACCACAGGCTGTCTATCTGTTTTAACAACCTCCACTGGGATTTCACATACCTCATTATGCAAAATCACTACTTATGCATTCACTCCAGCACTTGTCTAACTAATCTGCACTCATAACACCTTCCGAGGAAGATGCAGCATTCCTCTTCAGAGGCTGCAGATCAAAAACAATAGTAGCTGGTGTCATAGCAAGACAAAACACAGCCTCCTGTGTATTACTGTTGTGATACAGGCCTAATCCAAGACTGCTCGGAGCTGCTAAAATATAATAAAAAAATGCCCTATCACAAGAGATGTTGTACCATACGCAAGATGAAAAGCATCTAATTTTAATGCTGGGACTTATGCTTGTCTTCGTCAAGAGGATTCCAAGTATTTTGGTCTCCCGGGCTCGTCCCCGGCAATCTGACGAGCACCCTGACCCTCCTCTGAAGTTCCTCACGGCCTCCCGTTCGGTTCATCGCAGGCACCGCACTTCTCTTGCCAGCTTCCCACCTGCAGCAGGCAGCCTGGGCAGATGACGGAGCTGGAGCCGCTGTTCAGAGCCTCCCCCTGCCTCCGCTCCACCTCCCCGCAGGTCCCCACCGTAAGCAGCGGATCATCGGCAGCGCCAGACCCCGCGAACTGCTCCGGTCTGTCGTGTCGAGGCCTGCTTGGGGACCCTTTAACCACACATCATTGATACAATCCATCACGTTAAGAGCTTGCTGGGGGATGCTTTAATTCACGGATTATTAGCACAATAGACTGTAACGTCTGGTACCATTATGGCTGGCTGTGTCACAGAACATCCTCAGGTAGGTTAAAAAACAAAGAAAAATAAATTGCGCTAGCAGGAGATCCACTGTATGCAGCGTTCTCCAAATAATTTAAAGAATCAGAATCATTTTTTGCGTAAGAAATTCAAGCATGAGCTCATCTTCCTTAGAAAATCTTGCCACTACCTCTGTTTGTCTGTATACTGTAAAATTTGAGAGCTAAACATGGAAGTAAAACTTGCTCTTCTTAGATCTTTAAAACGTTACAGCTGCAATGACACTGCTGTGGTAAGATCTAGCACTAAAACTCCAAAAAGACAACGTGACTTTAAATTATGTTTATTTTACGTGGGGGAGCAAGGGAACTCCTGTTGAGCAAAGCACAAGAGACTGAAGGAACAGAAAGAAGTGGAATTTCATGGTTATGATTTCCTAGAAAAAAATGTAATACATCGGTCCTGTAAAAGGCTTTTCATCTATGAAACTGAAAGCATTTTCTGAGTGAGGTAAGCATCATATCACTATCCCATTTCACACATGAGAAAACAGAGATTAGAAATAAAGGGGGGGACGTTTCCAAAGCGCACGTATCCAGCTCTGGATGCAGCGGTACCACGTGCAGATCTCACAGCCCGCCACCCCACGTCCTACTCTTGCATGCTACCGTTCCCCAGGATCCATCAGCCTCAGCCTTGGCTACAGAAAACCCCCAGAAAGATCTCCAGCCCCCCCGACAGAGGGGTCAGCCTGCCAGAGCCTGCCCTGAGCAGGCAGGGTGTGAGGGCGCTTCCTTTGCCCGCTCAGCCTCTCCTGCGTCCCTGCCAAGCAGGCAGCGCTATGCTGCCAGACCCCTACAAAAGGACCGTCCTCTAAAACACCCCCCAAATTGGGCGGAATATCCTTTCCCTTGCCCGAATGAATCAGTTCCCAACACAGCCAGAGCTGCCAAGCACTCTGTGGGACCCCTCTTTGTGCACAGCCCAGCGGCACGCTCCAGGATGCGGAGCGGGGTCTCCAGGCAGGAGCCTTGCTGCACCGGGGGGCACAGGGCACGCGGGGGGCACAGGGCACGTGGGGGGCACAGGGCACGTGGGGGGCACAGGACACACGGGCAGAATCCGCCTGCTCAGACAGCCCCAGCAGCCAAACTGAGGTAGGAAACCAGAGCTTGCTGCAGGGGGTTCTAACAGGCGGCTTGGGAACTGGCTGTGATTTTACCTCAAACTGCATCCAGCAGGGCCCCGGCAGCATTGTCACAAATCTGCCAACGCCTCGTGTCAGCCTTGGTCCTCCTGAAATCAGAATGGTTTTTAGTGGAGTGAGTGCTCACGGAGTGAGGCTCCAGGCGAGAATTACCTGTAACATCCACGCCCGTGTCTTCTGCCATGACCAGAACAAGCCCAGAACCAGGACGTGCATTTCATTGTGTCTTTGTCTTCCTTTGACACAAAATGGCAATCATCCCATTCCCTCACCGTTGCAAACCGTTCTGTGGCTAAACATGCTTTTACATATAAGGCCCTTTATATTTGGAGAGACTGAACATATATAGCAGCATCAGTATTTTTCGTTCCTATGCAAGAAAAAAGCTTCACTTAAACCTACAAACCTCTTATTTGGAAACACTAATTAAGTTTGTATACACTGCATTATACACCTTCATTATATCATAAACTACTGTTTCTTTTCTCTCTATTTGCTTTACCTGGCTGGTCTATTGTTACCAACAGTGCAAATTCAACCACTATTTGCATTTTGCTGAACCTATTTACTGTTGGCTGATTCAACTCTGCCAGCACAGATGTTCAAGGTAAGCATGCTAAACACCTGACCTGCCTTGTACGCTTCTGGAACACGTCGGGCTCGTCAGTATGGCTGAACACCGGCGTGCCCCAACGTCAGGGGACTGCAGGTATGGATTAGGACTGCATCCGTGTAGGCACTGGATAAATATGGAATAATGAGCAGGTTCTGCACAAAGTTGTTCAAATGATTTATATAAATGCCAGCCACAAATAGGATCAGATTAACTTTCAGCACCGGTGAATACTAGTTTCATTGGAACCAAATCCTCTGCTTCTAGAGAGGCTGCTGGAAATAGCAGGCTAGCTATCCAAGACGCGTTACGATTACAATACTTAAGAACAGTGGTTGGGTGGCCCTAAGGCAAAACCCCATCAGTTTAGATTACAGGCCAGATAGCTCGCACAGACCTGTTAAATGTTTGTATTTAAACTAATACACTCCCATCAGGAGCGGTTCTATTCTTCAGCGCACAGCTGGTTTTCCAAACAGCGCAGAGCGCAGCACCACTGTTCTTAAATATCCCCTTTCAGCTCGCTCATGATGTAATTTAGAAAACTGCTACAACGGGGATCAGAACTGCATTAAACAAACACAACGGAAGTCAAGCTGCCGGAGACAAACATATAAAACAAACATTGTGTTAAAAAAGCAAAGCGTGGGGTATGGGGAGCCTGAGCTCCGTGCTGTGGGGAGCGGTGGAACAGCCCTGCTGCGGCACAGAAGGCACGGCCACCCCAGGTGCTCCTGACACAGAGGCCGGGGCAGCTCCTCAGGGCTCCGATGGAGATGGAGACCACACTGCATCCAGCAACGGGCACGGGAAGCTTTACCCAAGAGGCAGCGACTCCTCCTCGGGCAGCTGATTCAACCCTGGAGGTACTGCAACACTCGGCCTGGCTGTGCCGCACGCCCTACCCCTATCGCTCACCCCTGCATCAGGCCGGATCCTGCCTCTCCCCGCTTCAGGAGCACTTCTGCTTAAGGCAGGTGCAATGATAACCAAGTGAGGTGCTGGTCAGCATTACGGGGCTGCCAGAACCCACCCATTTTGACCATGAGGTGGGCAGAGGAAGGAGGAGCGTCTCACAGAGACACCATTGGCACTACAGCAATAAGCAGTTGTTTTTTGTTTTTTAAGAGTTTGATGTGATATTCCTGACAACCCCGACTGAACGAGCACTCGCTCCCCACGTCCTCTGACCTCTGCAGTGTTCCTCATTCCAGTATTTCAGCAGCACACTAAAACAAAGTGTCAACAGGTCCAATCTATAGCACAGAAGACAGATACAAATATCTAGCCTTTTGCTTCTAATGGACCTTGAAATTAGCATGACTTCTTTTATTTCATCACTGTTTTTAAGAGTTTAAATTCTTTAGGAAGGGAACCTTCTAAATTCCTTCTCCAAGTCTGCACAGCGTGAGGCTAGACAGGTGGGTCTTGGCTGCGGCAGAGGTGAGCAGAGACACGGGAACTGCTTAAAAAATACGGCCCCAGCCCAAGCGCAGAGATATGTAATATGAGATATGTAATACAAACTCCTAAATGAGAAGGTAGATCTCTGCAGTTTTTAACCATTTCCAAGCAGGGTAATAATCTTCAGTTTTAATATCTTCATTGAGTGATCCAGTGGTAAAGATGAAGCTATAAAACAGCTACAGAGCAAACTCCAAGAGTTAGGATTACTGAGGAGCTTTACAACCAAGTCTAACAGCAACTGCTGGGGAGAAATCAGGTAAAAAATTTTGCTCGTCTGTGGTTTGATCTCTGGGGTCCTTCTGGCCCCCAGAATCACAAGGCCTAATACTAACAGCCTCAAGTCCTGCTCCGTACATCCCTGTACTCAGCCAGAAGAGCTTCCACCACCATTTGCAAATGCAGAAACCACCAAGACGATGCTCTGCTCTACAGACCTCGTCTAGAAAAGCGCTGCAGCATCTCTGCTGTAGGCATCTGCAAAGCGCAGGAGATAGGGAAGATCTCAGAAGCCTTAAGTCTGATAGGGAACTTAGGTCCTGGTCAGCATCAGGAAGATTTGTGCTCTCAAGCCAGGTATCTTGCTTTAGTTACAGCCTTCAAGGGGCAGCTCTGCCCCCAAAGGGCTGCCAAAGCCAAGCTGGGCAATTCGACGTGAGCAAAGATCTACATCCAAAAGCTTAAAATCCAATTCAGATCTCCTAATTCACTATTTCATAACATACTACTAAAAGATTTGGTATTCATCGATCTTCCTTCACTGGAGTTGTCTAAAACCACAAAAAGCGCTCCCCGATTCCTCTTTGCAAGGCATGATGACAAAACCTAAAGGCTCGTGGGCACCCAGTGTCGGTCAGCTCACGGAGACGAGACAGCAGCACTACTGCAAGCGCTTGGGATTCACTGGACAAACCGTGCAGCAAAGGTTGGATGTGTTGGGGTTTAGTACCGACAAACACAGTGCTTCCCTTCCAGCCCCTCAGAGCCTGCCGGTGTCAGAAACCTGCCACCAAACCGAACCTGTGACGTGTCCAGATCTAAATCCTGACCTCATGGGGATCTGTTAGACAGGTTTGAGTTCAGATTAATGGTTTTGCCCCTGTTTATTTCTAGAAATGAGTGGTCTGAAACTGCCAGCATTAATGTGATGCTTTACTGTGTAATTTAAATTTGGATTTTGCAGCAAAGCTGCAGATAATGTAATTGACTCCTTTTATAGCTTAACTCTCAGCTACATCAATATTAGAAGAGGAAATGTCATTTCTAATTTAACTTAATTTTTAAAGAACATGCTTCTCTAACTTTAGGTATGTAATATCTTTTTATTTTAATTTTAAAACATCTCTTTTAAATGACAAAGTAGGCTAATATGAAAGCCAATATTCAGTTAACTGATCATTTCAAAGTAAACAAGCCCCTTCTGCATAAATGGAGGCCATCAGTCAGCTTTGGTCTAATCCTCTGAACTCAAAAATATTACCCCAGAAAGGAAGTAATTAGAAAATATTTTATGCAGATTTGAATAGGGGTCTTTGTGCAGGCAAAGAGTGCGACAGTTGCTGTCACCACAAGCCATGCTACCAGAACATGTTGTTCTTTTGATTCCAGAGACTCCGGGCATATTTATGATTTTTAAAAAAAGCCAACCCTGGGACTGGAAGCTACATGTTAGCTGACTTCAATTAAAATATTTAAGCTTGGCTTTTAAATCATGCTAGCAGCTTGGGCTCAAATTCCTTGCTTCTAAGGTTCTGGTCCCATGCGGGTATGTAATGCACCGTGATAAAGAACAGGAAAGCAAAATCGGAACATATGTGATTTAAAAGGCACATTGCAACCATTTAAAAACCAATTATCTCTTCTCAAAATACTAAAGAAGGGAGAAAACCACCCACTCTAAAGCTTAGCTGGACTCCATCCAGAGCCATTAGGCCAGGAATTCAAAACATGAATGCTGTTCTTTTTAAAAAATCCTAAACTTCTTCAGTTTGATTTCTCCTAGCTCTATGCTTTGAGTTAAGATGGCATCCTTAAAATGGATATTTAATAAACATAACATGAAGTTCACATCCAGTTTTGATGAAAAACATCAGTCTAACCTTTCCTATGCTTTCGCAATTACTGTCTTTCTCAGTTCCCATTTTCCTTCCTTTATTAACAATTGCCTTTAAATAAGGTAACCATAGCAATGCTTTTCAACCTTGATGTCTTTTGTTTAGCTTCCTTGAAGACAAAGTCACAACATCATTTTCACCAACAACTCTTATGACAATTTCAATACTAAGCCATTTTTAAAAGTGTGCTATGAAAGAGGGGGTTCCCCCAGAAAACACACCTGAAAAAATTCAGATTTAAAGAAATAGAAGGCACAGTGTCTGGTGCTATAACACTCTTACCTCACCTTTAGAGCTGATCTGAATGATCCTAAACCTTTTTTCAGTCCACTGACGTATACAGGCCATGAATCGGCGTGAGGACATGGATTCTGTCAGGCCTCAGCAGCTCCTTGACGTCTGTTCGGGCTGAGCTCAGCCTCACCGAGCACCCGTGCTTGCACCTACTGGTGGCAACCGCCAAGCTAACCCAAGCTTGAAAGCTCAGCACACCCCGACATACAAAGACTACAAGGGGTCAAAAGAATTTTTTTAACCATTTCCCTCACTTTGAGAAAGATGTGAAGACCTCTGGCAGTAACCACATGAAATTTTTAAACGATCAATTCAGCTGCATTTTTTCAGGCAGGGCACAAGGTGGGTCACACATTAACTCTCCTTCCACATCGCTCTGTTGCCACACAGACCCGAGGCGTGGGGATGTTTGGCTTTCACGTGGTGCTGGCTACACGTCCACACCCTTTACAAATCTGTTAACTAACATTCACTATCTATAATCACAAAATACTGGAGTCCCAACATAAATTTTGAACTAAGATATTATGCTTAATATTCTACCAGACAGAGTTTGCTTCACAGTCCAAGCGTACCACTTATTTCCGCCAAGAATATCTCGCATTAAGCTATAAGCATGGAAATTGCATCTGAAAAAAAATTGTAGCAATTAGTAATCTGCTTCATTTAAAAACAGCCTGCTAGTTACCTCCAAAGTAGAGGTTTAAATGAGAACATATAAATACTCCTTAGCCTTCTTTTTCTTCCCTTGAGGCTGTGTTAGCCCCACCCCATAGTCCTTCTGGGTCTCAGGCACGGTCCCACACCAAAGCTGAATCATCACTTCTGGTTTTGCAGTGATTCCCGAGCAGGACCCCAGCCTGCTCCCACTGATCACAGAGCAGAAACGCCTCTTGCCTTTGGCAGGAGCAGGAACGTTACTTTGAACTCATCCTCCCCTACAGATGGGCTGTTGCTAAGTCATGCAATGTTAACTTCAGCCACTGTCTTTGTACACTGCTCATGAACATCATTTATCTTGTGATTAACTGCACGCAGACTGCAGACCAGGACCTGAAAACCATTTATAATACTGCCTGTGCCCAAGAATAATTCAATTGAAGTTAAGGAGACACTACTTCCAGCATTAATGTTAGAAAAATGGACCCACTGCACGTTTTACTACTCTTTGCACCTGAAATTATCAATACTAGCACATTATCATTCAGATCTGATCTTCCCACAAAGGCTTTTGCTCACCTTTCCAAGATCCCTATCGAGGTGCACTCTTGTCCTTCAGACCCGTCACTTCCTTTGGCCACAGGATTTTTCCACGTACTCAGAGGCTTCCTCTCTAATCAGATTACTCATCACAGCCATCTAAACCCCACTGCAAGTATCAGGCTTTGTGAAGGCTTTTTACAGGCTTTGGATCAGACCAGCACCCTGGCAGCAAAACCCCTGACATGTCTGACAGCCTGGACAACATTTGCTTGTACTTTTTCCAAACCAAGAGAGCTCCAACGGCTCTTTCCAAGGGGATTTGTTTCTCTCTCCTCCCAGTAAGACGCTTACTGCTGTGTAGGCTGCACAAAATATTTTGCTAAGGCAACTTGTTCTTGCCAGTCGAGACCTCAGTGTTTAATCATAATACACAATCATCTACAATACATATGGGCTGCTACTACACTTTGTAATTGCATGCAAAACTGAGAAGCTGGCAACTGCAACATTTGTATTTATTTTGCCTTTTCCCCACAATGTCCCTACTTCTCTCTTACATGTCACATTCTTACCTCCAAGCTAAAGTGCTAAGTACATTTAATACTGGCAATTCCCCAGGATTATATTTTTTTAAATAAATCAGATTTTCTGCTGTTATAGCCCATTTCTCTCATCTCCCTCCCTCTGGCAATAGCAACTGCAAGTGGAAAGCTGAGACACCAAAGCTGGTTTCCTGCGGCAAAGCTCGGTGCCAGCCATTGTTCTAGCAGCACGTACCTGCTCAACAGTGCTTGCATTCAGTGCCTCTGAATGTTTTCCTTCCCTCCAGGGTGACAGCTTTGAACAACAACCCTCTTACCATACTCAAACCCCCAAAAGCTTTCTGCTACTGCAGCAGTAATTTCATCAACAACTCAAAGGTACAAGCTCTCAGCAAACAAGTGCATCTACATACCAGCCTCCCCAGTGTGAAGCAGCTTCCCATCATCTCCTTTTTCCTTGATCTTCTGTTGAAAAATCTTGAGAATCTTGCTTATACCATGGGGATGTTTCCCCTCTCTCACTGGTCAAAATCTGGTTCCTTGTAAAGAACTTGAAGAACTAAAAGGAAAATAAAAGAGTCAGGCTGGGGAACTTAGCTCTGCTCCTTGCCTGCCTCCCTGGAGGACCTCGCTAGCACCGATCCTTCTGCAGCCATGGTTTATTGGTGCCTGCAGGGGTTCTCCAGGTTTCTGTACAGATGGGAAAATGTTCTTCCATTTTAGCTCTCTTGCATGGCTCACTGTTAAATCAGGGCCTGCAAGTTTGCTTCAGAATGAGGGAAAACAAAGCAAAGGCAAAAACCGTGCCTTGTCCTTGAGAATAACACGGAAAGCACAGGCTGCCTGCAAGAGGCATCACCAAGCTGAGACGGCCTGAGGCCACCAGCCGACACTGGACTTTGGCTTTTGCCAGGCCTGCAGCAAAGACGACTGAGCTCTGCCTTCTTCAGGAGACCACAGGGCAGGAACGTCTCCGTTTGCCAGTCTTAACAATATCTGGTGGTTTTCTCAAACCATCTGTGCTTGAAAGTTCAATAACAAGCTACGGAAAAGAACGTTTTAATCTGTGGCATCGTTCACAGTAACAACCTCAGGATTAAAACTTTTCAAAAATGATACCCGGGCTCCTACACAACCCTTGTGGATTAAACCTGGGTTGGAGGGAAGGAGGGAAGGGAGGAGAGAAAGGAGGGAAGGAGGGAAGACAACCCCGAACTTGCATCTCTGATCCAAAGGAAGCTGAAACACGACGCCCAATACAGAGCACCACCAAAAGAAACTCAGGAGAGCGCTGTGTCCAAGGAGAGGGATCTATAGGGTATTTTGCTCACTGCCCCCAGCCAACGAGGCTGCGGGAGATACAGGAGGCGCTGCCCAGCACTCAGCCCATGCCCCAGGCAGGGGACCACTGACTGTCTCAGTAACGTACTCCTGAACCACAGCATCTTCCTCACCAGACATGCAGGGCATCTCAACTCATGCCAGACTGAAAACCTTTCATTATTCTCCTATTTCCAATGATATCATGACATTTTCTCTAACTTAGGCACATTTCTAGTGGGGAAAAACTTATTTCTTTCTGTAATAAGGCCTATGGCTATTCATGTATTTTAACAGACCACTGTCAGATCAAACTTCGAACATTTTACTCTTTTGTATGTGTAGGAGCACTTCTATGCCCATTACCTGTCTTACTTATAAGTTCCTGTTGTTATTATGTCTCTCCTCTTCCCCACAGCAGCTTACCCAAGTATTTCCTAGAGACTGAGAACCAGCACTAATCACACCACACATGGCGATTAGCAGGATGGTGGGACCAAAATTCACACGTGCCTATCGGAATCAACACGTTGACTTCCCAGCTAAGTTCATTGTAATTAGTGCACAACAAACAGAACATCTAATGCTCCAGGGATTTAAAGTGGGAGCGATTCATGTCGTGTCACAAGTTGATTTAAGTGTATTTTATTTACTTTCGAAAATGAGTATTTTATTCTATTTAACACCAGAGGGGGTGATGCAGTTTTTAATTAATTTACTGTTTTGGCTTTTTTAATGTCAAGAAAACAAATGGAGCAATATAAAAACAACAGCAAAACGGCTGACGTGGGGGTCTATAATGTAACCATAAAAGGAGCATTTTCAAAGCACTTGCAAAGTTCCAGCCACATGATTCCCATTAACTATAATGAGCACTGGACAGATAAATTCACACATGTTGCTTTGATGATTTATTCTAAATTGGCCTCATCTTTGTTAGCACTAAAGGAATAATGATACTACACAATATGAAAGAGAAATCTTTCAATTTGCCCCCTGCAATTTTCATCATTATCCACAGAATTCTCCAGTAGCCAGTCAGACTACAGATTCATCATCTTTCCAATTTTACAGACAGTTAAAAATATTAGCTATAGCGGAGCGGTCAATCTCTGCAGAATATAGCGCTCAAATGTTCCTTTGTTTAAAGCACAGGCCTAGCTAGTTGTGCTCTGAGGCTGTATCAAAGGCCTGAATAAGTAGAACAGCGCAGGGAGAAAGCTGCTGCTGTGTAGACGCCAATCCATATTACCTTGCCAAATCTTTAATTGCTGTGTGTGTACATTTGGCTTGATCTTGGGCTGCTTTGAAGTAAAGATATTAGTTTCAATTAATCCCAAAATGACCTCAAGTTACAGGCTTTGGGAAAAAAAGAAAACCAGAAAATGATACAGAAACCATGTGAACTGCTTGCTTTTTCTCCTTCTTCTTCTTTCTTCTCCCCCTTCCTCCTTTCCTTGTGTGAGGACTGGATTTAGCATTCATGGCAGAAGCTGATCAGCAGCTCCCCACTGCCACTCCTCACACCTGCGCTGCTCTCTGCTGCCCGAAGTCCTGCAGGACTAATCTGAGATGGGGACTTAGTGCTGCCAAAAGCCATGACACCACCTTCCCACCCACCATTTTCATCCCAGTGAGTTAATGCTTTTGAAATTATTCACTTCACAGTTGCAGTGTTTATGGAGGGGACACATCAACACCGTTAACACCCAGATGCTCATACAACAAAATCTATGTAACTAGTGTGACCCAGAGTGGGGGAAAAATCCCCAATCGACCAGAAATTGTAAGGTCTCACCAATGTTTCTGTACTAACTTGGTGAAAAATCACAACTGAATTATTATGTGCTCTCCAACAACACGTGATATACATCATTCAAAAAAGACAAAGCAATAAAAGCCTCGAAAACACTAGAAAAAAGAAAAAATTCTTGAATACCTCTTGCTTCTGCAATTGCTGTGTGCATGGCTCGAGCTACTGGGTCTGTCTGGAAGTTTACCATTTCCTGTACCAGACAGTGGCTTCAGAGAACAGTGGGTACTCTTTCTTCAGAGTTGCACCTTCAGGGAAAAAAAAAAGGTTTAGTATTTTAAAACAAGTAGTAAAACTGAGTATGCCTGAGGCTCCTCCTCACTGTATTCTGACACCTGCAGTGCCAAAGGCGTGCTCCCTGCACAGCGACTGCAAACCCCGCTGTCCTCACGCACCGCACCTAAGCAGGCAGCAGCAAGAACAATTGCTTACTTAAGCTTCTTCCTGGTTTTCCTACATGCATTTTTTGTAGCTGGATTTTTTTTTTTGTCTTCTAATGTGATGACATTTTTGTGCTATTCCTTCAGAATCCTAAGTAGCAAATGCAACTGAACCAGACTCCGATTTCATAGCTTCCTCCAAATCAAAAGACTTCCGAACTACTTAGAGTTATCTTTATGTCAGCACATTCCCTTGAGGGCAAAATTGTCTTTTTCCCTTGTCAGTTAATTTGTTCATTGCAACACAAGTTTATTGAAAGCACTCTGAGTCTTAATTAGTGCTTTTACTTATTTGTTCCATTGGCTGTTGTGTCTCAGTATACCAAATGCTGTGGAGCAGAATTGAGACGAAATTTCATTACAGCAGTGACTTAAAAATGAAATACTATGGCTATCTGCAGCAATATACTTTTACCTAACTTTGAGCCCTGAAATTTAAATATTTACACCTGAAAAAAATCACCCTTCCATTGCACACATAGATGCACAGATTCCTGGAAGTCTCCACAAAGCCAGAAACGTATCGATTTAAGAGCACAGAAAGAGGAAGTCTTCTGGGCCACAAAGCTCTGACAACCTTTCAGACAGGTAACTGCTCCTTACAGCTTCCTACACAACGCACACGACACTAAATGCACGTACCTACATTGCCACTGGCACACCTACCAGCAAACTGCTCCAACAATTCTACTCTGAACCTCCATTAAGTGCTAGAAACTTTCTCCTAAAACAAGTCTACCAATTTATGTGCCTTTAATCTTGCACCATTGTTGTCTATGTTCTTTAGGAGATCTCCCCTGTTCTGCAGACACAGACCATATCCTGCTCCACAGGCCTCATTCTGCCAGGTGGAAGAAGCCCAGGCTCCCAGCTTCATCTCACAAGTTGAGCTCCTGATCCTCCTGGTATCTGTTCCTGCGATATTTCATTTCTCCTAAACACGGGACCAGATTTGTCCCCATATTCTAGACACAGCCTCGCCAATGCCTGACACAACAGCAGTAGAAACACCGTGGTTGTACTACCAACGACTTGCTGGATGTACTGCACAATTGTTCTGGGTTTCCTCGTCAGTTCGTCGCGAATTACAAAGCTCCACCTCAAAAATGAAATTCTTATTACTAGCCCCTAATTACTCACTTGAAGTTTATACTAATATGTTTCGTAGTCTCTAATTTCAGTCCCTGGGACTACCCTCCACTTGACAGTCTCGTCCTTTGTCCTGTTTGATGGAGGTCCCCAATGTTATTTTGTCAGTAACACGAGTGACTTCACATTGACTCGTGTTGTCATTAAAGCTCATCACCCTTCATTTCTACGGGCATTCCAGCCTGCTCTGCCCCAGCCCACTAGTTCCCTAAACATCACGAAAAGGGGTTGTTTTTCAGCTGGATCCTTGTACCAACTTCCAGCTTCACTACTAATTTCCCATGTGGCCCTGTAGCTAATGCCTGACTGAAATCCAAACAGATTATATCTTGGAGACTCCAAGATCCCTTCATGGCTTTGAAAACGACACCAGCAAGACCTTATGGTTAGTGTTATTTTGTTTATTTTAATTATGTGCTTTGTTGCATATTAAAAGAAAGCAGCCTTTCATGTTTCTCTGCTCCTGCACCAACTGAGAGCTCTCTCCTTAATGAATCTTGCATCTGCAGCTGAGGGAGCCCAGGCATAAGGCAGCAGTAAATCAAGCACTTCCTCTGCTAGAAAAAAGGACCTTCAGAGCTCCGCTGCTCTTGGTGAAAAGTTGCAATGACTACAAATAAAGGTTCTAGAGGAACAGGTAGATTATTAATCCCACTGAAATATAACAGATGGGTAGAGTAGAAGTGACTGTTACCCGCTGTCTGAAGTCCTGGCAGCTACAGTACCCAGGGGCTGCAAGCAAAATGCTCCTCCCAGATAAGAGGAATTGATGGTATGATGAGTGCTGGAAAACTTGGTCCTGACCATTCCCATCTTCTTCCATCTGCTCACACTGAAGTCCTTTCTGCATCCATGGAAGGGGAATACCCAATTATTTGGGGTTGTGAAAAACACTGCTCCAACTTGCCTGTCTTGAGACAGCAACCAGTAATGGAAATGCACAGACTTTGCACTGTGTGCTGGTCAAACGCTGCTGATCTGCCATGGTACAGGATGACACCGGTGTTTTGTCATGTCCCACACCAGTCTGCATCATGGAAGCAGCAAGGCTGCCATATCCATGCTGGACAGAGCTATATGCCAGACACGTTCTTGGACCGAGACTCTGTGGCATAGGAGATCTTGTACATGCAACCTCACCTCTACATCCACGTGGTTCTGCAATAAATGTATTATTTCTCTTTCCAGACCTTGTCTTCACGTGTTGCTTGCATGCAACACCATCTTGAAACCCAAAACACGGCAGAGGATCCCACTAAGTCAACACTTCTGCGACAAAGAACAAGATACAGCAAGTATAATTTCAAGCAATTTTGAAAGAAATTGAAAAGAAACTTTTATTAGTCTAATAAAAATACATAACCCTTGAAATGCTTTCGAATAGTTCCACATTTCCATGTTTTAAAACAACTATATGAAAACTACGGGAACAAAATTGCATAAAGGAGCTGATCTGAAAGCTCCTCTGACTACATCATCTTTGACAACGGAAGAAATTTCAGTCTAAGAAGAGTGGGCGCCGGCTTTACACTCCCCTTGGGTTTACTTTAGTGAAGGAGTTACAGACACAGAATTCCAGTTCTGTGGCTTAACATACAAGACAAAATATTTCCTGAGATTTGTGAAGTATTTTGCATGTACAGTTATGCTACTCCCATTAATTTTAACACGGAGCTGAGGAAATGTGTAGTTTACCAATCATATCATCATCAAAAACCTCCTTTCCCCAAGTACAAATTTAGTAAATCATACCTGTAATTTAATTCTTAATCAAGAGGCCCTTGAGCCTGACTCCCGAGACTCACTTTATGGATTTTGTTATGCACAGTATGAAAACGAAGCAGAAACTCTGCACTTCGATCTGCTCTCGGTTCACACCCCTACCTCCTGCCTTTCCACCGTTATGAAGCTAAAAGAAAGAACTACCTTGTGCTCATTTTTTTCAGTCGTTTAAGAAATGAATTTTCAACAGAAAAACACTGGCTACAGTAAGGATACAGACAGCCTCAATGGTTCCGAGCCTGAGCAAACTCCTTGTTTCTAATGTGCTGTGTCCAGAATTGAAAACAGGATTTTGAAATAAATTTTGTCTTCCCATGTAAAACAAGAGATGACATTTATGCCTGGAAAAATTAGGTGTGGTAGGTTTATTTGGAGAGGGAAAAAAAGAAGGCACCAAAAAACAACCCACAACTGCGTTTTTTAAATGAATAATTACCTGTAGATTTGGACTGGAGTCTGCCAACCATTTCAGCTATTCCAGCTTCTGAAAACAGCAATTAATGCACTTAGTCATTGCATAAATTAAGTATTTTTAATACTTGATTCAAAGTTATATTGTATAGAAAGAACATACTTGTGCATTTACTTATGTTTCGAGTGTAAGGTGGGAAATCAGTTGAAAACAAACAAAATTTCTTATTTCCCCCCAAGAATTCTTCTAGCAATGGTGGAAAAAAAATCCTAAAAGCCCAGTTAAAACTTTGCAGGGTTGAAATTAAGCAGTTTCATTTCACACTGCCGTAGTTCCATCTTTGCAGCAGTGGTGCCATGAGCTGACCCTGCAGCTCGTAGACAGAGACGCAGTGAAGGCAAGCGGCCGTGTCACCCACACGAGCAGGGGCTCGGTCCCACCCCACTGCTCACCCCACTGCTTTGCCTGCAGAAGAGCTCTGGCAGGCTGGCGTCTTCTCCGTCAGGCCTCCAGGTTAGTGGAAAATGATTAAGAGCTCACTGTAGAAGCCTCTGAACAGCTGCAAAGTCTCAACTTGAAGACACTTTTATCTACAGAGAGCATTTCCTAACCTGAGGCGGCCCCCACGGCCTATCCGAACGGGCAGTGAGAAGCAGCAGCCGGAACGGTCCCTGCGGAAAGCTTCAGCAGGAAATCCCAGCAAGTCCCGGGTGGTGAGGCAGGTTGGTGTGGAGGAAAAACTTCAAGTACTAATGCCAAAGCTTTCTGCAAAGTGATCCAACGGGATGTTCCTGGTTCTGATACTGCAATTCGAAACAACCAACCAAAATCCTGGTGGTATCATTTAGTAAAGGCCAGATTTTGGTAACAACCCCAGAAGCGGAACAGGCAGCGTGGTAATGGAACTTGTTTCCATGATTTGGAGACACAGAAGGAAAATTCCCAGCAATAAGCATGGAAGTGTGTCTTGTACACATAAAATGATAACCACACACGTACGTGACTGCACAACACTCCAAAACATTTATTATGGCTAAAAAATATTCTGCCACAAACCTTGACCAGGAAATCTCTTAGCAGGAACACAAGCCTTTACGTAACGAACCAAGGATGAAACCTATTTAGTTTGATGTTTCCTTAATTTGAAGACAATGCACCAAAATAAATAAAGTAAGCAGAAAGGGCAAGATGTCCCCTTGAATCAGTGTTTTATCTCAGTGAGCAACTTATTTTGCATAAACATTTTCAGTAAATAATTAAAGATAAAAACACTCTGCTTTCCAAATTGGCACAGATGTTGCAAGTAGTCCCACATAAATAACCTTTCCAAGTGGCAACACGAATAAAAGTCTAATCAGTACTCTAGCTGTGCAGAGTACAAAGTGAACATTTTAATACAATCAATAATGCCAAGGTAAAGAGATGATGGCTACACAGCAAGCCTCAGTGGGATATAGATTTCAGGTTACAAATCAACAAAGCTGTAATAACTCACTGCAGCTGCAGCATATTCCTTGGAGGCCTATTCACAAGCTCGTTCACCACCCAGGGATATTCTCAGGAGCAGATCAAACCCACTGAAGGATGCTTCTTTGCAGGACTGTGTTCTATGTGCGCAGGATGGAGAGCAGGAAACACAGCCACCAGAGCCCAAGTCACAGGGATTCCTAGAGGCAAGTCTTATAAATCCCAGCAAGTGAAGCGAACTGGGTAATTCCACACTGCAGCAGTGAAGCCTACTGCTGTCACCCAAAAATCACTTCTAGCAATGAGTGACTGGACTAACGTGGGAGTCCACATTACCCTCCGTGATGGGTGCACACGGTGCACCTGCTATCACCAAACTACTGACCTGACCCGGACCTGACACACACCTTGCACGTGAAGTTCAGCCAGCACCTGAACCCAGCTTCACGAAGTACCGTTCTGGCACATTTCATTTCACATCTTACTGTTCCTTCGAGTGCTACAGCTATCAAATCTCCTAAAACGCTTTGCCAAATTTTATTAAAAGCTTCCAGAGCTTTATGGAAATATCAGTTCTTACTGCAGACACACAAAGCTTTGGGTTTAAGGCTCCGGAGAGCTGGCTGCCTGCACCGCCATGAAGAGTAAGTTCCCTGCAGAGGTGCAGAAGCACTCCTTGTGACCGGACACATCTGAGCACAGTGGATACTCCGCAGCTCATCTCTATTTTTACGGTAAGAAATTTTATTGCATTTTATTGTATGTCAAGTCTCTCTGGAGTCTAGACAGAGATGGAATCTTGTCTGGTTTATGCAGCTTTGGTCCAATCATTAAGTGAGTTTTGCAGGGCAGAACTCTTTCAACACTGCACACCTGCATGGTTTGCTTTCCATTTTCTCCCCAGGCCACATTTTCTGCAGCTGCTGCTGCTGACTCAGAGCCATTTTAGACTCCATTCCTGCAGAGCCCACTCCCTGCAGCTTTGACCAAAGTATGTGCCAGGGCAGGGATCCAAGGGCCTCGATTACTCTTCCTGTGCCAGTACACTTTTATAGACGTGGTAAGCCCTTGGAAGGCAGTTAGCCACTGTTGGTATCTGGAGCATAGACCTCTCTCTGTTCCCCAAATCCCTTCCAATAGTCCTTCTCTCCCCGAGTCGAGCACAACCGGTGGGCATCATTTGAATTGCACACGGAGTTAGTGCTGCTACACCACCATGCAAGAATTAAAATATGGGATATTTATAAGAAGCACAACATAAGGAACAAGCATTAATGGGCAGAAAACATACATAAAAACTAACGGGGAAGCAGGACTCACACTAAGGCATGAAGAGAAGGCCTTCAGTGTCAGGAGTTCCATTGCACGCATGCATTTGTGGGGATTTGTGCAAGCTCCTTGTGTTTATGAACTTAACAGGAAGTCAACACTAAATAAATCACTTACATATGAGACATAATAAAAACAGTTTACAGTATGTTTCCTCTGGTTTGCAGTAACAGCTCATTTCATAAACTAGATTATAGATTTTTTAAAAGATTTTCCTCTTGTGATTGAAGATGGCAGTCATGATACCTGCATTACCCCGATAATCTCAAGCAAATAAATGGAAACAACCAGCAACCATCACTGGGGCTGGAAGAAGATGCACAGGTGCTTGTGGCCATTAAAAACTTTCCAACAGAACAATTTCCATCTGAAAAAAAATAATAAAGTTCATCAAAACATCTTAGTTGATTAATTTGGCTAAAATTCTGATGAAAACCAGGCAACTTTCCATTGGAAAATTACTTCATTTCCTCATAGCTCCTCTGCAATCATCCCAGCAGGCTGAAGGAAACCCAGGGAGATAAAGAAACCCTGACTCCTAAACCCCTAGACTTGCAAGCTCACAAGCCAAGTTTGCAAGGCTCCCTGTCCCACTGGTGGGCTGCCAGCAAAGTGCCCTGAATTTACGGTAACCCCACTGCCGCTGAAGTCTCCAGCTCCTGAGGAGCCTTCTAGCAACAGGCAAGCTGAACTCCAGGCCCTCTGGTTTCCGAGCACTCCAGGAATTTGGTGCAAGCCTGGATGCATTTAGAAGAATCCGTGTATTTGCAGAAGGAAATTTCAACATTCCTGTTCTGCAGGAAAGCTGAATGTTCATGTTTACATGCCGTTTGGAACAAGAAACCTACACTTCAAACAGCTGGAAAACAGGACGTACGGTTTCCA
Organism: Nettapus auritus; assembly: GCA_011076525.1. Classification (NCBI taxonomy): domain Eukaryota; kingdom Metazoa; phylum Chordata; class Aves; order Anseriformes; family Anatidae; genus Nettapus; species Nettapus auritus. The sequence continues at coordinate 2,813,561 of CM021783.1, forward strand.
AGTAAGTTACTGTTATCTGTTGTCCCAAATAGGAACAGGAGCCACACTAGTTTGTTATTCAGAAGGTAACAAAGCTGTGTTTGCAATAGAAAATCAAGGTTTCAGTTGCTGCTGACTCACACCGACATGGCTGAGCACTCACTAGACAAAGAACCAACTGTTCTGTAGCAAGCCCACTGGCCCCTGGGAGTCCAGGCACAAAGGCATGTGCCCGTTTCTCTGGGCTGCATCGCAGGCACACACACATCACAGCAATCAGCAGCGTCGTAAAGATGACCGCCAAAGCATACCTGGAACGTGACAGCTGCAAGTTTCTTCCATTCCAAACAAAAATTAAAATCGAAGAGTAAGGTAAGAGCTTTATCATCCCTTCAGAAGCTGGAAAAGAGCTTTTTTAAAAAATTTCATAACTATCCTCCTCAAATCCTTTGCCAGTTCGTAATCTTAAACTGGCACAGACTGTAGTGTGTGTTCCCACGAATGAGAACATTTCCAGCAAACGATTACAGATACTTGGAGAGCAAATTGTAACCAGACACGGAAAGGTGGACTGAACCAACCTTCTTTCACATGCAAATTCATTTCAGACCACTGGGATTTCTGCATGAAAAACAAAGTACATCTAGTCAATCACTTTCAGAAAGAAGATGCATTGAAATTATGAACTTTTATCCACGGCACTTCAATGAAATAGGTTATTTTTCCATGAAAAATCAATTTCATGGAAAATTTAACTGATTGGAATACATCTGTCTCCTATCACGTCAATATTTTGAAGATATTTCTAATTCCCAGTTTCACACAAGCATAGCAATGCAGCGAGCTCAGCCCTGTAATATGCCTATCGTTGCACAACACGGGCCTCTGGAGCGACCCCAGAGTCAGCACGGAACCAGCCAGCCGCTCAGGCAGAGACCCGCCGCGGTGTCCCGCCTGGGCAGATGAGCCCTGGCCACACGCTGCCCCACGGATCCAGCCTGCCCATTCTGCTCAACACTCCTGCAACGCACAGCCAGCCCCCTGCTCGTGCTCAGCACATGGATGCAGACAAATCTTTACAGCCACGGCCTGCCAACGTCCTTGCTATGCGTTACTCTAAAAACTGACCTGGAAAGGATGACAAAGAAAAGTTACAGCCTTCCTCGGTTCACCCCTCTGTGCAGCACAGCCTCCCAGTCCTGCAACAAGGGAGCTGCTGGGTGCTGGCACAGCCCACGCTTACCCTTCTGTCCTGATCACCGCTGGATTCCGTGGTGGTAAGCCAGAGCTCTGAAGAGATCTTGAATTTCTTCAAGAATACCTGCACGGATACCCAAGCACAGAACAGATCAGGAATTCATCAGGAATTCATACTCTGCACAGCACCTTCCCTACATAGATATGCCTACAGAGCACAAGAGAGAGAAGTAACCAAGAATCACTCCAACGACCAAAGCAACTCTTTGCATACGAGGCCCTATTCTTACTTGCCAGAGAATCCCACATCCTTAACTCACTGGCTGCACGGACTCCTGCTTATGACATTAACAAAAATTCACAGCTTCCCTACTAGTTTAATATCTGAATACAACCTGTAATTAGCTAAGAGGGACAAAATAACCGAGTTGATTGAGTCAATCTGATTACCCTGTGCAGCAGCTGATGAATATAAGCCATTTAGAAAAATTAAAAAGCTATTAGACTATTGAAAATAGTTTTGAACAATAATCTCTGGATGCATTATTTCCATGTTTAAAGACCAACTGGTAGAAGCACGAATGCTGATGCAGGCTGCCAGAAAATTCAATAACTGGAGATAACGGTCAATTTCTCCAACCTTACTGTCTAATTAGAGAATTCTACTTCAGCTGAAATCCATTTCAGTGAGCAACATCCACATATTGTAAAGAAAGATTAAGAATACATTGCACTGGGCCAAGAAGCCTAATGATATGAGCAACTATTACAAAAGCCACCTCTGATTTGCTATCTCAACTTACCTATCTGCTATGGCAATGCAGCACAGTGGCAAGAATAGGAACTGGTAACAACTCCCCTCCCCAGTCTTTTGTTTTTTTAAATTGTCATGGTAGAAAAAACCAGACAGCTACCAAAAACTGATTTTGCAAGAACACACAAATATGCTCACTAACAAGCAGAGGAAAAGTACAATCAGCGTCCCCTCTCTATAACACCAGTGGCAAAATGTGCTGGAAAGCTGCACCCACAGAAAAGGATGCTTTGCTGGAGATTACGGACAGCCAGACTGCAAAGGTTTAAGGTTAAAATCTCACAGTACCAGCCCTGCACATCCATGTTTCTGAGTAAAAGCAAGCGTCTGAGGTTCAAACAAAAGCCCTTTCTGAAGGCCCTTATCTGATTTCTAAGCACTGCAACAGTCCAACTGAATAAGACAAAACATAATCATCTCCAGGACATTCTGTGGAATCAGACTCCTGCCTAGAGCTCCGGGTAGGAAGGGTTGTCGAGAACAAAGGGCAACTGCCCCAGCAACGCCAGCGGAGAAGGAGGAAGGTTCAAAAGTTGGCCAGAAAAATATCTGAAAACTGATACAATAAAACCCATAGGAAACAGTTATTGAATGATCAGCTTTATGGTGCGTAAGGCTACACTTTTCTATCTCTGCAATTACCTTACCTTCAAAATCAATGGGAGGCAGCGTGGGATTTGTAAAACCCTAACAATCCTGCCGCGGTAAGGAACTGTTTTCCGTGAGACACAATTGCATCATTTCATCTCCAGGCAGAAATACAACCTCATATGTCATTAATATTGGGAAATACACAAAGTTTTCTTGGGCTTTCAAGAGCGTGTTATTCCTTTTAGTTTGATGTATCAAAGAAAAAGGTTTTAAAAGTTCAGTGCAGAATTTACTGACTAGCAATGAACTTTTGCAATCGCCCATGGTTAAGACAGGGTCACGGTTATGTCACTTCCAATAGTAAAGCCTCTTAGCAATTCTCCTTTCTTCCTTAACGATGATACAGTTAACAAGAGCAAAGTAAAAGTTAGATTTTCAGGTATTTGCAAAGTTTCCTCAATAGTCTTTCATTTCTATTTGGACTGAAACTTCATGTATTCCGAATAATGGAAACAACGTTCAAAGCATACCTTCCCCCCCAGCATTATACTTGCTTAATGGTCCTTTGCTTGTGATTTTGTGCATTAATTTCATATAAAGGTCTCCTTTAGGTTGGGAAAAAAAGTGTTTTAACATTTAAAGCAAAGCTAAATAATGCTGTACTGCTGGGCAATTTTCAAAGCCACATTAAAAGAGAATCACAGGAAAAAGAGACATCCGTTACAAAAACACTACATGGCTCCTTCTCTGTGCGCTACGATTCTGTTAAGATATTCTTTTAATGCAGCCGTTTCCAGTGATTCTCCCCAGTAACATGAAATCAGGCTTAATATTGTGGATTAAACGTTATTTCCTCCTCTAATTGACAGATTGGGTTTGGTGAATCTTAACCCTTGCACCAGTTGCACAGAAGCCGCCCTGTGCTGTTAAGACGGGGTATGGATATCGGGGAAAGCAAACTTCCCCGGTGAATCCTAAGTGCAATATCATGTCTGCCTTTGGCATGCACGGGGCCCAGGGATGCAGGCTTTCGGGAAATGCTAACTAAACAAAGTGATGCATAAAACTACACGTGAAAGTTTGCTGATAACCTCTCCACACTGCTCATGCAAATAACCCACCGATGTGTTCGAAAAATGGTACCTCAGCCTCCAGATACTCATTCGAGCACTTCCAATATTTGGTCCATCACAACAATCATGGTGCAGAGGAATCCCTTCCCTACCACACCACCTGAAAAAGAACCTACAAACCAAAGAGTTACTTCTAGGGTTGAAATCATAGAGAAAGATTCTTACCCTGACATTTCAATTTCCTCCTGGAGGGAGCACTGGGAGCGATGCAGCTCGACTTGCAGACTGTGACCCAGTGCAGGACCCTTGTTGAATGTCGTGCAACTGGACCTGGCCCATTGATCTAGCCTACCCAGATCCCTCTGCAGAAACTTCCCTCATCCAGACCAACAGTCACACCCAGCTGATATCATACGCAAACTTACTGAGGATGCAGTCTATCCCCTTACCAGATCACTGAAAAATACTGAACACAACTGGCCCAACGCTGAGCCTTGGGGAATGCCACCTGTGAGCGGCCACCAGCTGGACTGCGGTCCCTTCACTTGGGCTCTCTGAGCCCAGCCAGTTCTTCACCCAGCAAACCATGCGCCTGTCCGAGCCCTGAGCAGCCAGCTGTGGGAAACATTTTACTAAAACCCAGGTAAACAACATCCACAGCCTTCCCTCACCGAAGTGGGTCACCTTGTTATAGGAGATCTGCCTTTCCTAGACCTTATCTGTTTGTTTCTGAGCACTCCATGTCCCATGGTGCCACGTGATGATGTTCAGGACGTCCATCACCTTCCCTGGGACTGAGGTCAGACTGGCAGACCTCAAATTCCCCGGATCCTTCTTCCTGTTCTCGTATATTGAGTCGCACTATAACCTGCAGTCAGCTGGGCCCTTCCTTGTTAGTGAGGACTGCTGCTGAATTATTCAAGGTGGCTTGGTGACCCCTTCCACCAGCTCCTTCAGTACCCTTGGATGAACCTTGTCCAGCCCCACAGACTCAGGAATGTCCGAATGATGTGGTAGGGCATTTAGTTTCCCCACTGCGTTACAGGAGCTCCATACAACTCCCTGCCCCCAGTTTCTGACTCATTTTCCAACTGGCCTTATTAATAAAAAATAGAGGTAAAAACTGCATTAAGTACCTCCTGTTTCATCACTGTTTCCCCTCACATCCAATAAAGGATTCTCCTTAACCCACCTTTTGCTGATGAGGTACTTATGAAAACATTTTTATTGTCCTCAACTGCACTACCCTTCTGAGATCCCAATTTGGTTCTGCAAAGCCAAACTGGGCTTTGCCGTTCTGAGTTTCTCCTCATACAGCTTATCAACAGCTCTATGGTCCTCCTGAGGTGCCTGCCTCTTCTTCCAGAGTTCATCAACTCTTTTTCTTCCAGAGGTCCTGAAGAAGCTCTCTGTTCCACCAGACTGATCTCCCCCAGCAGCTTCCAGTGCACTGGGGCTGCTCCCGTGCCTTCAGGATTCCATTCCCAAGCAGGTCCTGCCCTCCTGACTCCCTGAACCTTCCCAAGGGACTCTGTTAACCAAGGTCTCTGAGCAGGCCAAAGTCTGTCCTCTGGAAATCCAAGGCAGTAGTTCTGCTAACTGCCTTCCTTACGTCACGAGAGACCAACACCTAGAATTTCATGATCACTGATTCCAAGAGAGCATCCAACCACCACATCACCAACAAGTCCTTCCCTGTCTGCAAACAACAGGGCAAGTGGGGCACCTTCCCAGCTGGCTCACTCAGCACCTGTGTCAGAGTCATCCTCCTCACGCTCCAGGAGTTTCGTACAGTCTCCTCTCTGCTGCACTGTATTTCCAGCAGACATCTCAGAAGCTGAATTCCCCCACAAGAACTATCATGAGACTTCTCCTAGTCGCTTGTAGAACATTTCGCCTACCTCTTCATCCTGGTTGGGCAGCCTATAACAGCCCACCAGTCTGTAACAGACTTCCACCATAAGATCTGTCTTATTGGCCATTCCCCAACTCTCATCCAGAGACAAAAAAGCATAAATAAAGGAGGATAAGTCAATTTCTTTGCAAATCATCATCCCTCTCCCCAGACAGTCTGTCAACATCAGCTGCTCTCTAGATAACAATCTCTTTGCTGTGCCCAGCATCTGTTTTTCAGGTCACTTGACTGGCTTATCTTGCACGTTTCATTACATTCCTCCTGCTCATTCATCTCTGTCTCTGGCACAACACAGAACAGCTAAAAGTGACATTTAGTTCAGCTTTAGAAAACGGAAGAGAGGAAGCCTGTAACTGCTAGCCATTTGCTCAAGTTGTGTAATACCAGCTTCAGTACCCAACACTTGGTCTGGTCCACCCCGATGTCAGACCTAGAGACGGTCACAAGAAGGAAATACCTTAGGGGCACAAGTACCGTGCGGTGACTCCAGTCACAGCCCTGAGGAAGAGACGCCAGCTGGATGTGCACTGTGCCCAGGTGTTGCTCTTCAGACACAACCCTGTGGCAGCTCCGGCCTCGTGCAGGCAGGCAGGTTGTCCCTGCAGCCCCCAAGCACCAGGCAGGGCCAGGCAGCACAGGGTCACCACCATGAGCTCCTGTAATTCAATGGGAAACTGTAAGCGAATTACCGCATCATTTGGACACTTGTAATTCCATAAATAACTGCACAGGTCTGTTTATTGGTGAACGTGAGGCTCCTGATGCTGGGTAAATTGGCACAAGCTTGCAGGGAAGGTTCCTTACAGGACCACACACATCAGGCCAAAAGACAGGACTACAAGTCTGTCTCTAAGTGACTTCCAGATTTACTATCCTGCAATGAGGTAGATGAGTTTTTGTTCCTTTAAAGCCTGAGGATCAGAGAGATCAGGCTGCCTAACGCCTTGTCCCAGGTACTGTGCTCCAGAGCCTAGAAACTTCTAGGTTATCTTTATTCCACTGGCTGCTCCATGCGTGGATGCACTCACGCTCCTGTATTTAATGCACGTATTAAATTTTAAATAGATTGCTTTTAACTAATCACATCAAGTGGCATTTGTGCAACGTAAATATTTGCTTTGTTCCTTCAACACTCTTTCAATTACACTGAAAATTTCAGAGAAATAAAATTACAGCAGGTTGAATATTAAAAGGGGTGGGGGTGGGAGGAAGAGCTAGAAACTGTAAGCTTCAAAGGGAATTCTACACTTTGATTTTAGTTTGCATATTCCAAACGCTCACATTTTGCTACACAGATGTCAAACCAGGAGGTAGGTAATAAAGCAGGTTTCTTTAAGATTAAAAAAAATATATACATTTAAAACGATCAAATCAAACCATATTCCAAGTGTGACAGAAGTAAATGACGTATTATTAGTTCTTCCCTGAACCTCATCGAACCACCTCTTTCCATCATAGCAGGGGTCTGTGAGCCATGCAGGTCCTTGCCAAAAATAAAGGAAGAATGGCAGCATTCCCCATCTGCTGATGAGTCCAATCTAAGGGAAGACAAAACACTGATTTTATTTAACTCTGTTCCAATTATTGTCAGGCGATACAAACAGTCAGGATGACACGCAGCCAGGTTTATTCATGTGCCCAGCAAGCCAGGCCAGACATAATAAAGAGATTACACACACAGTTTGGAACACAGGCAGCTTGGAATGGCTTTTATTAAAATTTAGAGCATGGGAAATATTGGGTGGTAGATTTAGGTATCACACGATCAGAAATGTGCTTGGCTCCAAAACCCGACACATGGCATCCTCAGCGAATGAGGGCAACTATTATTGCAGCGTAACAGGCCTGCTTTTCTCTCCTTGCCAAAAGAAAAGCTTGGAATAGCACCGAGCACATGGCACTTTAAACTTAGAATTGAGAGACTGGCACGAGCTTTCCTGACAGAGTAGGAAGGAAAAAAAAAAAAAAAGGATCTTTGTAAAGTATCTGTCCCCTTGAAAGACAGCTCCCTGTAAAAAGTCTCTGTACTGAAGTGACCCTGGAAGAGAAAGGGCTCTTAACCGCAAGCGAGAGGACGAAAGGGACAACAGGAGGGTCATGAGCTCTGCTTGACCTCTTGGGTTCCCCCGCTTCTTGCTGGCACCAACCTCTCTGTAAGACACAGTCACAGGCCCAGGGAGCCCGCTCAGGGCAAAGGGGATGAAGATGCACAAGAGCACGCGCTGCCACAGCAACCAATTCGGCTTCACTGCTTCCCTCTGCTACTCCATCTCTATCTGTGCCATCTGTTGTGTGCTTTCTCATAAATATTTTGTGGCAGGACGGTCTGCCTGCCCTGAGGCTGCGCAGGTGAGATACAACACCGTGGTCCCGAACCACAGGCAGGAACCCAAGGCACACCCACGTGGCACCTGGGGACAAAATACCTCACACGGGCAGTCTTGGGCTGTCACCTGTTAACAGTCAGCCTCCTCACGTTTACATTTCACTCTAATCTCACCAGGTCCAGAGCTCTCCCATTCAGTTTTCTTGTGCAAAAAAATGTTCTTGCCTCTTTCTAAAACAAACAAAACACAAAAAAGCAACCGCTCTTCAGGCACAACGAGGTGTTACAGTTTCTGTGGGAAAAGAAGCCAGCTGAAGAAAAGACCTGCAAAATGAAGTTTGGGGGTTGTTACTTGGTGTTGGTTTGTGGTGTTTATTTTTTTTGACATATCAGTGGAAGTCCAGACTTGTTTTGCCCTCGTGGTAACCTGTGCCACAGATGCAGGGATGGCCAGGGGCAGGAGCCTCTCTCAGCCCAGAAGAAACACACGGAATGAACCTAACGTCCTTAACTTACACTGCCTGTACTTCCCTTAGTAACACCTCACTCTTCACCTTCTTTTTATTTACAAATCTTTGTCATCTGTCTCTTCTACCTCACTTTTTAATGCTCTCATTCAGCAAAGCAAGTTAGGCCATAACAACATAAGGTGTAAGAATCTCGTAGCAAAACCAGGAACTGTCCATCCTACAGGAAGCCCCACTATGAAGTCCTTCACAGATCTTCAGAACAAACCCTAAGCCTATGAGGATCGTAAAGCCTGGTCTCAGTTAACGAAAAATGGACAAGAAGGACAAAAGAGGTTCAACAAACCACACGTACCTGGGAATAACTAATTTCTAGAACTTTTGCGATTTATTAAATAAAGCTCTTCTCAAAAGACAGGGAAATATTAACTAGCTGTCTGCATCAAGGTGCGCAGCAATGACCTTGTCACCGACAGCAGCTGAACAGCAACTTTCCTCTGAATGAATCCGTAACAAGGTAGGTGAAGTGTCTAGACAGACGTAATGCAAATAATAATTATTGCATAAGGCAACAGATCACACTTTATTTAACAAGGCTGCAGCTGGAGCACAACAAAGGTCACAGAGATAGCAGCAGCTCTCCGCCGTCAGGATACAAGGTGGTTCAGGCAGTGGAAATGTCTGTTAGCTGCAGTAACGAGACATCGTAATGGGTTCAAAATCTAAAGGCTGGTTTAAGCTGGAAGAGAAAGGAGGTTACACCAGATATTACAAGCTGAGAAAGCCTGGAGGGCTGATTTAGATAAGCATATTCTTGAATTACAGTAAAGCAAGTGAGATGTTTGTGTCACGGCATATAGCTGAATTACATTCGAAACTGCTACCCAAGGCAGAACTGTGTAACAGCAAGATTTTTATTTTAGCAACCAACATATTTGACCACAGCCCTAGACAGGATGAAAGATCTTTGGATTTCAATTTTTTTTAAATATTTTTTTTTAAGAAAAAAAGCCCCCAGTAATACAGATAGCAGCCAGGAGAGATCAGAACTCAACGTCTCCGGGGTCCTAGCTCAGGGTATTCCTCTTCAGGCCAGAGGATGTTTGTACTCCTCAAGCATGCAATGGAACTGAGATGTAGAATATCCTGGAAATCTGGTAGACTTAAGAGCTCTGAATTTCCAGAAACATGAATCTCACCCTAACTTCATGTTCTTAGGAATTATCTTTCCAAGCAGCTAAGTAACAACTCTATCTGAACACAATTCAATTTACCAGAACCCCTGCAGAATACCCACACTTACTTGGAACAAGAAAGGGAAATGCAGTTATCTGACATTCTCCATTCATTCAGAGCACAAGGCTGCTGAAACCTGGATGTAAATGTTTCTCAACAATGCTCACAAGATGGTGCAGCAAATGATGCCAAAAATTCAGCAGCTTTATCATATGCAATTTTTTCCTACTGGCAAAGTATTCCACGGAGCTGTATTTCAATTCTGATTCCATATGTCACTTCAATTTCTGATCAGAGCTTGAACATAAAAAAATATATATTATAGCCTGCCTCAATGGACCAATAAAAAAGGATCATTTCTTTTTACATATCAACATTTATTAGTCTCAATCATTTCAGAAATATAATCATTATGGTCCCTTTTACTGAGAACAGCTATTTCCCTCCACACACTCATCCTGGGGGCTCCTCGGTACAGATGCTCTTCTTCCTTTTATTTCCGAGGGCAGCTTGCTGTTCCACAGCAAGAGCTGCCATCGTGCATAACCAAGAGAAAAATTAATTAAGTCGCCCCCCTCCCATTCCCAATGCCCTAGCTCTTTACATTACTATTATTTCCTTCCCCCTTCCCCCAGACACAAACGTTCACTAAGAAGTCAGAGGCAGAGCAACGTTCAGGTGAGAGGGGTGACGGGGTTGAGCGGCCTGAACCCTGCATCTCCCGGGCCTTTCTGTTCCCCTTCTCGGGGCCAACTGTGTTTAACTGGAGCACAGCTCGCAGCTGGCTACAGCACGTATTCCAGGAGCATACAAGGCCCTGGTTGGAGGCCGTCAGTACTTAATCTCAGTTTTCAGAACCACTGATCACATCTGTTTGTTTTATGCTCTTTCAGAATCTTCCCAAAGAAATTGATCCATCCTTCCCACTGAAAACCCAAGACAGGCACGATGCTGTTTTTGAAGAGACTTTTACAAATCCCATCGATACTGGAATAAAACCAGAAAAAACAAGGCAGCTTTATTGATTTTCACATTAAAATAACATCTGCTTTTTGTGCATGTGCAGTCTCCCATGAGCGATAACTTAAAGAGAATCTAATATTGAACCTGTAAGTATTATCCATCAGTTCTCCTCCCCCTTTTCATAACAGACACAAAAGATTAAAGATAACATGCCTAATTAGTGTAGAATGATGTAAAAATCACTGCCTGGACTGAAACACGTGGTGCAAACAACAACTGAGCTGGTTAACTAGAGGTCATTTAAGTCAAACCACGGATCTTGGGGCCTCCGGATACAGGACCGGGAAGTGGACATCAGTAAGACTCCCGCACGGTGTGTGCCATCGAAAATCTTATTCTCGCTGAAGCCATTTTGGCCAATTCTATTACTTCCATTAAAGCAATTGCTCATTTTCATCCAAAATTGATGTCCTCGTAGTTTAAGCCACCTCAGCTCAAAAGAATTTTATCTGAGCAGAGATTAATCCCCGCACGGCGTGCAATGGAACAAACAAAACAAAACATGTTTCCCATTTTCCAAGGCCAACTTTCCAGCCTCGTGAGTTAGAGCAGAAATGTTGAAGGTTCATACTCGAGCTACACCTAAGTTTTCATACAAAGTGAAAGGAAGATAACTAACTGCACAGTTTTGCTTCACACATCTCTGTTATCTCGAAAATTCACACCCTCTGCAGAAGTATGCGCTAAGAAGTAAAGCAAAATAACACCTCCCCCATGGATCTGTAGGTTTTGAGGACTGGAATAAACTGTATCTGCTGTATACACCACTCCAATCAACAGCACTCATAGCCAGAAAACACTTTAAAAAAATCATTGCTTGGCTCATTTTATCATGATTTTTCTTCTTTGTATACAGGATCAGTGCAAGATCCTCAGGAGCTGTGCTCAGCTTGAACAATACAAATCCACTGCAAGCCAGGTGCCGGGGAAACCTCAGAAGACGACAAAATCCTCACCGCACTGCTCCAGGCACAGCCACACCGCAGCCCAGGGCTCCTTCAGCACAGGGTCAGCCGCTGGGGCTCCCAGCCCGGTGCTCTGCACGACCCTGCCTCAGCCCCTGCCTCAGACCCTGCCTGAGACCCTGCTGGCTCCTGGCAGCTGCGAGGCATTGGCCAGAGCCGCCAGGCACACGGAGATGCCATCTGTTCGTGCCCCGCTGGAACGGGAAGGCAGCCCCGCGCCAGCGGGGTGGAGGCAACGACCGGCGGGTTCCCGCACCTGGACCATCTCGCAGAGACCTGGCTTCACCTAGCACAGGTCCTGCCCGGTTTTCCTTCACCCCGCTTTTGCTTAGTAGGAGACGCAGCGTGGCGACTCCCACACGCAGCAGACCACTCGCATCCACAAATCTTAATTACGGATTTTGACAGCAGGCTCGTCAACCTCGCGGCAGCTGCCTTGCCCACAGCCCCCTGCAAAGCGCTCCTGCTCTGCGCGGGCAGCTCCTCTCTCTGCTCTCGGCAGGCGCGGTGTCGCTTCGTGGCCCAACCTAGCGGAGCGGCGTTTCGTTTTTCCTACAGCCCTGCCTTTGTCGTCGCTCAGCGGCTGCTTCCATCGCTACACAACCGGCAGCAGAGCGGCTGCGAGGCCGGCGGAGCTGCCGCCCCAGCGGATGGCTGTAACGTGCTGTAACGGGTCTGCAGCAAACAAGATTACAATGAAACTGCGGGGCTTGCATTTCCTTGCAGGTTCACGGGCAGGCCTCTGTCCACAATTTAATTTAAAAAAATAAAAAATAAAAATCCAGAAGCTAAAGACCTTTGCCTGGTGACTCCCGATATCCTCCTGGGAGCCTAAGGAAAGAAACGTTCTGACGAACTCCCCTCTCACTGCCTCCACACCACTCTTAAATGTGGAAAATTTAGCCCCTGGCTTAAATGGCAGTAGAATCAGTGCCAAGGAAATAACTTCTCTCTCAAAAGCATACTGTTTAGCACAATGCAACATAAGGTGAAAAAAGGAAACAGGCAGTTGGGTTTATTTGTGTGTGTGCACATATGTATGTACATAGTTCTCACACACACACTACACAAGTGTATCCTCCTTCCAGATCAGTTTTACTTTAAAAAACCATCTTCGTCCTTAACTTAGATCCTAATTTTCAGGAAAGCATCTCTGTACAGGACAGTATTTAAACTCATGGCTTTACACTTCAGCAGAAGTCCTTGATGACTTTGAGCCCAATTTATTTTAACGTTCATCTTTAGGCAGCAAGAAGACAAAGATGATGTGACTGCTGCAGCATCCGCTCCAACAAAGGAGGGGAAGGAAACATGAACAATAAAAAGAAAATATGTCAATATTATCTGTCTGGACCTTTAGTTTTGCTGTGAGGGTTACCAGAGAGCACAGTGCCTCCCACAGACCCTGGTAGAGACAGGATCTCTGCTGGCTCTGCAATCTCTAATAGCTTTTCTTGCTGACTTACCTCTCTCAGAAGCAAGATGCAGTGCTGTCAGATTTAAGTTTACTTACTGCTAAACTCAGCCAACAAATTGCTCGTTCCTGACAGATGTTTCTGTTTAAAGCCACCAGGAACCGTATGCATCATTCCACCTCATCAGTCTCAAGAGCCAGCCCAGCAACTCCAAGAGCCAGAAATTTGCCAGGAACAAATGAAAAACCTAATTAGATCAACAGACAAAATTTGGATCAAGATTAGAGGATCTGACATGACAATGGGATTAGACTATTAATGAGACACAACAAGGTTTGGCTATTTATCATTTCACAATCAGTTCTTACAGTATGAAAAGGAAGCCCTGGTAAATCAGCATGAAAAATGCAGACACGAGAACATCATTGTTTCAGCTTCGTGCGTGCTCCCTTTTGATGCCAAGCTCTACAGAACCAGTACGTTTATTCTTGGAGAAAAAAACACTGCAATAGCAGAAGGAATTAAGAATTGAAGGCACGGCAATGGAAATAAAAATAACGAAGTCCTCAGAGCCAGATACTGATAGCTGCAGGTGTACAAAAAGGCTGAAAAATAAATAATTGCCAACAGCAGTTTGGAGCTATCCATATGGAAAACCTAGCGCAGACAAACATCTGGACGGTCTTCGCAATGACATTGTCATTTTTGTCCTCTCCTCTGTTCCAACCAAGTATAAACATGCTTTAAAATGAGGTTGAAAAGCCAACAAATAAACCATTGTTGCTTCCTTGCCTTGGCACACAGTGGGACTGAACAGGGTGTAAGGGAGGGGGGGACAGGAGACATCTTCTGAATCCCGACTGTACCAAAACACAAAGCAGCAGGGACAACAGCGCTCGACACCACACACCACAGTCGGGTGAACCGAGCTCCATTTGCTGCCTGCTGGCAGCCCGTGCACAGCTCACGTGGGATGCTCCGCTCTCCTTCTGACAAGTCTCGGAGATCCAAGTGGCATCCAGGCCACCCAGAAAATGAGCGGAGCACTTAACAGTTCTTCCATCCCGTTTCTGTTCAGTTATGCTGCACCTTCGCCTTCTGCTCTCATGTCTGTGAAGCCAAGACTGGAAACAAGCCCAGCGATGGTGCTCCTTCAGTGGAAGGAGCCTCTGCACATCGCTACCTGCCCACTTACCTCTTCCACGTCAAAAACAAAGCCACTGATGCCTGCCTGGAGGAAGCTCGTTACCTCCAAGCGTTCCCCTGCCTTCCCTGGGGAAGAGGACGCGCCGCGTGCCTCCCACACAGCAAAGCAAGCGAGGCCCATCCCCAGCACAGCCCCAAGTTGGCTCTAGTAAAGAAGTTATCACCAGCTTATTTCTATTTCAAGCAGCGGCCACAGAGGCCTGCTCAGATACAACAACAGGGTTTTAAAGAAAAGAAATTAAATCACAGTGCACTGCAGAAGAATTTTACAGGCGGTGACATGCCGAGCTACATCTCGACAGCACCCGCAGGAGAAATAAATAACTCCCCACGTGCTGGCTCCGCGCTCCCTGCCCACCAGGCGTCTCTTGCTTTGTATTTCAATTGCTAACCGAAGTTTAAAGCAGCTTTAGCTGCACGTGAACAACTGATGCAGCTGAATCCTCAGTTCAGGTCTGGAGGAGCTCCTCAACAGCACCAAGTTAATTTCCATTACCAGCACAAGGTATCAAAGGGGGCTTCTCCATTCCCAGGATAATCCTGCCGGTGGAGCCGTGCTTCCTAAGTGCCTGCTAAAGCGATCCTGAAGGAGGCAGCAATCTCAACGCGTTTGTCAGTCTCTGCCTCAAGAAGCTTAGGAGAGATTACCGGAGTGTTCCCAGCTCACCGCTAACCAAACGGTAACACCAAGCGAGGTGATTAACTAACGATACGCTATAAAATACTAGCATTCCTAGGATCTGTCACAGTGTGGAAGCGCCGGTAATAAGAAGCAAATACATCTGCAGCACAGGACGCTGCAGCTTTGACCGCCCGGATGGCAAAGCGCTTGGGTGCGCGGCTGACGGCAGTTCCAGGAGCTGCGCCCCAAGGCGCGCCTGCCTCGTGGCACAGCCACTGACACTGCCGCACAGCCGCCAGCCCGGGAGGGCTTCGCGAGAATCCACAGGGAACGGCAAGGAGGCAGAGGCAGAAGATGAGATTTTTGTCCCACATTGCTCCATCGCGTGCTCACCTTTAAACACGGTACTAGTTTTGGTTAGAGGACTTGTGTTAACGTCTGTGCCAGGCTGACAGCGATACCAGGACGCACTGCGGCAGCCACGTAAGTACACTTACTCCTAAGTACACGGTTTAATCCTTCCATACATGTTTCAAAAATAATTCCTCTTTGTCAAATTAAGTATGGCTTTTTGATACAATTAGGGGTTTGCCTGGAGCTCTGGTAGTCCTGATATGAAAGGAATCTAGATACGCATCAGCTCTGGTTTCAGTCTTCCATTTAAAAAAAG
This sequence comes from Nettapus auritus, assembly GCA_011076525.1. Taxonomy (NCBI): domain Eukaryota; kingdom Metazoa; phylum Chordata; class Aves; order Anseriformes; family Anatidae; genus Nettapus; species Nettapus auritus. The sequence continues at coordinate 2,829,060 of CM021783.1, forward strand.
AAATTAAAAAAAATCCTGCCTCTCAAGCTCATCTTCTCATAAATCCCATTACCAAGAGATATTCTGAGATAATCACAAGGAAGCAGCATCTTTCCTTTCTTCAGTGACTTCTGATATAATACATTGTCACGAGAACTGAATAGCATCACAGCCAGTGCTAGCACCTATAAACACCACTTTAATTTATCTACTGCCCTTCAACTAAATGCTGTCTTAAAAAGAAGTTTCCTTGCCTTTTTTTTTCCCCTTAAAAGAAGTATGCACATAACTGAATTGAACAGCAGAGAAGAAGGAAGCAATGACAGAGGGCAGCACTTATACAGTAATAACTATAAAAAATAAATAAAAAACATGCTCTCCAAGCCCAGGGCAACAACATTTCAACAGGGCAAGACAAAAGCCATGAGTTTTGCAAGCACCTGAGCCACAGAACAACGGGTCTCCTGTGATAAGGTCCCTGTGGCTACTGCGGGGCCTGAAACGGGCCGAGCTCAGACCCCTTTAGAGCATCACCCACAGGGCCTTGCCTTCCCTGCCCAGCTGCTTATCTCGGGTTCTGGACAGAAATATTGTCCTAGACAGCATTTTTCAGATACGTTTGGGCCATCTGCACGATCCTGTACAGAACAAGCCGTGCTGCTCAGCTGTTGCGCACAAATGGCGCCGCGTCCTTCTGTGGGACCCACAGACACAACCGTTCCCACAGGCTTTGAACCAGGTAAAACTTCTACTTTCAGAGAGCTTAGGTTTGAAGTCTGCAGTCCCTGACGTCTGCTGTTGTAGTAGGAGAAAAGTAATGCCACCCATAAGGTACTCCACATGCTCGGGTATGAGCAGCTTCAGTGGCAAACAAAATCACACGAAGCTAACACGTGCAGCTAGCAAGGACTTCCGCAGAGCCGCAACGTTCCAATTACATCCCAAAGGCACACACTGTAATTTCAGCTGTTGTTGGGGAGATGACAACAAACATCTTACAACAACAGTGCCAGGGTTGCAGTTCCTTGTCTGTCACAAATTTGCCCTCCACATGGTGATAAATGCCACAGATGCAATTCAGATGCTTTTGATGCGTGGCACACCACAAACACCTTCATCGTAAAAAAATAAACAAGTCTTCTTATAATTATTGCAACTCGTGAGGGCAAAACCTACCAAGAAAGGCTTCTCCAGTTAACTGCTTAAACGTGACACTTCTAGCAGCCACACGTGTACGCAGGACGGTTCCATTTCCCCCAAAGATGTGGTTCCGATCCTAGGTAGGCAAAGCAGTTCATTTGTCCTAATTCTGAACCAGAGCATGCTAGTCTCCTTCAATCTCAATTAGCTAGTAGGAAATTTATTTAGAAAGCTGACAGGAACTATTTGGGGGATTAATGATCACTGATTTATGAATATTGAGTAGCATTTCAATAATCCAAGCAGAGTAATCACTTGTAGCTGAAGCCAGTTCTCCCAACCATTATAGTCTGCAGCAATCACTCAAAGGCAGTTAAGTGATTCTGATTTATGACCTTAACCTGCAGGGCCCAGTACATTTGCTCTATCAGTGTGTAAATTCTAAAAACGCAATTCCCTGCACCTCTAGAGAGCCAATTTAAGTCAACATTATGCATGAGCTGAGCATGCTTGAATTCTCAGATCTCTTATTTCACTCATTAAATTTGCACCGAACATCTTGCAATTAAAATTTCATATAGATTTTTTCTTATGATTGACATTTGGCCTTGGCAAAATGAGTTTAAATTTTGTTTCTCTAAAGATTTAGAAGGAGATAGATTGATCTAGACATTGTTTTCTGCAAGATGATGATGATGGAGCACTAATGCTTTTATTAGCATTTTGAAAAGCCTCCCTTTTTGCTGGAAGACTCTCTCTAAGTAATAAGCGAGAGGAATTCAGTAACCAAAGGCAAGGCTACAGCTAGTACAGAGGCATCAAAAATGCTGCTGCTCAAAGTCTGCATGTGACCCTTTCCTGTTTTCAGGCCAGCTTCTTTAACTGGGGTGGAACAAATTGGGCCTTCCAGTACAAACCAATATGTGCTCATCTGCAAGGGCTGAACGCCCCTCTATTATGCGATTCGGAAAATAAGCCCAGGACAGCTAAGAAGAGCTGAAAAGCACTCGAGTGCTTTCAAGTCCCGATCTGAAACGGTGAACCGTTTGGATGACTCGAACACTGGATTTGTTGTGCGAACTTCAGGCACCTCATTTACTTTCTCTCATGCTCCCTGCCCAGGGCGAGCAGTTCAGAGGAGGAACGACCGTCCCCTTCCGTGCCCCCGGCACTCGCCGTTTGCAGCAGACCTTCCGTGCAGCGAATGGCTCTGATCACACGCAGACAGCCCCTGCCTCGAGGAGTTCACATCGAAGGGACGGACAAACAAGTAAGGGAAGAAGAGGAATTTATGCCTGAGTTCACTAATGGCTTTACAGGACTGCGACGTTAATAGCCCGTGGACACGGAGTACCACACAGTACAACTGGAGGAAGTGCAAGGTCTTTTTGTACCGATTCATCTCCTAACGCAATGACACATCAATTTCATACAGGACCTGGTGCAATATCGGCATGTCAATAATAAATAACCACGTGCAGGCTGCGGCAGACATATTAATATTAATGTTTTGTAGCTTAAGCAGCACATCAAGATGAAAATCTTTCAAAAACCTAAGGAGCTGACTAAGGAAGCATCCCCTGGGCTGAAAAAATGTGAATATACATACATGATACACACTTAGTTCCACTGGTCCTAGAGGCCGTGGAAGCAGTGCAGGAGATGACATTTTAACTGTTACCTAACCTGATGGCCAAAGATTATTCACACGTCTGTGCTATTACTTGCAGCTGAAACAACACCCAAATGCTGGCATATTGAAAATCCATGTGACGAGAGAAGCTAATTTCCTTCTCATACCACAGGACCATTTAAGACACTTCAGGCTGCCATCCAAGCACAAGGAAGGGGGGGTAACACCAACATCTATCCCACCTCCAGTCCCACCACCGCACTACCTGAGCACAGTATTTGCCTTTTAGCAAATTACCAGCAAAGAAAGCAAACAAAAATTTGTCTCAGTATGGGAACAGATCAATAGAGTATCTAATTCCATTATGTAGCTAAGGGAAAAATCCCACGGACTAGCCCTGGAGAATATCAATCTTGCAGCAGTACCCAAGGCATGGTTTACTGCAGAATAGTAAAGTCTTTACGGTCACAGCATAATTACACTAACATACCGGTATTTTAATATCATCTCTCTGAAATGAAATTTTGTTTCCATGTCCAGTCAATAATTCTGTCTCATCTCAGTGATGAATAGAGCTTAGTGAGTAATTTGTTATGAATAATTTATTCACTGCATTTCACCTTTCATCTCTCTTTGAACATTTTGTGAAATTCTGCAGTGTGTTCATTACACGAGATTATTCACAAATAACTCGTGCTTGCAGACCGTGTGTTGACAGTTCACTGAAAATATTCAAACTGATTTGCCACTTGGTTACGCTCACGCGGTGTTGTACCTGCTCCTGCACCGGTTGGGCTCTGTTCAACCTACCTACACCCCCAGTTGTTCCGACTGCTGGGCCGCAAGTTCAGTCGCAGCCATTTAAGCTCAAAACACACACTGTGCATCACTCACCACTCCCATGTCAGGGCCCAGAGAGGACCCAGAAGTGTTTGACACCCGCCGTTCTCAGTGCCGTTTCAACTCTGGACACGAGAATTTAGGCAAGCCGGTGGGAGTTATCCCATCACTTTACAGATAGAAACTTTAGAAAACCACTACAACTTTACAAAGTTCAGACAAAGTCTGTAGCAGAAATGGAAAGCACCACCTTAAAATACTGTTGGTTTTCCACCCTACCAGGACTAGACAAGCCTGTGAAGCCAGGAGAACCTTCTACGGTGTGTCAATAGAGATCGCTGGCAATTTTCCCAATTAATCTTTTTTGGTAAAAACAAAGACTTCTGTCTCTCCCTGAACATAAGTTTGTCCTTTTCTTCTGTAAAAAGCAAAAATTTTCCATTGCAAGCTCTAAAGGAATTGGTGCTTTTAGAGTTGCACAGGCCTGTCTGAAAAGCAAGCAGAAAACAACTGCCCCAAGCGTTTTATTTTACCTCACTGTCACAGAACCATTACATTATGGGTCCAGTACTTGAACAACAACAACAAAAAAATACTGCTTCCTCCCAGAGGCAGCTCACCCCTTGCTCGCCTCCTAGAAGATAACAAGAAATCTATCACTACAATGCAGATTTGGAGGTGAGATGAGCACTATTGTTTAGACACAGCACCAAACCCACAGGGACAAAAAATCCTGAAGTACAGGCTCCTATAGGCAATTTGTCACTAGCAAACAATTCCATTTCATATCACACCACATCATGAGAAACTTACTTTAGTCAGATCGATGCATCGGAATTCCAGGTTCCAAATTAATTACCAATTTTAATTTTTCATACACTATTTCTGTGAAAATTTAGGTTCATTTCCATTTCTTGCTCCCTCCCAAGAGAAAGAAAACACTGAAGTGTCCTTCTCACGGCATAGAAAGATTTGTACAAGTCTTTACTTGAGCTGGTGAAGCACAAAAATAGTGCCTCATTTTGTAACAAGTGTTCCACTGTAATACTTCTAAACAAAAGACATTCAAGACAAGATACCCTGACAAAACTTACGATCACTGGAAGGGCAGCTGACTGATCGATTCTGCTACCGTGCAAGGTGGGGTAAAATGTCCCCACACAGGATTCAGGTGCTGCCATCAGCATCCACGGTCCTCAGCAGGCTCACGCACCACGAGCTGAAGTCAACGCTGTAGGTCTTGGGTGCAGAAGTTCCTGCACCCACCTGCTGCACTCAGGCTGTAACAAAGGAGCACTCAACAACAGATGTAAGACAGCAATACGTGGGAAAGCCATGTACATGAAGAGGCAAAGAAATGAAAAAGAAGTAACTTTGCCATCCAAAAAGGAAAGAAATATCAGGATGCGATCTCTCGGGGAAGACTGCATGAAAGGAGTGGTTAACCACAGGTAGGGCCCTAGGGAAGCTGAGGGTTCTCCGCCTCGGGAGATACGGGAAGCTTGCCAACGCCCTGACCAGCACCACCCAACTGAGGTCAGCCCTGCTTTGTGCAGGGTAGGACTGGATCGTCTGCAAGGGCCTTTCCAAACAAAATAACTTTATAATTGTACATGGCCTCTTCACAAACAGAAATGAAAACAGTAACAGCAGCAAGGCCGGAGCAGTAGGAGTTCAAAATGCTGTCCTGCTGCTGCACTGTGGCATCTGTCTTGCACAGAAACTTACTACAGTCTGGCTCAGCTGTCACCACACAAGTCTCGCTGCACATACAAATGGATCCCTGTTGAAACACTCTGATTGTCTTCTGCAAAGCACTTGTTCATATACAGCATTCATACTTATAACAGTTCCAGAGTAACGTGGCTCTGCCATTCACACGCAAACAGAACCATAAATTCAGCCGCAAGGAAGCTAAGAACAATGAACGTGTTGCTGCAGGGTCACTTCCTAACAACCTCTTCCCGGTCCAGGTCTCCAGGCTGTGCATGCACGCTGATTCAGGATCAGAACAGGAAAATCTGATTGGGAAATAAAAGGTGACAAACTGATACTAGAAAAGAGAAGAATCAGAAGCATTAACAGAATCAAAGGGCTGTAACGAGCAGGCCGTGCCAAAATTTGTGATAAAGGCAGGGATCTTTGGCTGACATTGATGCAAATTGCATCTATGATCTGCTCTCATTACCCTGCACTCCGGACCGTCCATCTCTCGTTGCTGGGTTTTTGTTAGTAACAATCTCGGCAGCTCTCAGTATGCACAGAAGAGCCAAGCGCTACTACAAAACAGATGGCACAACTGAATATTAAGCAAGCTTGTATGAAGAGCGCTGCTTCTCAGAAGAACCCAATTTACAATTAATAGCTTATAGACTGTAAAACTGACTAGCAAAATAAAATGCATCTCAGCTCAGTTATTATCAGGGGGATCTAAAGGAGAAAGCAGTCTGTAGATTATGCAGCTGGTGGAGTCCGCTGTCCTCTCCAGCTGATGCAAAGTCACGCACCCAAGGTTTTAGCTCTTAACGTGAGTCTGGAGTAAAAACTCTGTGCTCACCTCAATCCCAAGGCATTTTACTACTGCACCCTGCTATTGCGTGGAAAGGAATTAAGCTAGATTTCAACCAATTAGCCTGCTACAACCAAAGCTTTCCATCCACAATATCACACTCCTTTAGGACTGATAAACGGTAAAGACACTCTTGAGGCTACACATCCTGAAGAACCAAGTCCGCTTCCCTGAACGCAGAAGGAATCAAAAGGAAATACGTGTATATATATATGTGGGTTTTTTTGTTTGTTTTTCCCTCCACTCCCATCCCTTTCTAACCAGGAAATCTGCTTAGCCATCTTCTTCTATAGCTTCTGTCTTTACCTTTCTGCCTGCTGTTCTCAGAGGCACACACACATATCCCACAACTCCTCCAAAGACGAGATGAGGAAACCCTCCTGTCCACACATACCTACACGTGGATTAGGAGAAATGCTTTCTCTGACGCTGTAGTGCGGGACAGGTATTGCAGCAACAGCAGCAAACTAGATTTCAGTGCTTATTAGTATGTGAATACCGAAGGAGAAAGAATGGGATAGGACCAAACAGTATTTTCCTATACTTCTTAGCAGATCTGTTTGGCTAAACCCCAAATTTAAGCAGTAATACTGAGAACGCAGGAGATGAACTGCACGTCTCCCAGAGCACACCAGATTAAAACATACTCACTGACAACACGCTCATTACGCTCAAGGTTATGGATTTAAGCGCAGCCCAAGTCACAAGTGATGGATGGTCCTTGGCGTCTGGTGGCTGTTTGATTGTATCGAGTGAATTGTCATTCTCACTCCATGCCTCAAACTGGCAGGTACAGCAAGTATTTGGCGATTATCTCACGCAGTCAGATAAAGGAATAAGTAACCTTAAGGATTCAGTTTCAGAGGCAATAGTTAGAAGCAGAGCCCTGAGACTGGAGCAGAGAAATGAAGACTAGAAAGGCCTTTATTCAGTGACGAGGGACATTTAATTTCACCCCAGCAATGCCAGTCCAAGATTTCTCTAGAAATCAAGGTGTTCTGCAGGTGAAACAAAAAGGAAAATTATTCCATGAACCTCAGAATAATAAAATCCAATTTCTTACGGGGTTTTCATTTTTCTCTCTTTCTTCAAGGCTGCTCTCCTAATAAAACTTGAAATCTTTCCCACGGTTTAGACAGTCCTAATTCTCTCTTCATCACTGTCAATTTTCATTAAATTTGACACCACAGCCTAGAACCTAGCTTTGCTAAAATCTGTCAGCAGAACCTGAAGCTGTGAGTAGACAGGACATGCATAATACAACGAGGCTGGCTTTCTTCAGAAATCAGTCTTAAGGGTAACCAACGTTAAGTGAGATAAAGTGAATTATGCCTGGACTAGAAAAGAGCAACCAAATACTTCAGAGAATTCCTAGAAGCTTGGAATTTGCATATGCAGGGGAGAAGTGTGACCCCCCGCTGCCAACACTTGCTGTGGGTGCAGCACCCTCACTAAAAGGCACCGCATAATAAAACAGCAGTTATTAAATAGAAGAGTTAATAAGCTATATGAGGAATTCATCATCCAGAAGGGGAAGGGGAGGTTTAAAAACTTACTGCCAAGCCTTTTCTATGCATTTCTTGCCTAAAACCACAGCATACACATATTCAGACTGATCCCTGCCCATTAAAGGAAAGCCCACATTAGTGTACTTCAGTTCTTCAGCCTGCCAGCATCACACTTCCAGCCACTACCAGCACATTGATCTGAGGGGAAATCAAGATCAGGCACACAGTGAAGTAAAGCAGGAGAAGACATCACAACAGAAGCCCCAGTTCCAGCTTTGAGGTGTTTTGTCCTGCACCCACCACCAAAGCTTCCAGACCCAGGACGTGAATTTGGAACGCTGCAATCAAGACCAAGGGCGCTCTCCCCCAGCTGGCTGAGGTCACCAGCCCCTCCTTGAACTGGACCGACAATCCCACAATCGAGCCATGACCCAAGGGAGGCCAATTTGGAGCAATCCACCTACTCTGGAGGAGGAAAATTAGGTAGGCAAGCATCTTGAAACAGTAAACAGCACAACAGAGGGAGAAGTAACAGGCAGCCAGGAAGAAAGGCAGGCTGCCAGCCTTGCATTGAGCCCTCAGCACCTCGGGGTCACTTCAGTGTCGAAATTCAGAGGCCTGCATCTCTTAAACCCTACACAGACTGAGAACATGGGGGCACCTACGTCAAGCGTACAACAAATCGAGTCTCTCTTCTGAACTGCCATGTCACAAGCATAAAGAGCTGTAGAGAACAGCTACCAAAACGTTAGCATCAGAAAACCAACACACGTACGTGGCCACGTGCTTAGCAGACGCTGCTCCCTAAGACGTGGATCGAACCTGTCCTGCCCACAGGGAAACAGCTCGCCTTGCAAGGCTGCCTGGTCAATACACCAAAACGGGGCTGGGAGCGGGAGTTATGATGTGGGGCAGGCTTTCTGTGCTTTATTTTTGTTTCCCGTTTCTATTTGCTACTAGCTGGCTTTAGACACTTCGTAGCTAATGGAATTTAGCCAACAAAACAGCATTCCAGGAAGCCAAACTAAAAGTCCAGATCACAGATAAAGAAATTCAATACGTTTGCTTTGCCTTCTCAAGTATGGTTAGGTGTAAGACAATCCGTTTTATGTTACCATGAGTCCCTCTGGAAATATTAGATAACTTCTCTAAACAATCAGTGGTTGTTTAACTTATGGAAATCCAAGCGCTCAGAATTACGAGCTCTATTTCATATCTGTGTTACAGCAACAAGACTTACAGAACTGGAAAGAATAATTCTTTAGCTTCACATACTTGTGCAATTATCTTAAAAATTGAAATGTCACCAATGATACAATACCGTCATAAGTAATTAACCACCTCATTAAAATATAGAAATTAAAAGTAATTCATGTTCGGATAAAATTGTCCTTCACAGCTGGATTTCGGTAGTCCATGAACCTAAGCAACAATGGCAATGGAGGAAATTAAGAGACGTCGAATACTTCTCATGGGCCTTTGTAGTCTGAAGCAAATAGGAACAGCAGGACAGAACATGCCACGATGATTAGTGTTCTGCTTAATTGATGTTGAGATGCCATCAGTGAGAGCAGGCAGGTGCCACTTTTCCGGGGCACTTTCCAAACGCAGTTTTTAGAAGGAGGGAGCTAAGGAAGACTGGGAACTCCAAAGTCCTTGCAGTACTGGAAGAAGCTTTGCCTATTCAGACTATGCACAACTGAAACCCTACAGCATAAAAAATGAGAAAAAAGTTTGTGAAGTCCCAAACTTTACATGAAGTAAGCCATATTTCTCTGTTCAGCACTCTGTAGGATAATTATCAAATGAAGAAAAGCAGTAGCAGCTTATTGCATGGCATCAAAGCACTCCCCTACTTACAAATCACAAGTTGCAGCCTATCGGGGAGAAATTAATGCTTTTTAAAGCATTCTCAAGCTTTTCAACAAAACACTAGCAATTGAAACTTGTCATTCTGCAGTCACAGAGTAAAGACCTATACAGTCATTACCGACAGTTTCTGTGTGTTCAGAGACAATGATCTGCGACAGGTTAAGACAAATTGCTGCGATAAAAGCAACTGAAAAATATATTGTAGCACAATTCTGAGGTCTGGCATTGCAGGGAGCTCCCATATTTAAGTCAAAGTGCTAGAGAATGATTAATGTCAAAATTTACACGGGTCCTTAAATAAGATTTGTCATCGTGAATTCTAAACCTGAGATTAATGGGATAACTTAAGGTTAGTTGCAGTGTAATATTCTGTAGCTGAAAAAGGCTCCGTGTGCTGCATAAGGAACAGGCGTCACTGCCAACGTGCGCACGCTACTCGAGAAACCAAGAGAAACCACACGCTGTATCGGGGCTGACAAACCGAGGTCACAGTGGTACGAGGAACTCGCCGCACCTTCACTCCAGGTCTTACAGGAGATAAGCACACGCTTCAAGTTGGTCCCGAGTGAGTGCACCTGGGCACACGCTCACCTCTACGCACTGACACAGGCAACGCCGATGTCAAGGGCCTTTAACAGCGAGCGTATGTGGTCGCCTGAAGAGATGACTTCCTGACCTGCGTTTTGCCAGAGGCCTCTGCTGACGGAGCACGGCAGGACTGGATGCGGCAGCCCTGACCTCGCCAAGGTGCAGAGCTTTCACAGACCATCAGCCTCGGACAAGCTCTTCCCCTTCAGATACGTCTTGTTAGGAAGGGCTGGCAGAAGACGTGCATCTGGCTTTTGCAGATGTTGTGTATTTGTTTCGTGTCAGCTTCCTCCAGAACACCAGACTGACAGTCCCAGCCATCTGCCCCACTCCCCGCTGTCTTTGAAGGGAGAGGACAGGTAATTGACACACAATACAGGCCCAGAGTTATCTGGTTATACTCTGTATTTCTAGAGCTGTTATTTAGTTTTATTTTGAAAGGGCAGCTCTGATCATGTGTAATTTTATGAACACTACCCTGTGATATAGATTTTTTTTTTAAATAACCTCACCAGAAGAATCCTGTTCTTTTTAATTGTGGAGGTTTTATGGCAATTTCTACAGAACCACGTTAAGCATTCAACACGTAACGGTAGTACCACCATCTGCTCTGACTACCCAAAGGGGAATGGATTTTTGCACCCACCAAAACCCAGACACAAGGAGTCTGAAACCTCAGTGCCCATCTCAAAAGACCAAGACCTCGTCACTCCGTGTAGGCCATTTCACGAGCCGTTCCGAGACGAGCAGACAATGGATCGTTAATCTCTGATTACATTCCAAGACACATTTTAATGCAGCCTGCGTGGTTACAGGAAGGCGTTGCAGCTGGCTCGCTGTTCGCCCACCCACTGAAGCTGACTGAAGCCTTGGCTCGCTCCCTCGCCTTCCCCAGCGACCAGCACAAGCTGAAAGGCGGCTGCAGAGCAGCCGGAGCCAGCCCCCAGCACGCTTGTTCGGAGCGCAGAGCGCGGGGCTGCTCTTCGGCTCAGACTTGTTCCAGTTAGGACTGGATATTTCTCAGACTGCCAAACTACTTCGCTGAGTTTCTGTCTGCTCATTTTTAATCACCACTATAATTTCAATCTTCTCCACCTACTGTGAACAATAAATTACGAAGAAGAGCTCCCTAAGTCAGGGAAGACTTCATTATTACTTTTTTTTTCTGATTTGGAACGTCCTCAGCTGGCCGTGCTGCGCAGTGTTCTTTCGTCAGTAAATAATGCCACCTGCTGAGCCAAGGAATTGCCCAGAATGGAAGTGTGCTGCTGGGTGATTCCAAAAGCCCTCTCTTTTACTTATCTGTTCTGTTCTTTTTCCTTGAGCAGAACTTGCAGGAGCCTTGTTTTATTTCCAGGAACAGAGAATACACAGACCACACATGGGTTTGTATAACCACAGCTGAACAAGCTAATTGACCCAGTTTTTGTACTAGCACCCAGCACTGTAGGCATGTACAAGCACCAAAGGCGCTGCACGCTACTGCCCACAGCAAGAAATCCCCAACCTGCTGGTGCTCTCGCCCTTCGAGCTCCTGCACTGTTCCAAGCTCTCTGGGGCCAAAAAGCCCAGAAGGGAAGTGTTAGCAACTAAACATTAGGCTTCTCAAGTGTCTGGTTCACCTTGCTATTAAAAAAAGAAAAGGGGGGGGGGGTGTGGGAAGAATACTCACCATTTTGCCCCCATCGTCATTTCACAGATTTAGAGGATTTGGCATCTCTTTCCCCCTGGAGATTGCCTGGACAAAGCAGGGCTCCCCCCAGCAGGCTGCTCAGGACTGTCTCCTGTTGGGTGTCGAATACCTCCACTGATGGAGACTCCATAACCTCTCTGAGCAACCTGTGCCAGCGTTTCATCACCCTTACAGCAGAATAGTTCCTTTTTTCTTATGATTAAATGGAATTTCCTGTATTTCAATTTGTGCCCGCTGAAGACCCATTTTGTCTGCCTTGATCAAGCATCCCTCTTTAAATGACTTTTCTTTAAACTAAACATCCCTGGGGTCATTATCTGTGACAAAGGGGATGGAAAGAAGCTGCATTAAGATTTATGTATCCGCATCGCACCAGCCTGCACAGCTCAGCGATCAGACAGGCTGCGCACCTTGAAAGCAGGCAGCCCTGGAGAGTTTCTCTTGCCCCTCAGCAGTCTTCAAGAGGTATTTGCTTCTAAAGGACTTCGTCTCCCTAGCTGCTCTTGAGCAGTTTTGATCAATGTTTTTCCTTAGTCAGGCCGGAGCCATTTATTATTTGTCCTAATGGCCAAAGAGATGTTTAATTGCATTATCTCTTTATGGGTTGCTTGGCGCAGAGATGAGTTAAGTGGATTACAAATGCCACCTGTTTTCCACAGCAATTTTAGAAGCAGATTAAGAGGGAAAAGAAAATGCACAATGATATTGAAAGTGACCCTATCCATGTTGCTAAACTCGACATCGGGACTCTAACGTAGAAAAGTTTTGTGATGATTCAATTCTTCTGTCAACGCCAGGCATAAGCAGTGCGAGAGTATTAACCCTGCAGTTCGGTACTCACCAAGAAAAGCGAGACGAACATCTCTTAGGCTCTGACTGCAGGCTCTGGCAACGCTCTGCTGATTCTGCAAGGAACAGGAAGTTCAGAAGTGCAAGCTGAAATGCTTACCGCATATACTAAGAACATAAACATACAAATTACCGCATATACTAAGAACATAAACATATGAATTAAAAAGCAGCCACCCCGGATTTGTTAGTTACATGACACGATCTCGAAGCATGGTATTGCTTTCTACTTCACCAAAGGCGAGACCTCATTTTCTTCAGTTTTCTCCCCATGTGGAGGCTGTCTTGTTTTTATCTGTTCTTTTTCTATCGTTAATAGCTACAGACCAGCCATGGCAGCAGACAAAAGAAGGAAAATAATTTTAAATGAACACTTCCATTTTGTTAGGAGGAGCCTCCCTCCCTGAAATGAGTTACAAAAGAAGAAAAGAAAGATCTGAGACTCGTAACAAATTCACGTTCCCAAGTGACACCAGGAAAATAATTTCTTATTTTACATTAGAAGTCACTGAGGTTCACCATGCTCACAAGGGCTACGAACTGCACGGATTCGAGGGACAAAGGAACAAGGCCACGCACGCACAGACGTCCCTCACACATGCTGCACGAGCTTCTCTGTGAGGCCTCAGATCTCCCCGCTCCCCGCCAAGCTTTTCTTTCTCACCATCTGCCTTTCCTCTATTAACTAATTTTTTATCCTGAAGATGATAGGGCTGTTCTACTTTTCAATAACAAAACGGACATCCCACGGTGGTTTAAAACGAAGTAAGGTTGTTTTTCCTTTGGGGGAGAAAAGCAAAAAACAACAAATGCACTTCAGCAACACTGTGAGAGAGGAAGGTACACAAGTACTAGGGCACAGTCAGAGCTCTAAGTCGGGCAATCACTTTTTAATTTAAGTTTTTCTAATATTAAAACAGAAATAATATAATCCCCATATCACGCATGAACAGAGAAATCCAGACCTATACACTATGCAGAGGTTAAATCACAGCTGCATAACTCTGCTTCTTCTAAATACATTTGTAATGTTTTCACACGAGGGACGGGGTTATTGACACAGTCTTCCATCCAGATCAGTACACGTGGGATACAAACAAGACTGAAATCCGCCAAATTACAGCGCTATAGTCTACTTTTCCCCATAATTAATTTCTTCATCGTGTTCTTTTAAAAAAGGACACCCCCACAATTTGATGCCATTCAGAAGTCGTTTTGAAGCCCGCTCTTCCATACTGCTCCACGGCACCGCTCACGGAGACCCCCCCACATAACGGCCGCTCCCGTGCACGGCCTCGGTTACGGACAGAAGCCCTGGGGCAGTTCAGCACTGAGCGTGACGTTACGGCAAATGGTTCCCAAGCAGACCTGTACCAGTTTGATGACCAAAATTAAGAGCACAGCATGGACCTCTCTGACCAGTGGCAGGCCTCATCGCAATCACACCCGCGATGCAACACGGCGAGCAGCACAGGGCCATGGGGTAAGACATGGGATCGCCCCAGGGGCGATCAAAACCCCGTGCCAGAAGTCCCAGTGGGGTGTCCCTCCGTGGGACCCCACGGCACCTCCTCCCCAGCTGCTGGGGGACCAGAGCTCTCCACATGCTGGCAGTAGCCAGGGAAGGCCGGGCAGCCCCTAAGCTGCGCACCTCACAGGGAGACGGGAGGCAAAGAAAGATGGGTTGAGGCTTTTTTGTTTTGGTTTCTGGTTGGTTGGTTTTTCTGTTTGTTTTCCTAGACAAATGGATTTGAAATTAGAACAGAGCAAAGGGCTGAAACCAATTTGTCAAGCAAGTGCTCAAAGCTTCTGAGAAAGAAGGCAGGCCCTAGGCACGGCTGAATGCAAGCATGCTCAGACCCGAGCCGATTTTCATGGCAGGTCTCACACCACACGCACCCAGCCCTGCTGCCAAGTACAGAAGTGCAGGGAACACAGCACCGGGCTGGTACACAGCCATCCCAGCTCGTGTCCCAGGAGGCAATTATTTACATGTAATGGACATTTGCTTTTCAGGCACAGCCAGGAGGCACTTGGAGACTCCCCTCAGGTTCACAACAGGGAAAAGCAGCTGCCAAGGAAGGCCAAGAGCAGCTCCCTGTTTTCAGGAGTTCACAGCACTCCGCATCACAATCCAGACTACAATCGCCCTGTAACACCGCTCGCTTGGCCAGGACAGGACAGACTCTGCTCTCCCTACAGCCCAGGCAGCTTCCCCACGCAGGTCCCCAGCCTGGCAGCTGTCTGCTGTTCGGAGAGAACGGGAATCGGAGCCGGTGCTCACATACCTGGTGTGCAGAACTCCTCCAAAGTACCTACCAGCTATTCACAGGCAAGAAGAGCCAGCCACACATCCAAATACCTACTGCTCAGGCAACTATAACCATGATTTATAAAGGCTTTTTGTGTTTGTTTGTTTTGCAATATCACGGAATAGTAAAGCACATTATTTTTCTCTCTCCCTTTCATTGAAACCATTCCTTTCAAATGCACTTTCCAACTACTAGGCCATTCTTCTTGAAAGGGACAAAAAGGAACTCCCCACAGAGACCCATATGATCTATTTAAGTAATACTTTCAAAAGATACTGGCTTTTAAATTATCAGCTCAAAATTGTGGCATAAATAAAACACCAACAATGAAAAACCACGTGTAAATCTTGCTGTTACGCGGAGAGTTGGAGCAGAAAGTACCCAAAGAAACCACAGCACATCTCCCATGATTTGCTCTTTGTGGGTTCCACACACATTCACAAGCAGTTAACTCGGAATAAATGCCCTTCCCTACACGAAAAGTGTCTCCCCGTCAGTAAGGCATTTGGACAAGTTCTCAGGAGTCTAATGACAAAGGTGAATATTCCCCAGCATGAGTCTGTGCGGTTCCACGTGGGGACTCCCCGGTCCCCTGCAGGCAGCAGGAGTGTTGCCGGTGACTCTGATGGAGCCAGGTACCACCTCTGGGCTTGGTGCTCGCGGCCGAGCTCGCTCCCCCCAGCACGAGGCAGTTCATGTTCGCCCAGAGGGGCAGCAGGAAACTCGCCCTGGAGCTCAGATGAACCTAGGCGATGATCATATTTTAAGCAAGTGTGATTCATGCAGGAGTATCTGATTAGCTTCCCTCTCCACTATTGGTTTTAGAATAAAAAGATGGCTCAATTATTCTAAAGGTGCAATTTTCCATTCCTCACAAATCCATAGTCCCACCGCGCACAAGGAAGGCAAGATTGGGGCCTTTGAATACTGCGGCATTGAGGTTAATGGGGGATTTAAATGCACAAGGAACGCAGGATCTGGTCATAGGAGTATTTGAAAGAAAATTATAATAGTCATAAAAATGAAAGGATATTTATTCAGAAATGCTTCAGTATCTCCTAAGTTATTTCTTTTCCAGACTCTTTTCTCAGCTGGCTCACTGCAGCTCCTGCTCTCCTTAATCTTTCCTTTCTAATTCTTCTTTTAAATATTTATAAAAAATTTGCACAGATGGGGAAAAAGCTGAAGATCTGAAACAAAATTAATTTAATAAGGGAAGGACTAGAAGCCCATTATTGGTTTAGGCAGCCTCTTTTCATGCTGTATATTGTAACTAGGAATAATTAATTTGAAAGTCCTTGATCTTTGGGAGCTTTTTCATTAATATTGTTATTAATAATAATAGCAATTCACATTCACTCTCTCCATTTCCCTTTCCTGCCTGTAAGTACTTCAGTGCCTCCAGGCACCCGCACACTGCCACAACACGGGCTGGATAGAAAAGCTCCAGCTCTCTTAGAAGTGCAGCAAAGGGCTGCGGCGCAGGCAGGCGGCTGCAAGAGCCCCGCACGCAGCGAGAGCAGGGCTGGGTCCACCCGCACGCACCCGATGGCCGGGCTGGGGCCTCCCCGGCTCGCGGGGCAGGGCTGGAGCACGAGGACCTGGTGTCGGAGGGGGGCCCGGTGCTCCAGCACCCTTCTCACTTCACGTGCCTACGCGGCAGCCACAGCCTGAAAGCTGAGGGAAAGCACGGTGCTGCCGTGTGGGTGCACATGGTGCAGCACCTGCATCCTGTATGTGGATCCCATGAATGGATCCCATGTGTGGATCCTGTGCTGCCAGCCCGGCCTTGAAAGACGGGGCCTGGAGCTGAGGATGGCAATTTGCCTTCGGGGGAAACCAACAGGTCTTGCCTTCGGTCCCAGCAACCAAACCAAACACTTGGCCATGCTCTAACATGCTCGGTCTGCACAGGTTTTGGCGTGGGTTTGGGTGGATTTTTTTTGGTGCGTTTTTACTCACTGTTTACATGACGACAACAGTTACCTATGCCCGAAGACAGAGCCCCCTGCCATTATGTACGTACCTGCTGTTGGTAAGACACAAACCCGATACAAACCATTCCAAAGGCAGCTAAGGAGGACAAACAGCCGAGCAGACGGCCACAGCGCTCTGGCTCAGCCACGCTCAGGGCAGCTCCAGGAACAAAAGCTGCAACTTCTGACCCCAGGGATAACGCACTCCACACCACACCACACGGCCTGCTTTCGCCATCCAGGCTCAAGTCTCAGAGGGACTGCCTCCCAACGTCTCATCGACTACTTCATGCCACTGCGCCCTACTCGTGACCATGGCTTCTTGGTCTTTATTCCTGTAACACGAACAAACACGAGCAAACAGCTTTCTCTTACCTTCCTTTTCAATGGCCTTGTGGTCTTGTATATCCTACCCACGTAACTAACACTGCCAGGACGCAGCACGGCTATCCTCCCTCCAGAAGTTTGCTACGCTCATTTGCAGTTTCAGGGTTTGGGGAGCTGTGACTTTCTGGATGCCTGCCCCAGCAAACCAAAGCAAGAACCTGAGAGGCCCTCGGGTTTCAACGATAACAGTAACACTGTAAGGAGACAAACCTCACACCACGTGCAAAAACCCGCCCATGATTCAATTCACCCACGGTGCATCGCAGTCTCATACAGGAGCGGCAGCAGAGAAAACACAAGGCCTCCATTTCTCTTTGGGCTGAAGCCATGCCACGAGTGAGCCCCAGCAGCTGGCACATCGGGCCTCCTGGCAGGCCCACAGCTGTGCTGGCAGCATGCGGCAGCCCCCGAACACATCCCAGCACAAAGCTGCCCATCACCACCTGGGGGTGTCCTCAGTGCCACACGCGGGGGCTTCTAACTCCTCTTTTCTGTGCGACACGACCCGCTTGTCTGCTTGTCTGCCCAATGGACACGCTCTCCCCAAGTCCCTGTAGGGCTGCTTTCTTCCCAGCTTTAAGGGCAGGAACAAAATCTACATGTCACTTCAAACTGGTTCCTTGGAGGAAAGAATTCCAACCCGTTTTCCACACAATAGCTTTTTTCCCCTATTCATCTGCAAAATAAGTCCTGTATCTAGAAAATACAACAGGACCATACAGACAAATAATCCCGTTTTCAGTCTAAACCATTACATGTCACCACTAATTAGTGAGACCACAAACCTTTAAGTAAGGCTGCGATAAATGTTGTTTGAGAGCAGCTCAATCTCAGCAGTCACCTTCCTAAACTGAAGGATCATGAGGCCAGCTGAGCCTCTTTCAATTTAAAAAGTAATTTGTCCAAGGGCTGAAATGTGAATTATATAATTATTTCGTACTAAATAGTACACGGCTACAGATGTTAGAGTCCTGTAAGCCACAGAGGCACAATGGAGGACATGTAGGACACCCTGGTGAATCAGGACGGCCCAGCTCTAACTAGTTTTATCCAAGTTCTGAAGACGGCATCGAATTGGTTTGTCGTTCCCACAATCTCAGAAGGCAAATATCAAGAAGTGTACTTCTTTTTGTTCAGTCTGGCTACCTTTCATTTTTTCCTGATGTTTAATTCCCAAAGCAGATGAGACATCTCTAGCATTGCAGCCTCAATTTGAATAGCGGAGACAAAGAAAGGCAAGTTGTTCTCACACACACACACGTGAGCACACCTGGAAGCAAAGGTCTCCAGCAAACGTTCACCAGACGGAATTCTGAAAGGGGAACAAACAGCAGCAAAACCTCAGTGCGGAGCCAAGAAGACAGCTAAGTGATAGCCAGGACTTCTTCCGACTCCTGAGAGAGCACACAAAGCTCTCAGCACAACAAAACAAGGCATTCCCTGGGCTACCTTTTGGTGCCTACATCAGTACTAAAGCCCTGGCTAATCGCCCTCGGCAGGACATCACCAGCAGTTAATTGCCCAAGTCCAAGCAAGCAGTTCATGGCTTCTGTAGGCTTACAGGAAGAAATAGGTACGTCCAGAGGGAAGTTTACCACCTCTTAGGCGACGAGTCTGAAACACTCCTGAGACTCTGAAGGGGACTCCTTACCTCCACTGGCTGTTGAAAAGCTCAATTCCCAGCCGTGAAGTGGAGCTAAAAGCACTTCAGCATCTCACGGTGTTTCAGGAAAAGCACAAAGCTGTACAGCACCCAGGGAGTAACCGTGGAAGAGAAGGTAAGCATGCCCTAGACAGCTGATATGAGCTGGCTTTGCAGGGCTCCATTTGTTTGCCCTCCAGACAGCCGAAGCAAGTAAGCAGCGCACATGCACTCCTCACGCCGCTCTAAGCCTACCATCAGCACTGACAAAAAAGATCTGAAGAAAGTAAGATCACAGAACGCAGGACCTTGGAATAAACATCATGCTCCCCGCGTGCAGCTGAGAGCTGACGGTGCACCTGAAGAGGGATCAAAACCCAGCCAAAAGGCACCGCGCTGCCTGCTCATTCCCACCGGGGCCAGCGGTCAGCTTGCTGCCCACCGCAGCTTCCACCCGCACACAGCAGGTCTGGGATTTCTGTCTTCTTCACAAGGAGCTTTGAGCCTTGTCCACGGGAAGTGCTATAAGAAAGCAATTCTTACATGGAACCAAGCTGCTCTTTGCTTTATATTTACAGACATTTGTGCTACAGGGGTAATTTCAAAAAGAGATGTAACGCGTCTTTGCAGGAGCTCCTAACGTTTTATCCAGACGACCCTACCTGTTCTAACGCAAGTCGTATGTTTGATACCAGCCAGCATGGTCAAATTCATACTGCCAAAACACACGCACCCCACCTCAGCACCTGTACAGCAGAATTACTGTACACTACTTCAGTAAATTTTAATGGATCTTGAAAAAAAACAACATGGGTTTTACCAAAAACAAAATTTCACCCCAATTCTAAGCAATAACGAGCAGGGGAGAGGAAATTCTCAGGAAGTGTTTCTATGTAACAGAACATGAACATTTACAATTTGCCAGACAGCTGCAAAATGCATTTAAATAAAAGCAAAGGCACCAAACAGCTCTGCTTCAGAATGAGGCTGTTTCAACATGGTTTCTAATTTCAACAATACTTTTTTCTTGTTTGTTTTGGTCACTTTATTATTGTTATTATGCCTTGAGGCAGGATTTTCTTCCAGAACAAACATTCTGTGGGCATTTTCTCAAGATGCAACCTTTAGACTTATTGATTATTGTCCTTTATAAACGCTTATGCTCTGACTCCCATTACATTTTAATTCAGATATTTTTGTCAAGTGCTAAACAATTTATTCCAAAAAAACAATGTACTGCATTTCATCACCCTGGTTTTATCCAACACAAAGTAAGAGAAAAATACTGTAAAAGCCACTGTGCTTAACCTCTCTCTCTAACTAGGAACTAGATACTATCATCTTTTTCTTCTAAAGTCAATTGAAAAAAACACATTCAGTGTCGCACACAGCTCTCCAAGCTGATCCTTTCACTCAAGTTTTTCAAATTTTAATTAAATGAAAACAATTTGAGGAAAAGGTTGAGTAGATGGTGTGCCATTTCTTTTTCCCTGCTAAAGACAAAAAGCCTTGTCTGAACCCCTGTGCTCCCATCCCACCCCCAACATGTCCCAGGCCAGTGCTGAGCAGGCGTCGCACCAGACAGGACCCAGGCTTCAGGGACACACCGAGCTCACCCAGGCCCTGCCGGAGGTGACTGCACTCCCAGCCTACGACAACAGCCGTCAACTTAACCACGATTAAAAATTGAATAAAATTACTTGAGTTCTTGCTTAAGAAAACTAGAAGAACTTGGATGAAATTACATTCTAGCAGCCAAGATGGTGCCATCAACGTGCTCTGAGACGGAGTCATGCTGTTGGGTTTTGTCTTTAGAACAAGGCAGGATGGAAAGGTGCTGCCACTCTGATGTTATTAAAGGAACTCACAGCCCATCACGAAGAAAACCAGGGCGCTATACCCAATTCCACTAGTTCTCATGAGGCTCCTTGGCAGGTGAAGTTATGGTCTGCAGAGTCTTCAGCTCCCTGCTGGTGAGAAGTCTCACCTCCCAGAGGTCGCACCTGACCCAGCCGCTCTTATGGAACTGCACCAGCAGCTGGGAACAAAGAAGTAAACCCACAAATATTGATCGTCACACCTTATATAGTATAAAACACAACTGAAACAAATAAAAACATCTGGGAGAAGGTCAGATTCGTGAAATAAAAATAAATTTCTCTCTCATATGTAGCCGCGAAAAAGCCCTGTGTCCCAGTCATGAAACACCCTGCCCTAAAACCTTTTCTAACAGCTGGGGACTTTTGCTTACAAAGAGGAAATCCTGCAGGATAGGAATTCACATTCATTCTTTCTATTTGTCCTCTTACCCGTAGAAGAAATCAGTACTTTGTACCAGAGCCGTGGTACTATTTGCAATTCAGATCCAACAGGACCCCGCTCAGACGATCGGCATCAGTCGGGCTCAGTCCTGGCCTGCTCCAGGCTGGGAGAATGAGATTTTTATACAGACACAGGAGGTGGCGCCCTGCCTAAGACTGCATCACCCTAGGACATGCTGTACTTCCACTGATGCCCTTTTTGCAGAGGAGGTACAAAACCTCCATAGCACTTAACAGAAGAACTAGATGGCGATGTCTTTTTTTCAGACTTCGCACCCATGAAGGGACCTTCAGAGCGCCCTATCAAGTTTCAAACGGCAGCATCATCCTCTACTTCCAACCTGAAAATCATGGGGTAAACGCTGCTGAGTCAAACCAAACTCCACAAGAGATCTGCTACCTGAAGTGACTGCATAGGAGATCTTGCTCCTACCGGTACAAAGCATGCTACAGTAAAAATCATCATCACTCTGATGACCAATAATCATCCATTTACCTTAGGTGCAAACCTCCCTCTCTTTGGTGGCTGAAACCAACAACCATTTAACTGCCTCACTCCGGATGATCACCCGTTTCATTTAAACGCTCAGTTTTAAACACTGACATACGCTTCACTCATGGAATCAATGCGCCAGAGTAACTGCAGGACAGCCACAACCTCTTTTTCCAAGCAACCTCTGTAACAGGCAAAGCTGAAAACAGAACAGTTGCTACAGCTAAATCATATCCTTAGCTCAGTGCAAATATTTTCCCCTATTTTTAATGCAATGACAAGCCAAAGAACTGGTGGCAAAGCAAAGCCACAATGGCAACGTTTGACTCTTCTAAGCATTTAGAAGTTTATCATTAGTTAAGGTGAGGGTGTTTTTGCACGCAGACAGTTTTATTTTGTGTATCTTGTTGCATAAAGTGATCCCTAACAAGACACATTACATAATTATTCTGTCCTGGTCTCCTTCTGCGTAGGCTCTCAGCTCTGCATCTCACACACTGCACTGTGAGCAAAGGCTTCTGACAGAATCCCGTGACCACGACGAACAGAACGTGGGGAGATAGCGTCACTCCATGTGACGAACTGACTGGTACCACCACCAGCGTAATAGTCCCAGATCTGCAGCACAAGAGAACAACGTTGATTGTCAACATCAAAAGGGTCAAGACAAATTAAGTATTTATGGCTCTGGGCTGTGCTGGCAGCACTTGATGTGTTCTCAGAGTGGATCCATTTCTTCTGAAAGTTGGCCCACTAAATCTGTAGTGCTCTCTGGCACTTACGTACTGATTTCCTGTGCTACTGACAGCTTGCACTGCGATGGACCAGCCCGGCACTTCAGTTCTCCAGGAGGGCTCAGCTGAAAACCCTCCACTGCCCCCCTTTCCTCAGCCACCACCACGCACTCCTTTTCAGACGGGAGTTATACAGTTAAACAGTATTAGCTTCAAGAAAAAGAAACTAAAACAGCAATAGTTACCAAAAAAGGGGCTCTTTATATTACATACAGTCTGCGTGTCTATTTCTTTCTAAAGTGGCTGAAAATTGGTGAAAAAAAAAAAAAAATCAAATTCAGGGTTGGGTCTTTGTTTTGTTTCCCCCTAACGAGATGAATACTGATTTCAGTAAGACTGTTCCTATGTTCAAGGCCAAGTTTGTGTGTCCCCATAGACCGCAAGCGTGGTTGCATCAATCCAATATTTAACAGGTGCCATGAATGGCACGAGTGATGTAGCATTTAGGCAACAGAAAACCAGGACCATACCAAAATGCCAGCAAAAGCGATATGATGGAGACGAGCTCTTAACAAACCCAATTTTGCCTTCCAGTAGATTTCAAGTTAGGTTACTAGCGCAGATTTCTTAGATTCAGATAAGACCTCGACGTTAGCACCTGAGAACGCAGTGAGACTGCATTACACATTAAATGGATTAAAAATATCTACCTAGCTTGAAAACACTGACATTAACAGGGACTCGTCATCTGAGGCTCAATTACTGGCGAGTTCCCGAAGGGATTGGGCTCAAACTCTACACAAAGAAATGCTTCCATCAATAAGGAAAAGTAACTAAAGCAAAGCTAACAAAGGGAATTGGTATTGCAGATAGCTGCAGACTAAAAAATGAGGAAAAGATGAGAGCACTGACAAAGGAAGCAGAGCCACTTGGGAAACAGGACCCATTTGAACAAGATTCATTTTAAATCAAAACTCACAAAATTGTTCATCTGGGAAAAGTCTTAAATATTCAGAATGGAAAGGTCTAAGTCCCGTCCAAGCCTTTCCTCCCGCTGAGATCTAAGACACGCAGACAGATATTTGACTAAAAATGTCTTGAAAATCTCTATTGATCGAGATTCCACAGGCCTGGCAAGTGAATTTGGTCTAATATTCCTTCACAACATGGGAGGCCCCTCTCGCATCTGGACTAAACTGTCCTCAGCAGCAATTTCAGACGACATTTACTTCGTAGCTGTCCGCAGTGGGCATGAAAGCCAAGGCACACTTTGTCCTTGCGACGTTTCACCACAGCAGCCTGCGATCTGTTTGCCCATCTCAGTTATCTTTCCTTAAAAGCAGTTTATTCATTTGTTTTCCCCAGTCCAGTTTTCAAGACTAGGGAACAAAACTCAGGAAAACAGCAATGGAAAAAGAAAGCTTGGTTTGCAGACGAGCCTTTGTGAGCTCCAAGCACAGTCCTGTGGCAAAGACTCGATCCATTTATTGGAAATGTTAAAAGGAGAGTAAGTAAGGCTGCCTCTGTGCATAGCTTGATTTTGCACACTGAAAAGGAGGATACTGAAATAGATGCCTGGAAATGGAAAATCCTCCTCTTTCCTGTTTCACTGTTAAAAGCACCTGCCTCACCTCTCGTTTTAGTTCATCCAGTTTCACTTTCAGTGGTTCTCAGCATGATTCGAGTCCTTCAGCACCCTGCATTTTCTCCCCATGAAAACAGGTACCATCTACAGTGTGATCAAGTCAGCTCTCCATCTTCCTTTTGATAAGCTTACCAGGCTGCACCTGCAGAGTCATTACAAGGCATTTTTGGAAGCCATGAGGTGCTCTCATGGCTCTTTTCCAGAGCTACTGTTGGGTCCTGTGACGGAGGAAAGAGAACAGGAATTGTCCATTCAGTGCTTGCTACAGCTCCTTCCTGGGTTATTTGACAAGATCGGATTTGTCAGATTCCATTTTTGGAAAGTAGTATTTTGAGTTTCATCACCCTGTGCTGAAAGCCAGACGCATCCTTTCCTCCTGTTGGCATCCAGCATGCAAGAAAGGGGACACAGTGAATTCCTACAGCTCCCCATGTGCATCCACAGTACTCAGGCTGACTTCTCACCATTTGCACAAATGGGTGCAAGATTCCTCAGCCCCAGTCCCAACGCCCACTGCCAGAGTCCCAGTCCTTCCAACCAAGGAAGTCAGGTGTTTTCCCAAAGCAGGGGCTGCTCCTTTTCTCAACCCGCTGTTCCACCAGCTGTGCTTAGAGCGAGGGGCACGAGCTGCCCTTCCTGCTCCCGCTCTTCCTGCAGCTGGGTGCTCAGCTCCCGTGGCACCTTCCTTCTCCTCCACTTCTCCTCTTTTTATATTTCAACATTAATTTTACCGCTCACCCTTATTTCCCCTTTTCCTTTTTCTCCCGCTGCTTTCTCATTGCTCAACAACCCATCTGCTGTTTTGATTCTCGTTTTACATTCACTTCTCCTTTTTCACTGCTGTTACGTGAGTAACTTCTGGCTGACACCTTCCATCCTTTCTCCCAGCATTACTATCCCTCCTTTCCATTTCAGTTCGATCCTAGCCACAGTAAAGGAGAAAAGAGAAACCTTGCCAAGTTCCAAAGCGTATTTTCAAGCTCAAGAAATCCGTGGCACTTAGTTTTACATTACACATCTAGCGAATGACGTAAACCAATGGCAAAAAGAGAGCATGGCAAAGGACACACACCACGCAGTGTTAAGTACATTCTATCCCTGTGAACATCAAAGGCCGAGTGGCGAGGGCATGCCCCAGGGAAAAACTGGAAGGCCAGACTCCAGTGCAGCTAGCCATCAGCTGGCCCAGGGCTCTGGTCTGGGTCTCCGTCACCCGCAGGGTTCTCTCAGCTCCCCTGGGAGCAGCCTCACCGCGCCTGCCCGCTCAGCTTCCCTTCCGCCTCCTCAGAGATGCTTCGATTCTTGCACGTGACCTTGTGCACACACAGGCTGACTTGACGTTACCTGGATTTGCGAACAAAAAACGCTCAAGGCCACACCAGCAGGTACTGCAGTGGAGGAACGGTAACAACGAGATGTTCCAATCTCTGATCTACATGCAAAACTGCTTTCTTTAGAAAAGAAACGGTGAGATTACTAGGCAAGCGTTAATTTCCTAATTAACTGCACGGTATCTTCAGTTTTTTCCCTTACATTGCTGAATATAAGGTTAGGGCAGAGAAATGCTTTTCTGCATTAGTGACATCTGGTACCAGCCATTTGCAGTTATTTTGACTGGTGCGGTACTTCAATTACTAACAACACACACACACAACTCAGTGGGCTAATAGCATTCTGTGGCAGCAAGAAACATACTTTGTCAAGATTATATTTCCACAGGACCAGATTAATCTAATTACATTTTATTCTATTTATTTTTAGAAAATGGCACCGACAGACAAGCATGGCAAATAATTCGCTTATAAATTACTCCCACTCCTGCTGTAGATGTTATCGGCTCCAAAAAGCCACTTAGAACTATGTGAATTCACTGTCACTCTCCATCATTGTATATGAAAATGTGTGCAAAATTTTGTCGAAATAATACCCATCTTTTGCAAATACCATGTGTCTGATATTTCCTGAAAGGCTGCAGACTGGGCAAAAAGCAAGCAGCATTTGCTGTAACAAATGTCGATGCTGATTCTTGGCAAGACACCCCTTCCACTGATAAGCGTTTTTAAGAAACATCATGGATCTGCATCATCGGAAACAGCATCTACGTGAACTTCGCTTGAACTTGGTTGGAATGAACGTGAAAAATCCATGACTTTATTGCAGAAACACCTAGAGACGTGGGCCCTGGTTGAAAACAAGCACCTGGAACTCGCAGCAGAGCCCACAGCACTGGCTGCCTCGTGGTTTTCAGCCTGGGACTGGGACTCACCCCAGCCCACGGCCTCCATCCAAGCTCAAGCCCAGGCCTTCAGCCGCAGCCCAAACTGTCCCAGGCGTGCCCGTCCCAGCTCTGTCCCCGAGGTGATGTTTGGATTTCCCAGACTGCCCCCAGACCTGGCCATTGCCCTCACTCCCCAGTTCTGTGTCCCAGCAGTGGGGCCGTTCGTTCTGCACTGTGAGCGCCCCTGGCTCCAGCCTTGCCCTGCTCTTGTGCCCTCGACATGGGAACGCTTCTTCCTAGCTCGGCGATGTTTTGGAGAGCACTCCCCACTGCAGGCTGCCATGTGAGGAGGCAGCTCACAGGTAGGCTTTGTTTAGCCTGCAGTTAGACAAATGAGTGTTTTAACCAATTAACTTGGTGCAGGAACACTATATGTGTGAGCTTCTCTTTAAAACTGGGCAAGAAATTATTAAAAAAAAAAAAAAAGAGGAAGAAAGGGCACAGCCACAAACATACACGTGGCTGTATGGACCTTCAAAGAAGGAATCTCATGTCATTGTCACAGAATCCTGAGAATCCCACAGGATATCCTGAGTTGGAAGGGACCCACAAGGACCATCAAGTCCAACCCCTGGCGCCACACAGGACCACCCAAAAATCTGACCATGTGTCTGAGGGCCTTGTCCAAACGCTCCTTGAACTCAAGACAGGCTCGGTGCTGTGACCACATCCCTGGGCAGCTGTCCCAGTGCCCGACCACCTCTGGGTGCAGAACCTTTCCCTAGCCCCCAGCCTGACCGTGCCCTGTCCCAGCTCCATGCCGTTCCCTCAGGTCCTGTCGCTGTCCCCAGAGAGCAGAGCTCAGTGCTCGATCCCTGCTCCCCCATTCTTCCATGTCATTTCTTCGTCCTTTTCCTGTTCCCTGTATTCTCTCCATTGCGTTTTTAAAAAGGAAAACTCCTTTTCCTTCCTCAGCCCTGCCTGAAGTGCCCATGTTCGGATTTGTGCAGTACCTCTGGTAGAAGCTTGTTTTATATAGCTAAATTAGCACTTGAAAGGCTCCAGCAGGTGAACTGACAATACCTCATGACAGCTCCTTCCTGCTATCACACCAAATTTCTGTATTATTAATGCTGCAGACACCTCCACTTCAAAGAACTCTATGATGCTTCAAGGAACAGAGTCTCATGTATACACCAGAAGTCCTTTCATGATGATTTATACATAGCTCAGCAGTATTAACTGGAAGGTGCTCCCTAATGTTCCGGTCACATTCATTTGGCAATCAGATTTCAACAGAGAAAAAAACCCATACCACGTGTAAAACTGCTAGGTAGGTTCCATCACCCAGCCTGTTCTTCCGGGTGGTAGGCAAAGCAGAATCAATACAAAACTCAAGAGAAAAACTTGAGCAAATTGAAGTTCAGCAAGGTAACAAGCACAGCACTTCCTGGGCTGCATTTAGCATTCATCGAAGCAGCGCAGGCCAGCAGTGAGGAACATCCCAGTGAACGAAACTGGAAGTTACCAATATTAGCATCATACAGCAGAAGTTAAAATTCCAGCCTAGCACAACGACACAACCCTCCTGCAAGGGAAAAAAAAATGGAAAAAATAAGACGTTAGAAACCATTCGATATTTTATTATCTACTCAGTATTTTCTGAGTTTGACTATAGGATTTTAATGTGGGCAATTAGAGTTACGTATGATAAAGCTGGATGAATTCCTGTGATCCCTTATACAACAGAGATTCATAATCACATCTCATATCCTGTGTTTTACGTTGAAAAATTCAAGAAGGGTAATGCTTGGAGAGCTTAATCCCTTCTTGTGCAAGTCACTCAGTGATTCAGAGGAAGCCAAGTTGGAGATTAACATACAATGAACACAATTATCTTCGATTTCTCCAACAGTTCCGTAACCTAAGATCATTCATCTCACTCTACATTGCCCAACTGTTATGATATCGTATTATTAAGAATATTTTGCCAACATAAAACGATGAGAGGAAACAAGTTCCTCTGAGAAACGCAGATTTAGACATCTGATTTAATGACAGACCCCTCAAAGCTGTAGAAAGTAAAGGCTCTCCTCACCTGGAAACACAGCACGCAACAACTAACAGCGACACCTAACCCGCGGTGCTGCTTTTATTAGCAGTAGAGCCCTCACTCCTTCACAGCGAGAGGAAGGATTTCTCCCAAGACACAGAAGAATGACTGGCCTGCTATTCCCCAGCGAGCCAGCAGCACAGCCAGCAGGCAAGCGCATCGTCCGAGGGGTAGTGCTTGGTTCTCTTCTCAAAGCCCCCGTATTATACGGCTGTCCCTCCACTTTGGTAAGAGAAAACAAGGAGAAAAATAAAGTTTTGGAAATATTTTATAATGTTTATCCCTTTCTACTGACACTGAATAAAACAAGTTCTTTTCACGCTTCAGCTCCACTGCCCGATCACTTATCTCACTTCCTTTCCTCTTCACGTAAGGAAATACCAGTATTTTTTTTAAGCTGCTTCAGAAATTTGAAGTTCTTGTTCTGAAAGTGAAGGTTACAATCTCAAACTTCACTACTACTTAGTATCATGATGTCAACAAATTAATTCTGTTTTCTGCTACAGCAGGTATTTCTCAACTCCACCACGTCCTGCAGGTGACCTGTTTATTTACAGACAAATACCAGCCCCCTCCCTTCGCAGCTCTGCCTGCGGTTCCCTGACACGAGCAGCCACAACTCAACAAGCTCCAATGCACATAAAATGCATTTTATTGCCAGGCCGTCAGCTGAACCAAGCCAGAAGCGATGCAGAAGTCACAGGAACACACACATCCTGTCTGAAGCATCCCTCTGATCAGGAAGGTTCCCTCCAGCCTAAAGCGGGCCTTGGAGGTGACTGGCTCCCACTCCCACCTTTGTACCAGGGCACATACAGGTTTCGATAGGCAAGTTATGGTCCTTGCTGGAGAGTTTTAAACTTAAATATACACACACACATTTTGCAGATTAGACTACAAATAAATGTTTACCAAAAATTGAGAACAAGTATCGAGCCCATTCACAGCCACCTGCTACAGGTTTTGCTGGGCCAGCAAGCACAGTGCTCATCAGCACTGCTGTAAACCACTGAAACGGCTCCACTGCTGCTCCACGAGCTGCCCAGCAAACCTCCCTTACTTCTCACCTTGCTGCCGGGGAGATGCTGCCGCTGCTCCCTGCTGTTTGCCAGCTCCCTCTTCCCCGCAGGTGTACCCACGGAGCCCTCCCCTCCCCGCTGGGCTGCCCCTGGCACCTGGCTCATCCCTCAGGGAGCCCCACTCAGCTCCCGAACCCAACAGAAAACAAACCTGGCTTTGCTGAGCTTTCTCCCACTCTAGACAGGCTGATGTGGTGGTCAGAGGATCTGACACGAGCACGCACACAGGAGAGAGCCGGAATGGGACCACCTTTTCCAGCAGGAAATTAGTTCAGCCCATCCTTTGGCATCTTGCCCTGGCTTGATACCTTATTATGGACTTACAGTTCAGCCAAAATAGATGTTGATGCCTGGGCATATTTAAAAAAATCCAAGGTCCCCACACAGCAACAAACAAAAGCTAAGCACACACTGACAGCTGCAGCTGTGCACATCAGCCTTCTCCAGGAGGAGGTGCATATCAGAAGGGAAGCGCTTGTTAATAGATCTACCTACAAAAGCTCTTAAGTACCTTCCCTGAACTGCACTACAATTAGCCAGTCACTGTATGGGGCAGTGTTCCTTACCGACCCTGCTGCTCAGTGGTCTAACTTCTGCCCCCTTTAGGGACACTCCTTGCTGGGCAGCCAAGGAAGGGCAGCAGCCAGCCTGCAGCGCTGCCTCCTGCGCTGTGCCAGTCCTATCACCAGGGCCACGTCAGGAATCACATCATCGGATGGAGTACTGAGCATTTGTCAACAACTACGAATCTGGGGAAGAATGGAGGCAAAAATTAGCAAATATTAAGCTACAAAGCCAAAAAGCTATGAGGTTACGACAGGTAACCTTGCCAGTCACAGAGCCAAGCAGCACTGCTTCCACGCAGTAGAGCTGCTCTTCGCTTCATTTACAAACCGCCATCCTCCTAGGGCTATGGGACAGCAGTGCAATAGTAACAGCAGTAATAACAACAACTACAATAAGAAAAATAAAAACAAGTTTGCAATTTAATCTTCTTAAATTTCTGAACATCAGATTTTTTTCTTTTACATGGGGAAGACCAAGTATTACAAAGTTGAAGTACGTCCCCTAATTACAGCTTGCCACCTAAGCTCCACGGCAGTTCCCAGACTGAAAAAGGAAGAGGAATGCTTTTGGCATTACGTGAGGTGTGTTTACTACAGCAAGTTAACTGCACCTCTTCCTTTAATTAAAGGAGAGCAACAAAATGCAAAAAGCTGCAAAAAAGGCACCTCATTTACAGGAGTTTGCAGTTCCAATAACTAGATTACCTCCAGCATTTGAGCACACATTTAATAATGTTCTCTTCAGAGGGAAGAAAACCTTCCTGTGGAAGTTAAAGACTACCCATTCCAAACCACTGGCCACACCAGAATTGTACCAGCTCGCTGAATTTTTACATATAAACGCTGCCGTTCCACTGTAAAAGCACCGTTTTCTTTTCTAACTCTGCACACAAATTATTCGTATTCTTACATAACAGCCAGCTCAACGCATTCATAACGCAGCCTGCCAAGATGGCTCACTTTTATAAAGATATAGAACAAAAGAGAACAATAGTACATAATTGCTTTACAAATGGCTTTATAGAGTAATTATATCATTAGTCCTGAGTGGTTCCAGCTTCCAAGTGTTCTGCCACTAATCTTTTGAATACATTTTTGTCAGGAACGAAGTGGATATCACTGGGGAAAAAACTTGCACAGTGCAGAGCATGCGACCACTTAGCTCACTCAGCTTACTGAAAAGGAGTGATTTGCTATCCCCACTACCCTTGAGACAGCCAAAGCAGGAACACCTGACAGCTGCTTCTGTGTCCCAGCTCCATAGGAACCCCCCTCCCAAAGCTTCCTACCTTGAGTTTTCGCTGTCTTGCTGCAGTCACCTGTGGGCAGAGGTTCCCTGACAGCCCACCTACAGCCAGCGCTGACGTCCTCAGGTCGATAGGACACAGGGACCAACTCTTCTTTAGGGATCTGGACGTAGCCTAGGTCCCCCACCGACAGCTTGCACGGACTGCAAGAACACACGTCCTCGTCTCCTCACGTCTTCAGCTCCCCCTTTGACTTCAATTTCTGGATGAGATCACCTGCAAGGCTGTTAGCATGTACCAGAGGGTACGGCCGCTGTACGCTACACGTCTGCAGCTGCTGTGAGCGGCTACTGCCTGCGGGTCATCTGCAACACCACTGCAGTGCCTCGACTGGCCAAGGACAGTGGCTCTGAAGCCAGTTCAACACTTGCTCCCACCAAGACCATTTTTCCCAACAGAGCTAGTTGCAAAGCAATGCACTGACCCACGTTATTTCGACTTCTCAGTGCCCTTCTTTTCAGATCTTTTCAGATCGGTATCTTGCAGGAAGGAGCCCCTATTTGGCTTGCTGGGGCAGATGCAGTGCTGCTAATCCTACTTTTGACTTACAGTGCACTCCAGTTTCCCTTACACTGGTTTCCTTCCACACGTGGAATCCCTTAGCCATCTCTCTGTACTGGCTTCCCTCTTTTGTAGCACGTAGACGGGACAAGAACGAACACATTACCGAAGTAACACGGGTGCTGTTACTCTGTACAATTACTCAGGCTAGCCATCCCAGCACTGAAAGCAAAGCGCTCAAATTCCCTTGCAATTATTCAGTGCACAGACAAGAACCAGTACAGAACCCAGCCCTATCCCCCGACGCTGTCGCTGTCAGAGATAACCCGGGTACTGCCTCATTTCCACACAAGAGCCATATTAATCATGTGCAGCTTACCGTGACATAACAGCCAAACTTCATAATAAGCTGCATTTTGTAATCTACGGAAATTTGTAGGCTACACACTACCCAGCAAAATATGAATTGTCTGCCTTAAAAAAAGCATCATTTACATACAAATAATTGTGGAGCGAACGCAGATAGCAGAGAACCACAGACAGCAGAGAAAAGTCAGGGGCAGGGACCCCTAGGGAATGCCTGGTGTCCCCCCCCCCCCCAAACAGCACCACCAGAGCCGGCCGCCCAGGACCACGTCCAGCCAGGCTGGGGGGTCTCCAAGGACCCGTCCTTGTGTCCCCACCCCTGGGCAGATGGGACAATCATCTGCTGGCTAAGCTCCTCCTAATGCAGCCCCAGATGTGCTGGCCTTCTCTGCTAGCTTGTATTCAACTTCTGGTCCACCAGGACCCTCGGGCCCTTTCTGCCAAGCTATTCCCCAACCCACCGGTCCCCAGCCCGCCGAGCTGCTTCTCCCCCAGGGGCAGACTTTGCGCCTCCCTTTGCTGACCTTTTAAGGTTCCCGTTGGCCCTTTTTTCCAACTGGTTGACGTCCCTCCAAACGGGAGCACAACCGCGTGGTGCACCGACCCACCACCCAGGTCATTAATGAAGGTGGTTTGCACCGGTACCATACGACCCTGCTGCCACCTCCTGCGTGCCTTTTTATGCTGGGTCAGGAGCTCCGTGTTCGTCCATGCAGACCTCCACTCACCTGCACTTCATTTCCTGCCCATCCGCTTAGCCCACTCGTGGTGGTGGAGGAGATTACCCAGGAACAATAATGAGCAGGTCCACAAACAGGCCCAACTCTGCTCTCATACAGCTCAAGGTTTGGATTCGATTTGCCTTGTCCCTTTCCCTCCGGATCCTAAACTCCACCATATCAAGGCCACTGTCTCCACAGATGCCCCCAACACACACACCCAACCAGTTCTTTGTAAGTACGTGGCCCAGCAGAGCACCTGCCCTCGTTCAGTCCCTGACCAGCTCTGCTTGGGAGTTTTCACCACTTCAGAAGCATCACCTGTGCCCCACTGGGTTGCCCTTCCAGGGCACACTGGGGTGGCTACAGTTCCTGATGAGGACCAGGACACGCAAACATCAGGCTTCTTCCGCTTGCGTGAAGGCCTCACATCTTTCTTCTTCCTAATCAGGCGGTCTGTACCAGACACTGTCCACACCACCACCTGTGCTGCCTGCCTGGTGATGCTGACCCCGAAACTCTCCACTGGCTCACCACCCTCCTCAAGGCAGAGCCCCACACACCCTTGCTGCTTCTTCGCGGACAGGACAACTCTTCCTCACCCCCCAGCCTGCCCCTCCCCAGGGGCTCACACCCTGTGCTGCAGCACCCCACCACACCCAGCGATCCCGGTGAGACCACAGGGCTCCGTCTCCCCCGTGCCACATGCCTCTGGGTACAGACACCTCAGATGGGCACCGAGTGTGCTCTCGTACCAGGAACTGAGAGCGCCTCCCCCATCCCGCTGCCCTCTCGGCAACTCTATTTCTCTATAAAAGTCATTTTCACAGCAATTAAATAAGATCCCTGGGGTACCTCTCCCTCAATCACTTTGATCACAAGCTAAAAATACCTCACGTGCACTGCCTAATCCAGCCGGTACCTGACAGGTATGAGAAGAGCCATTATATTGTCACATTCAATCCTCTGAAGCCATTAATGCTGCACAACACGAGTGACTGTGTCAGAGGCTTAGGAAGGGACAGGGGGGAGCCCAGGAAGGCAAGGAAACACTTAGGGGACAGAGGAACCCGCACAGCTCCGGACAATCTCCAGAACGGCAGAACAACTGATTGCTCAGGTCACAGACCTAACGGGGACTTTATTTCAGCACGCTTGATTGTTTTGCAAAGTGCTTTTACGGCACCGCAATTAAAGACACCTGAGCAATCCCTGGAAACGTCCTAGCGTCACAGTTGGTTCCCCACCCACTGCGAACACAAGCACCAGCTCTGTTGTGCCCGGCCTTGCCAGGAGCACAGCAGCTACCACGTCACCCTGAAGGTGTCCATCCCCTGGCGCTTGCCCAGAGGGAAGGGCAGCACGTGAAAGCCACGCAATAACCTACTCAGCGGTTACAATTAATAGCATTTACCACTTACTGAGAACTTTGCATTTCTTCAATGTTTTCAAAACATTAATTACTAAGGCAGGGGAAAAAATAAAGTGTCGTTGCATTTTGTAGAAAAACGAGGATGCTGTGATGGACTGATGACCGCGGGCACCGCTCTTGTACCTGCTGCTACCCGACCCCTTCCGTCCGCACAGCCGGGGCGCTGCGTGTGCCTGCAGACCCTGCTCAGCACCAAGGGCACGGAGCATTTGCGGATTGTTTTTTTCCAGTCTGCTTCTTCCCAACCTCAGTTGCCAAGTAAGGATTAATCTACAACAGGAACGGTGAGTTAAAAACCAACCTTGTTTTTAAGACAGACTTGGGTAAATTTAGAATGAAGCTTCCTGGGACTGTGTCCTTGTCAGTGCTACGTACCGTAACTGCCCAACACCTACACAAAGCTTTCAAAACCACTGAGATCTGTAGTCCTTTCCACTTCAAAAGGCTACCCCGAAGATCAATTACAAAATCTAAACTGAATAATCACTACTCCAAAATTAGAAGCCCATAGTTACAGCAAAAACTGGGACATACATTTTTCAAATAATTTTTTTTTTATCATCAAGTAGATTAGCTCAACCCTGTTACGAGTGCTGTTTCCTCCTGAAGCTGCTATGCGATCTCAGAATCACCTTCCTGGGCTGTGTCTGTTGCGACTGTTATAACCCCACTAAGAAAAGGAAAAAAAAATCAAAACAATTTAAACAAGAAAGAAAAGGCACCTACTGCAGAACTTAGTCTTCCAAGTTCCTAAAGAACTTCACCTAAATTCAGGCAGCACTTGGAAAGTTCCTGCAATACAATTAAAATGCAATACTTAAAGTAGGAAAAGGAGTTTCCACCCAGAGCTGCACACCACAGACTTCTCAACAAGGCGGAAGCTCTGTAACCAAAATGCCGTTAGTGTTGTGCCTGTTAGCAGTGCCCGAATTCCAACATGATACTTCATAAATACTTCCCTAGTGCATCAAGACAGAAGCAGGAACACTTGCTATCCCTTCGATCTAAAGTCTTCATCTTTGTCCTTGAGAACCTTCGAAACAATTTGATTCTGAGCTTAAGATGAGGGCATGGCTTACTTTCACAATGGTCACTTTACTATACGTGCTGAATTTGAAAATCCAATTAAAAATCCAATACTTCAAGCTTATTCTCATTAGTTTTCAGCCTATCTGACAATCTGAGGAATGTGAAACTCCAGACTGACATTTAAAGACAGAAAGAGAATTGGTTTAACATAAGGAAGTCACTTTAGAGGGGAACACTTGCGTCTGACTCCTATTTTTAAGGATTAAGCGGGTTGAGCATTTCAGTGCCTCATTTTCTATAAGCCTGGCCAAGCCTGAATTCTAACTTCATCATTTTATTAATTCTTTAAGAAAAAGTTTTGGCAAAACTGACACGCAATGGCTACTTCTGCTCCATTTAACCTGAGGACGTGAAGGCAGAATCCCGATGCCATTAGGACGCTATGAACTCCAAGTTTAATTCCCTGGCTCATGATGTTCTGGGAAGAAATCACATGTCAGTTCTCAAAAATACTTGAGGCTTAACTGAAGTAGGAAACCTTTAATATTTCAAGACAATTCAATAAAGATGCAGGAAGAAACTCAGAGGGAGGTTAGAAGCTACTGCAGCTTAGGAATTCCACATACTTTCTGGTGACTGCGTTACAATTCTTGCTCTACATTCTGCCAGCAGGCTGAGGATGTGAGCTTTTCCCGTTCCGATGTATTTGTGATGATGAAGTGCAAAGTGACCGGATGTTAGAGTGATGGAACACGAGCGCCCAAAACATTAAAAAAAATACACAGCACAGTTCCCAGCAGAGCACCTAGAACAAAATGAGCTGCTTTATACAAACAGGAAGAGACTGCCCCACAGATCACCTCTGGCCCAATGGATGCGTTACTGTTAAGTACTGTTGCCTCCACCGAGCCCTCTGGGAGTACATCCACAGCAGCACTCAGCCCCTCGGACTGAGCAGCACTCTGAGCAGCTCGCTGCCAGCAAGACTTCAGCCGCAGCTGGGAAGCTGGGAGACCTTCCCAGACGAAGCCTTCTCCTGTCTTTTTATAACCGAATGGCCCAGAAGCCCACACCACTCGCTGCCCCTCACACCTCACCTCAGCTGTCACCGGGGCCTTGCACTTAACAGTGACACAGCTGAGCAAGGGCATGCTTGAGGCAGGGTGTAATAGCAACAGGACACTGAACTCCCATCCAGCTCTAGCCGCAGGTCAGCGCTGTCAAGAGATGCTGAGATGACTGAGAAGCAGACTGCTGCAGCTTCCACCAGCAAGAGAGCAAATCAGAGCATCGTTTCGCACCAGGAACTCCTGAATGAGGACAGGAATACCATCTACTTCTCCATAGTGCTTTTCACCCAGCCCAGCAAGGCTCCAGATCACTGACAGCTGAATCTGCCCGGGCACACCCAGGACAGGACTGCTCTTGCCTCTGCCTCATTTCTTACCCTCTGTCCCTAAGCATCTGCTACCTGCACTCTCCTGAAGATCCCAGCACTTCTGTCTGACCTGACGCAGACATCTGCATGTTCCAGACCAGCTTCAAGATGAGAGGGCTGAACAATTTACAACTGCAAAGAGTACAAAAGGACAAATCAGACAGCCTGTGCCCAATACTTTTACTCTGCATCAGACAAAATCTCTTTACGTACGATCCAACAACAGAAAACCGCACTTCAAGCTGTTTCACAATGGAAACTCTCGTAAAATCTCTTCCAGTATCTTGTCAAAATCAGCATGCTCTGTGACTAGATGACTGTCAGGGTGATCTATAGCCCCTAGCTAGCACTGTAATATAAGCTAAATTGCCTGAGTCACAAGCAATGATAGAGTCATTCTACAGGAAATTGGAAATCAATTCTTGTCATCACTGTACATAACTCCTTTATCAGAGTTCCAGTTCACCAGTGTGATGCAAGGGAAAGAGGCTGGGAACTGACAATCGTGACAAGTTGAACAGTCACACACAAAGACATGAAGTGCGGAAGTCCTGTGTCTGGAATGGCACTTTCCTTCTGGAACGTGCCAGCTGTAAGCAGCTTGACTGGGCAAAATATTGCAGGTTAATGGCGGTCATACAGTTGCAAGCAGAAAAAGCCGTAGGCGTGTTGCATCGTGTTATGTTAGAGGGATGTACGTACCTGGGGTTTGAGCCTGAAAATGGAGGCTCTAGCTAGCAGTGTTCTCTGTGCAGTGAGTCCTAGTGGGAAAGAAGGGACAAGCTTCTGCTAAACGGCTTGTGAGGTACATGAGTGATTAAGAAAGGCAGGGCAGCAACAACAGTGCCTGCAAGCACTTATTCACAAGCTTACGATTCACAGCACTTTTAATCAAGGCACAGTTAATAGAATCAACTGGTTAGATCAGCTTTTGTTTCTAAGATCTTAAAACTAAGGGAGAAGCCACTCCCTTGATTCTGAAAGGCAGGAGGAAAAAAGAACCCAACACGTTGCTATTCTGAGAGCGTGCAATCACCTTTCTGGCAGTAATGTTACTCTATGTATGTGTTATCATATCTGTTTTCATTTAGACTAACCACGTAAGTTAAATAAAATAAGATCTAAATTTCTTTGAAAATATATGCAATTTAAGAAAATTCTCCTTGGAACGAACAAAACACTTCCTATTTCCACTTCCTGAACTGTCCTGAAAGAAGGTGAACTCACCACACTTTCAGCTGCACCAACAAAACCATAGCCACTTCATGAATCCCAGAGCGGTTGAGGTTTCTCCACACAAACTCACTTGCAATTCCATAATACCGAAAATCGGGGATGTGGGAACACGACGAGCGCATGCCGAGGCCAGCACAGCTTGTTTCTGAGCTTAACGCAGAAATCTTAACCTAAACTACTCCTACCGAAACACAAATCCAAAGAAAATCTAACACAAA
This sequence comes from Nettapus auritus, assembly GCA_011076525.1. Lineage (NCBI taxonomy): Eukaryota > Metazoa > Chordata > Aves > Anseriformes > Anatidae > Nettapus > Nettapus auritus. The sequence goes on from CM021783.1 coordinate 2,867,463, forward strand.
GTGCTCTGTGTAAAGCATATGAGAAGTTTCTTTCTCACTCTCTGGCCTATTAAGGAAAAAGTAGTTCCTTCACAACCCAAACGCAATGGGACAAACACTGAGGATCCCTCTCCACGAGGGCCCAAGGGCAGCACTCTGCCGTTAAGCGGAGCGCAGACCATGGAGCGAACAACCCGGCCGCGGCAGCCAGCGACCCACCCACCCGCCGCAACAACCAGCACAGCCTGGAACGCGCTACAAAGGGCTCTGCTCATGGCTCCGAGCTGGTTCAGCACCGCCTGCAACAATGTCTGGCATGAGTCAGGCGAACCGAGAGCCAAGGGGTATCAGAAAATGACTGAGAAACTAAACGCCATCATCTTGTGTTCATTAGCTGAAGTTAGTTTACATAAGCCACCGATCTTTTTATCCTCGCTGCCCTACAAATCTAAGCACGACATTGTTTATATTCTTGTAACTACGTCTGAACAAAAACTCATTCATACCCAACTTTTGAAGTGTATGAATACTTTTCAGCTCTTCTGCTCCATCTCTCAGAAATATGGCTGTTCCATGATCATTTTCATTTTTCTGTGTAGAGGGAGGTTGGGAAAGGAATGCATGTTTTGTGGCAGAATAGTTGCAAAATCTACATTAAAAAAAAAAAAAAAAAAAAAAAAAAAAAAAAAAAACTATTTCTTACTTTTTTGTTGTTTGTTTGTTTTAAAACAAGCTGAAATCCACAATATCGCAGAAAGACATTCATTTCTACTCAAAAAGCCTTACTTGAGATTAAACAGACTATCTACCCTTAATGATATGCCATTATTCATTAAGCTATTAAAAATTAATCTGGTAGATAGAAATTTGGTCAGATGTTTGTTTGTTTAACATCATTAAGCAGTTTTGAACCCATGAACCAAAGGAAAGAGGCTTTTAATTAAGGGATGCTGAATAAGAAGAGCACGGAAGCGTAACGTTTAATTTCCAGAGTCTAGTTACATAACGTGTACTCCTCGGTGGCAACGCCAGCATCAGAAGTTCCTGCCCCACTCCACCTCTCCCTTCTTGTTCCCATTAAAATGCTGTGATGTTGTGATACAAGTTCATCGCTGCATTAACCCAGGATATCATTCGCCATCCCTGCAATAGTGTTGGAATTCTTTTAAATGCTTCTAGGAGAGCCTCAAAAGCATCCCGCTGTGAGGGCAAAAAACACTGGCCTGCAAACAGAAGCAACGTGACGTGCATAAAACAGAACAGCAGTCAGCGTCCATCCCGTACCACTGCACTAACACCGACCTGGTTCCCTACATGGCCCTGACAAATTAAGCCAAGACAATGCAGCGCTGGTTAAGAACAAGCTGCATTAATCGTTGGCTTCCTCAGGTTTACGCAACAATACGCTGGTTTTGAAAGAGCCAAGGCAGAAATCCACCCTGGTCCCTTACCAGTGACACTCCCTGTTGAAGAAATACGGCCTGTCCTCTTCTCTGAGGGTTCACGCTTCTTTTGGTGGCCTTTGATTCAGTCTGGAAGATGCAGCAAAGGCAGCAACCGTCACACAGACACGCAGCATTCGTAGCACCACGTACGGGCGGCCAGCTCAAACTGGAGATTTGGCATCAGCAGACGTTTTGTTCTGGAGCTGCACTCTTATATACGCAGAAAGAACGTCCTCAGCTACCAAAAAGCACCACACAAGAACCAGTAAGTGATGGCAACCATAAACTATTCTGAAAAGTCCACGTGGGTCTGTAGGGAATGAAGGGTTAGACGCACGCAGCCCAGGTAGGTGGAACTGCAGCGCTAGAACAGCATTACGTACTGAATGCTGAATTTGCGGAGGCCTTCAAAGTCTGTATCATCATGCAGTATGAAGTACGGACATCAACAGCCACCTAGCGTGAATCCATAACAGGAAGCCGTCAGAGCAGGAGCCAGGTGTATTGACTCAGCTGAGAGTCCCCGGACCCGGGAAATCAGCCTCTCCCCACCGAGCAAGTGCAGCGGTTCCGCCAGCCAGCTGCTGGAGGCTCACGGCCATCTTGCAACCAGGCAAAACGGCAACGCTTGCGAGTGTGTTATACAGACAGAAGGTACAAAAAGATCCAAAAGCCTGTTAACAACAAGGCAAGTAAGAGTGGGTTATTGCTTGTGAAAAACTGAAAAAGGAGCCAGTGATGTTAATTAGGCTCCCTGCTGGATCCAATCCTCTCCCCTCCTCTCCGTTTCCAAGTGGAGGTTTCCTTTACAGTATCAGGTAAAAACCACGTGAGCAAACTGCCCAACAAAAGTTGCACAAGTCATGAATCTTCCCTACAACTGCCATCATAACCATGGGAAAATACTTTATGGCTGCAATAACCCCCTTAAAGGAGATTACCAAAGTTAACAGCCATGATTGAAAAATAACTGGTCCCAGCTTTGTTTCAGCCCTTAATTTAGGCACTGTTTGGTAACTGCTAGTTATGCTGAAGCACAGTCAGTTTTGCTTGGTAAATCATTTCAAAGAGTGTTGCTCTATATATTAAAAAGCCCAAAAGAGAGGTTAGGAAAACCAATAAATTTTAAAGTATAGATAGCTACGGAAGCAGAGAAATCTTTTATCAATGCACAGCATTGTAGTGAGACACATCCCGACATGAAAAAGTAATTTCCATGTTTACTGATGCATTGTGGATATTTGTTCAAAGCCTTTAACATAAGCTGTTAGTTACGCAGCACTGATTCATTTAAGTTCTGATGATTTCTCAAAGTTTTAATTAGTTCTGAGAAAATGTTTTATGTAGAAGTCACAAGTCACCGTGAAGTAGACCTCCCCTCCCTTCTTCCCGCATTTCAAAACCTCATGGGAGACGTCCTGCATATTACATTTGAGCAGAGAATAACAACATTCCTTGCACAGCAAGCTGCAGCGCTTCCCCGGCTGCCACTCAGCACCCTGCGCTTCTTTTAGCACCCAAAGTACTTTACAAAGCCAGCACATTTATCCACATTTATCCACAACCCAAGCTGCTGAGAAATTAACTAGTTTCGTATGGACCCACAGCAGAGGCAGCATCAAGAAGAAAGCAGCAGCAAAGGTTTTTGGAAAGTCCAGGCAGCGTGTTCGTGGCAACGCGGAGGCCAGTGAGCCGAGCAGGTGGGCCTGCAAGGCCCCTGCTGGGACTGTCGGCACGGGACCGCTGCCAGGCAGAAGCAGAGAGGCTCGCGTTCACCCGGGCACCCTGGCAGCGACACCACCAGCACCGCTCGTTTGCTGCTGCCCTTCATCTCTTCGCACCCCCTGCTCCAACGCCGGCTACCAGCTGCGTGTTCAGTCCTGTGGCGTGACCGAGAAAGCCCCGGGCTGGGAGCACACAGTGCTCTCTGCAGTGCCGTGGTACTGAACCACGCGTGCCACCTCAGTCTCGACTGAAGCGCTAGGGATGGTGCTGAGAGCTGGCGTTCACGTGTGTGACTGGCTGAGATGGACTTCCTGCAAGCTTCTGACGGGTGTTTTCTAGTTCTCTCGGGTATGAAAGTAATTGGAGCACACTCTTGTAGCAACTCAGAAGATGACTTTCCTGATAATTGCACCTACCAGATGAATTAAGCAGAGCAAAACACTTTTCAACGTTTAGAGGCCTAAATACAAAAGCATGCACAAAGTGTGCTCAACCTTCTATAAGACCTCTGACATTTGAGTAACATCATCTCGTCGCTTCTCCATTTGTTCTTGCATTTCCAGCTTCCACTTCCAGCCTGTATTTAGGACTAGCGCAGCAGAAGGGAGAAAAACAGCTTATGGCTTGGCTGTAGCCTCGAGAGAGGGAAGCACCAGATCATCTGGCAAGAAACTGCAGTGCTGCAAGAAGTCAATTTCTGCATCAGAACTACGACACTGTAGATCTGAACAAGCGAGCACCCACTTTTTTGGATGTTAATCCAAGCCGAACTAAACCCCTGGGTTCTGCTGTTACTGGTAGCGATGGCTGTTCTCATCATTCAGACTTTTTCACAGCTTGGAAACTTAATGATGCTAGAAAACTCTGAGCAGAGGAAGAATAAATCCCATGACAATTAGAACAAGAAGTGAATTAAAGGTTTCTTTATTAAATATCCTTAAAACTTTGTCTGAAAACGTGCATCGTATGGCAGCCGCAGCACAAGGCACGAACAAAGCACAGGCACACCGCTACATCACGGAACGGAGCAGCAGCCTTGATTCCTGTGTCAGGGCAGAACTCCTCTTCCACCATGCTCTCTTCCCACCCCTACGCCAAGTTTCTTCAGTCTGTGCTGCTGTTTTCGATCTCTCGTGTCTCACTGTCTCGTACATTAAGATATTACCAGTAAAATTCTGGTTTTATTTAAATCACCTACCCCCTACGTTAATAGGCGATTCTTGGAAACTGCGTTTCCAGGCATATACAGATCAGAGCAGCCATTTCTCTGGTCTCATTCATCTATCATTAGCGTATACGGTACACTTCTTTATTTACCAGCAGCTTACCCCTCTTATACAGTGATTTAAGGTATACCTCTTCAATGGCTTATTTCCATATGCAAGGCAAATTGTTACTTGCCACGCAGCTGCTGGGAAGAAGCTTGCTCGTAGAAGTTCTCTTCCAGTACATTACAAGCTTAATTCAAATTACATCAGGTAGAAAACTCTGTGTGATCACGGGGTTTAGTCTACCCTACAATAACCATGTCGGTTCAGTCTTTGCTTGTAATTTTCCCAGTTAAGAACCTGGCTTCCCTTCGTCTTTCTAGAACACGATGCTGAAGTGCTCGCAGCCTGCTACACCCGAGCTAAATCAGCATGACTGCAGACACGTCTCAGCAGGCATCAGCCGCTGGTTCAGAAGTTTCCTGTGGGGTTTTACATTAAACACTCGTTTCTGTCCGCAGCAAATCACTGCTATGACTTCCAGTATGGAATGACAGAAAACACGCGTACATTGGCAGTGTTATTAGAAGAACAGCACTCCCTAATGAAGATGTTGAGCACTACTGGCTTTGCTCTTTAGGCTCTTTCAGGATTGCTGTAGGGCTGATGACTGCACCTGCTATTCCTGGCGCTCCAGCAACCACGAGGAGCTCCAGCTCTGAGTGAGGTTTCAACTCATATTTCTGAAACTTCTTCCATTTCTATACAGATCCCACAAGCCATGTAGGAACGTGGCTGAGGAGGCCCTCTGCATGCTGGGACAGGGCAACACCTATAAAACCACAACCAGCAAATACTGTGTGACTTGCAAAGCACTTGCAACAGAATACGTAACTTTTTAAACGTAACTAAAGATCATTTACAATCTGGACTAGGTAACTCTTTTTGGTCGTGCCAAAATCAATACAAATAACCTTGTGGCTGTATTCCCTAATTTGAATTTGCTCTCTCCGTGCTATCCTACCTGTTTTCAACAAGCTAAGCAACCCAAATAGTGAAAACCTTATTTCAAAAGGAAAAAATAAAGGGATGAAAGCCATCACAAGTTGAAAGACAACCAGAGAAAACTTCATGTGATGCCTGTTTGATACCATCAAACACCCAAAATGTCACACAGTTCTGTTTTAACGGAGGAAAACCTACCTGAAGGGAGCAAGTTCTGCCCAAGCCCTGAACTCATTAAGACTGGTAATGAACACTCTTAATAGCGAGGTTATTTGATGAACTGATAAACACAGTAACTAAGCATTCAGCAGTCTTCCTCTTAGCAGGTTTCCCCCAGCCATCAAATAAAAAAACCAATTAGGCAAAACCATTTGATGGTGCACTTAACTGAGTGCTACAGTGGCGCTATGTCTTAAAGAAGAGAATAAACTCCCCTCTGCAACTGTTAAACTATAGCCTTTGAAACAATTCCCTGGATAGTAGCGATTCTTTACAGTCAACTTTGCTTGAGATATTTTAAACAAGCCGTGAGTGCTCACAGATAAACCCCTAAAGGCAGTAAAAGGAATTCAGCAGGGATGCAAAAAGCTTTGCTGGGAAATTTAAGTTACTGCTGAGATACCCAAGTTTGGCACACAGGGAGACTGCAACGTCCTTAATTACCTGCAGTCCTCTGACACTGCTCACTGCTCTGTATTTAAAAATCACACAAAAACAGCGAGCAAGCCACATCCGTGTAAACTGAGCCTCACCTGCCTGCGTATTTCAAGTAAAAACAGTGCTTTAGGACCTCGCTCTGCTTATGCAGCTTTTCACCTGGCTCTGCTAAAAGCAGCGTGATGGCACTCACCAAACGTCATCAAAGGGCTCTCAAACGGCTGAAGAAAATACTATCGATGACAATCTAAGGACACACAGTGGCAGTTAAACCATCCATATTTACTGGCTAGGACTACACAGGCGGTCAGCTGTTGAAGTTGGGCTGATGAGCTGCTTGCTCATCCACATAACATGGTCGCTCAGGATCCTAGGAACAAACACAAGGAGCTGCCCCTGAAAAATCCAGGAGGCCTGCACTCCTGATTGCTTTGCGTACTTTTGATTACTGTGCCTAGGTAGGAACTGTGCTGCTCTGAGATGCTTCTGCCAAAAGGTACCATGTGTGTTCCTCATGCACTGCTTCCTGCTGCTGCACCTTGCTCATCTTCTGAGGGTTATTTACTTCCATGGTCCTTAACACACGACTTGGACACGACACACCGAGGTCTGCAGACGCCAAAGGGCGAGTACCAAGCCACTGCACAGGACTCTTCCCATATACTGGAACTGATCATACACACACCCCACAGTGGTGCAGAGCATTCAGAAGGTTAAGATTCTCCCAAATCCCCTTAGGAACTGACGCTGCAGCACCAGGCATTCTTCTCTGTGGGTCTTGCTCTGTGGAGCAGGAAGCAGTTTTCTTTCCACATCACTGCAAGTCATGGCCCAGAGTCCCAAGTGACACAGCACTGCAGGGCTAACGCTGCTGATGTATCTAGCTAGAATGAAAGTTCAATAATAGCCTTGTCAAAAAAATTTGTTTACTACGGTAGGGAAGACTTTTGTGAAACCACAGCACCATCATCTGGTCAAATGCCTGCTCTGCTCCTTGTCCTTAGCGCCAGATCATCACCAGACTACAAGCACCTTACCATCTATGCGACGTTAGAATGTAACAACTTTGCCATAATTATGTTTAGAAATGTAAAAAGTCACGTGTTCAGTATTCCTTCCACCGTTTGACCATTGTTTTCCCCATCTTTCTAGGGCCAGTTCCACTGATCCTTCCTTCTCTGTGCATCTCACAGGAAGGAGCCAAGCTGGATGCAATGCTCCATCCACTGCCTCATTCTCCCAGGAACCTGATACACGAGGACAGCTCTTGCCCAGAGAAGAGGGCTGAAGGCAGGCAGGGCTGGCAAGAAGAGGCAGGGTTGGCGTGAAGCTGGGAAGAAAGAAGATAAAACCCGTTTCACCCCAGGGGCCAGGAAATGGCACTCTGCTTCAGCTGCTGCAGCGTGCCCTGGCACCGCGGCTCCCCAGCCTTCCCTTCCCGCTCTCCCACTCACCCCCACACTGCCCACCTGCAGATCACGGCACAGAAAAGCAACCGGGGATTTTCCGGTCCTGCACTAACAGGGCCCAGAGGAGAGAAACTACTGCAACCTACCCGTGTCCTCAGCTTTAGCATGCCGTGTATTTACACGGAGGTCCCTCTGCTTTTGTGCCAGCACCAAGAAGCTAACCAAGGCCGGCAGCACACGGCACTAGGCACACCGTGCGTGGTTACTGGTTTTCAGTCCCTCTCCTTTCCTGTTTAGGATCCAAACAGAGAAGCCAAGGAAAGGAATCCACCTCCCCTGCCCACAGACCTTGCCACCAAGGCATCCGGGGTCCTCCACACGCACTGCAAAGGCCTCCTCCGGCTACAAGAGCTCCTGCAGCGCAGGGGCACAGCACGGTGCGATAGGCCTAGCAGCACCGAGTCACTGGAAAACAGCCCAGGGGCCAGAGTTTGATGGACCTTAATCACAGAGGACTCGTACTGATGAGCAGGGATTGCGTGGCCTTCAGTGGCTAATGAAGTTGCAGTGGGGCATTTACCAAATGGCTTTTAAAGAAAACATCATCGATTTCCTTGCTGTGAAATGTAGCTAAGTGACAGGCTCAGAAGTGGCTCTACTACCTGGCCCCTGGGGAGCAAAAAGGTGCCAAGGACAGTAACCCTGTCAGCTGGACTGGACTCACCGACTGTTTCAATGCAGCACAGCAAGGACTCGAGGAGGGCTGCCTTCCACCCCTGAGCACTCCAGCAAGCAGGTTTTGAACTTTTACAAGGGTACACCTCCCATGTTCGGAACGCTCAGACTAAGAGCCCTCCTTAAATGTTTTTAACTACACCATATGCTTCAAGAAAATGTTTCCTCATTTTGAGAAACCAGCATTTTCTATTAAAAAAAGAAAAAAGAAAAAAAAAATCACTGAAAAATTCACAACCAGCTCCATTTATGCTATTCCTCAGGGCACCTTGCGGGAAAGTCATTTCATCACGTTTCACAAACACATTCTAACATATTTACTCTACCCTTTCCTTTATTTGGCCCCACTATTTTTGTGCCGTCTCCTCCATCAGCAGCAGCTCCATTCTTCCATGGCAAAGGAAGAGAACCAGCTGGAGTTGCCAGCTGGGGGAGGCAACTCGCACTCCCCCATCTTGGGAGACCGTGCTGCTCTCCGCAACCAAAGGCGGTTTGCAGTTCTGCAGCCAGAGTAAACATTTGCAGCCATCGATTACAATCTTGCTCCCTTTTTCCAAAGGAAACGTGCTACAGACATCGCATTGTGCCTCCTCTCTCAAACCCTGCCACCACTGCACGGTTCACAGCCTTTTCTGAACCTCTGCACAGCTCGGCCACAACAGCTGGTTGATGTAGCAGCTAATCAGTACGGAGTTCCGTCGGTTTTAGTTCTGGTCTCACCTGAAATTGCCCAACTGGTCTCAAGTGAATTGTGTCAAACAGTCACACCTGGGGGTTGGTGGAAACAAACAATGCCCCACAGAAATCACAGCCACACCAGACCCAGATCCCAGGCTAACGGTGCAGAAGACATTTGGCACGCAGGAAGTTCCCTCTGGACATCAAGAAGCCCCGGTGTGCTGTGCAGTGACCGAGCACTGGCACGGGCTGCCCGGAGAGGTGCTGCAGTCTCCTCCTTGGAGAGCTTCAAAAGCCTCCTGGGCACGGTCCTGGGCACCCCGCGCTGGGTGGTGCTGCTGGAGATGGGGCTGGGCCAGAAGGCCCCAGAGGTCCCTTCTGTAGTTCTGAGGAAAAACTGCTGCAGGCCATTAGCTTAAAAACTAGAAATCACAAAATAACAAAGTCAGTTAAGCCCCCTGAAAGTAAACCCACCGATGAGAATCATAAAAACACAGTGCCAAAATTCAACAGCTGTACGCTCGGATATTTCAGGGGATGAACACTCTACAGTATCTCAGACGATCTGTTACTGTTAGCCAGAAGACATTCAGTAATTGAACACAGTCAGCAATGCAGTCAGGAGCATGCACACAAGACGACTGTGCTGGCACTGCACAGCTCATTGTTTTAGGGTACAATTGACAAGACTCCACTGATGCAGATTAAACGCAGCTGCAAGACCCAAATGGACAGGATGGACAAAGTGCTGGGGAAAAGAAACAGAGGAATGTGAAACTCCACGGTCATACGTTATTCATGAAAGGCTGTTAGTGAATATTTCAACATGCATCTCTGGTTATTAAAGGAAAAACAGAACCTACATCCAGGATTTAAATAAAAATTAATGAAAAATAAAGTTGTGCAAAAGAGCTACTTATCTGCACTAATTGCTGCTAAGATTGTCTGCACGGAGCGCTTGCATTAATCCTCACAGTCGTGATTCAACATCAAATGAAAGATCACCGGTAACTTTTAGAGTTGCAGTGCTTCTCTTAGATTTTGGAGTCTGCAGGCATTTATCTCAACTCACTAAAGCAAACACAACTGTCTTTTGCTATATCAAAAACTGAAAAGCTGCCAGCAACACTTATGCATACTGCAGAAAACATTCTGCATGACTTCCATCTGGTATTCATCAATCTAACTGGATGTAAGGATGGCATATGTTAGTGTTCTCCCACAGCCTAGAGAAAGTAATCATCTTGCCTTCCTTAATGCAAGCACCACATTTTTTGCATCAGATATTTTTATTTAGTTGTTTTGAGCACACTACAAACTCTTCTATCAGAAGGCAGCCTTCTGGGCCTTCCCACCGGAGTCACCACGCCATGGCTGGTGTAACGCAGAGTTTGCCAAGTCAGAAGTCTACCTGCAAGCCAATGAGGCAAATCATCAGGCTACAGGGACAGCTCCAGGTGGTTTGCACCACCCAAAAGATGCATGGGGCTGCTGCTGAGCACACGGAGCAAACCTTCAAGTCTTAAAACCACAAAGAAAAGCTAGGTCTTGCAAGACTAAGGGAATAAACTCCCAAACAGAATTGTTTTTTTCCCAGTCGTTACCAATAACGTAGCCTTGGTTACAGAAGGGATATCCGTGTCTACATACAGTCAAATGCAAACAGAAATGTGTTTGCTAAAACGCGGGCTGAAGGTTTAAGGAACTAACGTGGTCATGTTTCTAAGTGCAAAGGGAATAGATGATCTAGCTGAACTCTAAAATTACACAGGGGTTCCAATTTCTGGCTGATAAACCACTGCTACAGCGTGAAGTGCAGCCCGGTGAACTTGTGGCAAGATTCCCTTCCACAGAAATGGCCACCAGCTCAGGTTCCAGGCTCAGAGCGCGAACACAGAGCTGCTGCCTCAAGTTCCAAGCAGCAGATGTGTAGCAGAGAGCTCTCTGCCAAGGAGGAACAAGCTTGGGTTTGGGGGTTTGCTCTTTCTCATGTCTTATTGATTTTGAAACTCTTGCTATTAAATAAATTAAACAACAAGAAAACGCAGACAATGTTGGAAGAACAGACAAAGGAATTCATCAACTATTAAAAATGAAAAACAACAAAAAACTTCCCAGTATTTTAGGTTCAATTGGAAACAGTCTCTTTTTCCCCTCACAACCATTTTCTCTGAGTCTGAAGTCCCAGTCCTGTTCTCTGCATTCCATGGCATTAGACTCCTCAAAGCTGAATGAGAAACACACAAACCCGAACAGCAAGCTGGCAGCTAAACTGTACCAACTACAGGGAAATAAAGCTTTCAGCATCACCAGCCAAGAACAATCCAGCAAGGATTATTTCTAGCGCTTTGCATTTCACAAGGAAGAATACTCATTTTTTGCCAATATGACCAGAAAACGTGGTGTGGAGCGTACACCAGCGTGGAAAGCCAGATCCAGAAAGGCTTTTCTGGCCTTGCCTGCTTTTGCAACGTTAGCTGTGTATTTATCACTATAGGATGTTCTTCAGACATTTCAGCAAGTAGTGGCTTTGGTTTTTGTTGGTTTGGATGGTGGGGTTTTTTGGTTTTTGTTTTGAAATACATAGACTTCACTGAGAGAACAGACTGGCAAGGTAGAAATCAGTTTATCTAAGAGCATGCTTTCAGAGCCCCGAGTGCCATACAGCAGACACGTGAGCTCGCTTGTTCTGCCTGTTGGAAGCTCTTCATTCCTCATGTCATTCCCAGAGCCCTTTTCACCCAGTCCCGGTGAGAATCCATCTTTCTTTGGCTTTAAGTTGCACCAGGGGAGGTTTAGGTTGGATATTAGGAAAAAATTCTTCACTGAAAGGGTTGTGAGGTATTGGAACAGGCTGCCCAGGGAAGTGGTTGAGTCACCATCCCTGGACGTCTTCAAAAAAAGTGTCGATGTAGAGCTTGGTGACATGGTTTAATGGTGGACTTGGCAGTGTGAGGTTAAAGGTTGGACCAGAGGGCCTTAGAGGCCTTTCCCAACATGAACGATTCTGTGCTTTTATGATTCTCGAAGGGCAGCTCAGAGTTTTTGCGCCACATTTTAGGTAAGGCTCTACTAACGTATCAGACAGTAGCACAATGATCGATCTTTGCATTCTACATAACAGGGGGAAAAATGGGAAGTATTGTCCAGTGAAAAGATGGATACAACTGCTTAACAGCAAGTTCTCACAGCGAACAGGAAAGCTGCTGTCACCTCACCGCCTCGGATGGGTGGTGATTCATCATTTGCTGCCTGAATCCAACCCTGCAGCTGATGGGCTTGGAGTTTCTTTGTTCAAAGGGCTGCTGGTAGAGAGCCTGCTACTGGCAGCTGAAGACGCAATGCCTCCCAGGAAGGAAAAGCAGAGAAAATTACCTTTGGGCTCCCACCCTCCAATCTACTCCTTGCTGAAAAGATTACTGCAATGGAAATCAAGAAAAAAGGATAAAGTCACAGATCTTAAGGACATGAGAGAACAAAGCCTTACTACTCAGTGTGACACACAACTTCAGAAGTGCATTTGTGCAGCAGGAGCAAAACTTCCAGCTGAGCTTGACTATTTCTTTTAGAAATAAACTCCTCAGTGAAGGATCCCCCCACAAGATGGATGTTGACCCAAGAGTTACTCACCTTCAACGACAGGATTTTACACCAATTTCTTAATTTCAATACATCTAGTTTCAGATTCCAAACTCTGAAAGCCCCAGGCCCATTACAGCCAGATAATGAAAGCCATTTTAGGAGCAGAACCATGTCTGTATTAAATTACCCATACCAGTATTTCCTCAGGGTGCTTGTGCTTTTGTTTCTTCGGGGTTTTTGTTGTTGGGTGTGGGGGATTTTGGTGGAGGAGTAGGTTGTTGTTTTTGCTGTCAGACAGCAAGACATTCAACCATGACAAACGTCTTCAAAAAGCAGCGTTATCAAACTGCTTAGTTCAGCTTGAAGCAATGCCTCTGAGGGAAGGATCCAACAGGCTGCTGAGATGGGGCTGCACCGCTCCAGTAGCCCTGCCCACCAGCAGCCAGGTGATGCAGATCTTAGCTCACCACCTCTTAGGTCCCCACGCAATGTTCCCATACACTCTCCTCTGTACTTTCAAGTTTTATGTGCATATGAACTGGAGATAAGGTGTAGAAGACTCATTTCAGTACAAACATGGTCATCTTTCATAAACCCACATCTGCTGTAACCGACTTCTACTCTCCTAATTCTCAGCAGAAATCTATACTCCCTATGTTTATTTTTCCCCGCATTACTGCTGTAGAAAAAAGAAACAATAGCTATTGATTCCAGTTATAACCGCCCATTATTCTGCTTTCAGCATGACACAGTTCAGTAAAATGAATAGAAACAGGAGCAATGTTTTACAGCAGTACCATATTAACGATTGGGAGACTAATCATATCTTATTGAGCTGTGAGCATCAGCAAGCTCGATACATAAAAACGGAAGATACGCCCTCAAGCCACATACGTAGTCAATCTATTTAACATATCCTCTATCTTTACATCACAGTACTACCCACGTTCCGTTGCATACTCTATAGAAGCAGTTAAGTCATAACTTGAGACCTCACCACGATCCTCTTCTGTTTTGCCACCTACATTCTACATCAAGCAAGCAATATAAAAACCGGATAAAAATCTGTGAGGGTACTTTTAACCTTGACAATCGCTCACTGTGAAAATCAGAATAGATCAAGAATTGCTCTTATTTTTCCAGACTTGCCTCTCATCCAAGCGCATGGATTTAAACAGTTACATGCCTACCTGTAATTTATTGGAGCATTTGCAGCTTACATCATAAATACAGGCCTAGCCTGCAGGAAAAACAATGACTAATAGTTGAAAGAGTGCCTTCCAATTAGTCACCGTGAAGAACACCCATGCTCACTGCTCAGTCCTCAGGTGCCAGCAAAGTCCAATAGGGAAGTCTGACAAGAAATATTTCATCCAGAGAAATACATCACTTACAAATGGCAATAGCAGTTACATCAGAGACTGATTTTTCTGCCTTGGTACATACCAAAAGGAAAACTTATGTTTAAAAAAAGTTCCCAAAGATGTGAACCCATTAAGGAAGCTGACGGGAAAAGCTGTGCTCTGAGCTGTTCCCACCACTCGAACATGCTGCATTCTGCTTCAGAAGACCCATGCCAGACTGTATTTTCTCTTTCCAATTTCAGCATTAAGCCAAGAGACAAACAGTTACAGGAGCCTGGAGAGGCTGCCTCTCAGAGGCAAGTTATCGCTCAGCTGCCACCTCCTGCTTGTGCACCACGTGGATTCTGCTCCGGCCACGTCTGCAACTCGGCAGGACGCAGTAACAGAAGACCCTGTTTCTCACGTTCATTTCTCCTCTCAGAATGTGACAGCCTTGCCAAACGCCTCAGAACTCATCGAGGTGCTCTCTCTGGCATCCCTGCCACAGGCTGTTGATCCTTGAATTAATCTGCTAAAAAACAAAGTCAATTGGAAAGCATTTGCACATCTCCAAGTCAGGTTTACCGAAGAAGCCTTTCGGTCAAGACTCTGTTCACTTCCATGGACCTCCTCCCAAGACAGAGTGCAGCTCCAGCCGAAATTCAGACTTTGGAGATGAAGACTAGAGTTTGCTTGTGCTCTGTAGACTTAGAGCAACATACGGCATTTTGCAACTAGAAATGGCCAAGACAAACTCAAGAGAGTGTAGATTTACCTGAGAGCAAAGGGAGCCACGGTACCTTTCCTCTCCTCCTCTTCCTCTTCATTAATATCTGGCTTAGCACGTGTTATACATCACTTGCCATGGCCACGGGCAGGGGCTGCGCAATCCCAGTGTTTAGATCAGGTCTGTGCCTGCTTCATTTTCACAGCTTCATGCAGTCACAATTAACAGCTTGCTTTGGAAAGGCACAGGGACCCTGGAAACACTGTACCTGGAAGGGCTTCCTCATCTTTCTAAGCACTGAAGGAGTTTTGTGTTAAGAGTCTTCAGCATACCCTCTAGTAATCCAGGTGACATTTCTGTGGGATTTTACTACAAATTTTATTTGCTCTTTTGGACAATCTGGAGTTCATGGAGTTTGAGATACGACCTGGTCAGTCATTAAGTCCCTTCTTCCTGGACAAGTGGCTAGGAAGAAGATAAGAACAGAGATTTGAGAAAACCTAACAGTCACCTCTGTTCAGATAAAAAGCATGTTGTCTTCCTGAATGCATGATGCTAAATCTGCATGTAAATGAGAAATGTATAAATAGAATTGGGCATTAACTGACATAAGATTTTAATATTTTTTTTTAATGGGGATGAGGCAGGGGATGTTGTTATTAAAGGAGTTAAATTCCAACATCTGTTTTTAATTCTACCAGCTTATTTGTCTGTTTATACCTACAGGCTTTCAAGACATCATTCAACACCCCTAATTAAAGCTGACAAGTTTTGTTCAGTGCAATGCTTTCTTGCATCCCTGCAAGCCACTTACTGATGTCGCTGCTGTCATTGCAGGTGACATGGCTTCTTGATGGAAAGATGACATGGGGCCAGAGTGCCTCCACAGGAGAGAAGAGGTTCGCTTTGCCCCATCAGACCAAGGAGGGAACAAGCAGCGGATGGCAGTGACCACTGCCCTGCCCAAAACCTCACCTCCAGGCTGGGGCAGTATCCTAACAGTTTGTTATTCTGGCTGCCTTGAAGCACAAATCTATGGCAATGCTCTCGAGCATTCTTCTAAAATGCCACAGAAATTGGACTCCAATTTAATAACGTGATACCAATTATATCTGGAGAACGCGTGCCATGTTACAGACACGCACACATAATCCCATCTGCAGTCATGCCCTAGGGAAACGTGGTATTTGTTCCTCAGCAGAAAGAGCACAATGCTCATTCTAGAGAGCAGCACTGCATATGCAAGTAGTCCGTGGCTACGAAAGCATCTGCAGAAGCAGCTGAGATGCTCTGACATGATGCGCTCTGTGGAAGAAGCCACAGGACAAATACCAACAAGTTGTTTAATTGCTTCGTGCTTTGGACTTTAGGCTTCACAGATTCAGCCCCAGAGATCATTAGTTAGCCATTTCCCTACGTTTTTCATTAAAATGAAAAACCACCCACAGAATTCTGGTGGAAGGTCAGCAGAGCAGGGACAGCCGGTTACAAAATCCCAGTCTCAACTCTTGCACCACACACACCTCTCACCGTAAGCCCGCTATCGCTCACGCAAGCAGCCTACGGGTGATAGCTGTGCCCTCGCTGGGCTGCACAGACTGCTTCCCCTTCTTCTTGCATGTCTAAGAGGGCAATCCGTAACCGCACACACCGTCCTATTTGCCACGCAGATTCCAATCCCACCCCCCAGGAGTTTCACAATCAGAACAGACTTGCTTCTTGGGACTACCCGTGTGCGTTAAATTGTACTTTTAGACCTGTTTCAGTCTGGCAGAGAGCTTTTGTTACACGCACGTACGGTGCTTTCTACCTGGGGGCCTGGCTCCCTGGGTGAGGTGTCTAGACAGCTCTGCAGTGCTGAGAGCTGCACAGCCCCGCGCTGTACCGAAGCCGCCAGTTTTAGCGTTAGCAGTAATTTCGTGCCCCAGGTTGCCATAATCAAACACATCTGTTGCACGGAAATTATCCACTGCCAACTTGACTGCAAAGCACAACATGCCCAAATTATCTGGGTTCTCGAGATCAGCTCCACTTCCTAAAAGGCTGCGTTAAATACCGCACAACAGAACGCCGCCAACAAGCCTCAGTCATACCAAAATTCCTGGGAGATTCCGGCAGAGCCAAAGACTCCCTTGGAGGAGAGAAGGACAGAACTCAGGAAGGATTGCTCTGATGACTGAGAGTCCAGCAACCACTGCACTGCGTGCCGAGAACAAAATAAAGAAAGAAAGAAATCTGTATTTCAAATACTTGCACAAAAACAAATCAAAACACTTCTCTCAATCCTCTAAGACGCAAAAAGTCATGAAGAAAACAACCATTAATTTAAGCCAAGTTTCAGCTTCATTTGTCTACAGCTATGCTTTCAGAGTTCAATACAAAAAACATTATGACAGATATGCAAATCTGGTATTTTCAGGCACGAAAGGTGAAATCCCTGTATATGAAAGGTTGAAGTCTGATCTTTAAAAGAAGCCTGCAGCTGGTTTCTGTCATCTTCCTTTCTCTTCTTGACTCAATAAGCAGATCCACAGCTTAAGGAAAAGGATGATTTTGTCCACACAAGGAAAGAACAGCACGCCTCCCCAGACTAAACTAAAAATTCACCTTTTCCTTGAGGGAAAACACTTCGGCACTTCTCAAAGAAAAAATGGGGTAAGGAGGGAGAGAGGGTTGTCCAGACTCTTCAGATATTTATTATAAACCTTTCCATGGAAGTGAGAGAAAAAAATAAGTAGTCCTACACAAGCATTTCAATTCAGAACACCTGGGACGCTCTACGCTTTCTGTCCTTATGTTGACCGGTATTGTTACTGAACTAACAGGGAGATGTTTTTGCGACCACTGCTTTTGCTCCACGCAACCTAAGTGAACGTTCCTCCCCCTCATTTTCTTACACTTAGACCCAGCAGAGCCGTAACGAGGCGACCTCTCTGTGCAACACCCCCCAGCAAAGCGCCAGCAGCACCCAGAAGCACGGACAAGGGCAGCCGCCTGCTAACACGGAGCTCCCCGATCTCCTCGGATGCTCAAGCTACGAAGCCTGCACCACACACAGAGATGAACAGCTTCCACAACAAATCCTCAGGAGCTCCAACAGCTCTCGCCGTGAAGGTGCACGGCATTCAAACTATCTCGCAGCAGCTTGCTATGATGACATCCATTTTAAGGAAAAGTTCGAGCCGAAGAAAAATTTCCTTAAGGAGACCTTCTTAAACATTTTAGATGTATCAAAATTAACAATTACCTCCAATTTTATCAAAAAACTCTCAAGGAAAACATTTCATCTAGAGAAGCAACAAACAACTGGCAAAGCACTCCTTCATTCGAGCAGTGCTCTGGGGACACAAGTGCTCCGCGCTTCCTTTTTAAACGTTGAGCTGCCTAATTGAAATGCAGCTCGTACAGCACCAGGCTCACTTCTGGATCACTAAGAAATTGGTCCGATTTGAAAATGTCAGGATCTGGTTAGCAATTCAAATGACCACAGTGGTAATTACGCCTTTTCATGTTCCAGCATGTTGCACTGCATCAAAACTGACACAAATGCCTGGTTTTATAATATCACAGCGTGGAAATAAATGTCCAAAACGATATGAAAATGTACTAGTAAGAGATTAATAACTGTTCTTCTAGGAAGAAAGATGGCTCTTTTCAACCAGTATATTTTAAAAAAAAACCTTCTCTGATAGCATCTCTCCTTGAGGGAAACTGAATTATATTATCACTCATAAGCTATAATCATTTCTGTCAGCACCAGTCAGAATATTTGAAGGAAAGGAGGAGGAGAAACAGGGAAAGGGATGGGGGAAAGAAATAGTGCGATCTTATAAATAAGTCCAGGGAGATACTACTTAAAGGTTCCCCTCCAGCATTTTGTTCTCTCTCCCACCCAGCAGAGTAGAACATATTTCAAGTGTTTTATTTTGATCATAAAGTGGAGGAATTATGTGGATAGGGAGCAATGCATCACGAGCGATGTGCTCCGCTCTACAATCTTTGGTACCGATGTGTCATTTTGAAATATGGGCCTAAAGCAATATGGGAAAGAGAAACTTTTTTCTTTTGCAGGGAAGGAGGAGGGGAAAAGGTCTTTCGAAGTCGAACGTGCCCCCAGAAGTCTGTTTATGAAGTAAAATAAATAAAGTAAGCCATGTCTTCAGCAGCTCTCTTGCGCAGCAGCCAAACCACATCGCAGAGCGACTCAGTTGCCTCCTAGATACAGGATGGTTTAAACAGATCAACACTCGGCACTTCTGCCTCCCGCAGAAAGCACATGGCGGAGATCCCAGCCAGCACATCCCTCCAGCAGCTGCGTTGTCATCTGACGGATCACACAACGCATCTCTGGTCACACACACGACAGAGCACAATGAATGAAGTGGCGCGATGTCTCCACAGGTCAACCCGAGCCTTCGGGGAAGGCCCACGCTGCCTCTGCCATCCGCTGCTTTCTTCCCAGGCGGCTGAGAGGTGTGGGTGCCGCTGTTCAGAACAGAAGGTAGCCATGGAGCTAAAATGGAGAGGTCTTGGCGGACTGTACCCTCACCCCAGCCCCGACTGTCTGTTTTTGTGGGGGTTTTGTTTGTTTGTTCTTGGCAGTATCTACTAATTCAGTACACAGGGAGCGCCGCTAGAACTGCAAGTCCCTCAGCCTGTTATCCATTAATACCCTTGTGGAGCCACGGCAGCCCCCATTCCCCCCGCACTGCTTCAGGGGAACAAGGTAGAAGAGGGTGGATGCTTTTGTTTTTTATGTCTTTAGTTTTAGTTCTCACTGCTTTAGCCTGTTAGCAATAGGTAATCAATTGCATTCATCGCCCTTATGCTGAGTCTGTTCTGCCCGTGACGGTAATTCCCTGTCCTTGTCACAACCCACAAGCCTTTATTTCATATTTTCTCCCCCTAACCCTTTGAGGAGGGAGAGCGAGAGTGCAGCGTGGTGAAGCTTGGGCAGCTCCAGCGTGAAGCCACCACGCTGCCACTGTCCTCATGGCAAGAGGGATGCTCCTGTAATCACCCCAGAAGCAGAGCAGTGAGCTGAGGACTCCCCACCCTGATCGGATGAGCCAGGAGGTGAGAGCAGAAGAGACTGCTGCTTTCATCCACTTTGGGGGGGGAGCATAACACGGCTGGCCCAGGGAAAGGTGCTGCCACCAGCAGGAAGAGCTCCCCTCCCACTGCAGGGCTGCCTCGGGCCCCAGTAAAATCCAACGGAAGCAGAACAGGCAAAGCAACAGTCGGTGCTTCTCTGAGGAGGTCTCATGGCCTTAGCGATGTACTTTGAGAGAAACAAGTGCAAGTCTTCTCTGAAAGCCTGAAGTATTTTCTCTGCTGATCACTTGTGAAGCACAGCTGCTGCAGAGACAAACAGCAGTAACGGAAGTGAAGCTTACCAAAACGCCGGGAAATCACAGCTAGAGAAGCACCTGCCACATCACCCTTACTGGGTACACTGCCACCAACTTGAATCCTTGATTTTAATGGGCATGATTTTAATCCAGCATGATTTTTAAACCAACACGCAGCAGTGTACCAGCCCTCCTACCTTAGGCTATCAAGTTAACCCTGCAGCACTTCCCTCTCTCGAGTACGAGTAGAGGCCTTCAAGGGCTGCACATTCTACTCGGGAGTTCAAAACTGTGCTTACAGAAATGTGGGATCTGTTATCAGAGAACAATACTAACATCCACCTGCCTTATTTAAAGCAATTCAGCTGCAGATTTTGCAGGAAGCAACACCTCATCTGGCTCATTACCTGATGAAATGTGTTAGGTACATACTTGTAAATGGGTGGGCGTAGTTTGCCTGTACTGGCTGTAAAACTCCACACGCACGAGAGGTGCAAAAGATACCCTCAAACGCACTCCAATGTCCTGATCAAAACTTCCAAACCTTCACTGTACGGCTTCGCTATTTTGTTGACTGGACTCTGAAGAGGTCTAAAAATGTGCAGCAGTGACCAGTACTGGCACACAGGGAGACGACGGCAGCACGGCACAAGCGAGCCCAGGTGCCAGACTTGCCCAAGCTCCAGGTTCCCGGTGACTGGCCCCAACAAACTCAGGTGCCATCTTTTGTCCTCAAACATATATACTGCGAGTGCCACGTCTTACTGGATTTTGAATCCAACTTACATCATTAAGAAAATAACCAAATTCAAGCCTCTCTTGTCTGCGCTTAGTAAGAACATTACGAAGAAAGAAAAACACGTAATAAAAGCATTCAAGACCAAGAGCCACCCGGAGCACGAATCACTTCAGAGCTGCAGGAGAAGCTGGCTGCCTAACATCTTCTTGCCCAGCTAAAGAGGTGTTAACACACGCTATCACCCCAAGAACGTTTTCCAACATTTTCACGAGGTAGGTAAATTTTGCAGAGAACTGACTGTTAACTTTACAGCTCCTTTCAGACTTGGGAGGAAGGGAACTACAGCCAAAATTGCAAATTAGGGCTCCAGCCCGAAAAGCACGGCTGCAGAGCTATGCTCAGCCAATCCTTTCAACACCATCTCAGCAAGAAAACTGTCTTGCAATGGTATGACACCAAATAACCATAAAAGCTTAACCTTCACCCTTGCATAAGAAGTACTCATCGGAAATATACTAGCTACCGACTGCATGGGGAATTAGTGAGCTACTATTGCACCACAAGCCAGAAATCCACAGGATTTTCATCTAGGTAAAAATCCCACACAGCTGGGACATCATAATATTAATTAGGATAAAATAACCAAGAACTGGGAAATCAATGGGGACTGTGCAGGACGAAGCACGCTCATCTGGCACAGGATTATTGAGAGCATTTCTTGTCTTCAGAGGCTTGGAAGTAAATCAGAAAACTGCAGAGCTGCCTGGGATCCATTTCTGCTAGGACCAGTTTGGTGAAAAAGTGTACACTTGGACAACGAAATGGTGCACTGTAGTTTAAAACTGATTGTTGGATATCAACATGCTAATTCTTCTTGAGTCTTTATTTTTTAGACGTAGAAGTAAAACTATTTAATCTCAGTTTTTAAAAAAATATTCTCAAAGTATTAATAAGTAATGATTCTATTCCAGGTTAACATTCTGTTCAACTTCCATTTTAATATCATTTTAATATCTGTCCCCCCCCTCACTTACAGTATTTAACCAGTCACAATGAGAATCACAAAGTTACTCCTCCTGACTTCAGTTCTTGAAAAGGTAGAGCAGAGCAAGCAAAATATTGCTCGATGACCTGGGCATGCTGCTTGCAGATCAATGCCCGACATCCTGGTAGTTTCTGAGACTTCTGTTTGGGAAAAGAGACCGGACAGGATAGAGGCAGAAAAAAACAAAGCAACAGAAACCACACCCAAGAAAATGATTTTAAAACACATCTTTTTGCATCAGCGTTGCGATACAACTGCCTTGTGAAGATGCTTAAGTACCCGAGAGAAACGGGAGCATGAATATTTGGGAGGTGACCTGGTCATGAACGTCTTGGTTCTGATCCCACTTGCACCTTTTAGGCCCATCGGGGTGCCCTGAACTCACTGAACTGCTATAAAGCTTAAAATACAGGATACTGCTCCTACACGTGCAACTTTTTTTTTTCCTCCAGTCCTTCCCTGTTGAAAGAAAAATCTTGTCCCAGCCTAGCAGCGATTAAAAAAAAAAAGTTACTAATGAGTTACCTCCAGCTTCACACGTACCTGAGCACACACACGCTACCTAGTATTGTCATGGAGGTGCATGACCTTACTTTTCAGTACAAAGGAAAAAAAGGAACACTGCTTATATGACAGATGTGCATCCTATTCCAAAGTGCCAAAATGTGAGATCCTCCATTCAGGCAAAGTGCCATCCTCAAGGCAGGACCTCAAAGCCAACAGCTGTGCTCAGCAGGTCACCATCACCATGAGAATCCGCAAGAACACACTCAGATGGCCACCACCCTTGTTTTGCAAACAGAATAGAAAATAATCAAAGCGGGAACTAGAAATAAAAATAAGAAGCAACTCCTTTAAAGAAGTCAGTCTTGTGTAAGACAAAACCAAGCAAGAAATGCCAAGGCTTATTCTATAAACTTGCTTCAGCAGAGACTTCTCCAAACAGGCCGTAACATACAAAGGGCCCACCACATGACACAGGCTCCTAGGTGTGAGTTACAAACAGTAATAGTGGTAGTAATAGTATTTAAAAAAAATTGGCAGACTGGGTTCCCAACGGATGCAAACAGCCTAACAATTAACAATGAACACATGTTTGAAGTCAACTTCAAGTAATATGCTAACAAGAATTATGTGCATCTGTTTCATGCTCCCTGAGAATAATGCCATCAAAACTGAATTCAAATGTTTCAAAGCTACAGAGAGCCTGAGCGTGTCTTTGACTAATTAAAATTAACCACGTTTCTGAGGTCACAAGCTTACCCCTTTGGACATTAGCAAATTCTAGCTAAGGTCACTTCATCAAGCAAAATAATGAATGCCTATGTTCAAAAGGCATGCACAATACATTTATTTAATTAACACATTACTGGTTTGAAGGAGATTTATAGCATCATTTGAATTTTGGAAGACCCACAATAGCTCTCTTCAGTCATAATGCTGTGGAGTCATAACAATGTGCAATAAAAAAACAGGTCAACACTAGACCTTAGCTGAGTTATTAATTAGTACAATATTCTTTGATATGAAAACAACTTACTTCTAGTAAATCGCATATATTAACTTCCATTTGCTTTATTTTTAATTCAAATCAACAAAGAAAAATGTAGACTTAGGTGTTTTGCATATGTATGACTGGGGTGGTTGCATTGTCACAGATATTCTTTCCTAGTGAAACGAAGAAGGGGAGCGGACGATCAGAACTTGCCTCTGAACAGAAAACTCAAGACAACGCAACATCTTACACGTTTTTCTGGTCTTTGTTTTTCTGTAATCACAAAAGGGGAAAGCTACCGTCATGATGCAGAAACTACAGATGAGGTTTCTCAGCCCGCACCACACGGAAAGCCAGAGGAGCCTAACGAGCGTGGATTAAAACTCAGACTCCCCCAGTGGTGCTGCCCAAGCACCCAGGGGTGCTGGGAAAGCCTGGCGAGGCGTGCAGTTATCAACTGCCCCTGCACCAGGGGCTCCACTTCGCAGGGCAACCGCTTCCCTATCAGGAAGGGCCTCTGGGTATCGCTGCAACACAAATAAATATTCAGGTGAGGAACAGACAGTTTTAAACACCATTATTTCCCTTGCAAGATATGGAAATACACGCTAAACCCTTCCCTCGGGATCCCTTCCTGTCTGAACACAAATTTACGCGCTACGTTCCAACTGTCCCACATGAGCACGAGCCATTTATTTATTTATTTAAACATACTGCACCAACAAACTGAAACCTACTAAATGAAAATAATCTCCTTATGTCATAAAGTGGAAAAAAATCATTTTTACCAGACACTGATCTGATTACTCTATGAATAAAGCTAATCAGTGTAATTACACAGTTTAAAAGTGCATGCTGCGGGCCCACAGATGAGCAAGGACAATACTTCTGCGGGTGCCAGCTGTGCTGCAGATCTGCTAAACTAGAGCTTTACGTAAAATTTTCTTTACAAAAAATTATATTGGTTTCAAAGTATTCTTTCAAGTTCAATTACGAAAAAAGAATTGGAAGAAGTTTCCTATCATTTGCTTTCCAATCAGAGCATTTAGCGAAAAGCTAACAATTTTCTAGATGAAGCACAGTAATTTCATGCATTGTGGTGCTACGTCAGCAAAGGGCTACATTTAGAAATAGTCCCACTCCATTGCCCTGCGAGCGCCAACCAGCAGCGCGCTGCACTGCTATAGCACAGACGCTATCCCCACCATGCAGTATTTTGGCATTCACATGCAAGCCTGCCGAGGGATCCTAACTACAGAAATACTGTTCATGTTGAAAAACTCAAGAAACCATCCTTAACTAATTAACCAGAAACAGATGAGGATGTAGCACTGCTCCTTCTACACAGCATTTTGAGAGAGAAAGGTAAGGGTCAGCATGATAGCCTTTTCCCTTTCATGCCCTGTGGCAGGCAAAACTTAATCAAAACTTCCCAGAACCTCAGTGTCTGCGATCTGGGAATCCAGCTTTGCCTTTACCCAGTTAATCCAGCTCTGAGCTGAAGTATCGGTGACGTTCTCACGAACATAGGCTCAGCAGTTCTGCACTGAAAACCACTTAGACGCTTCTGGCTGGGTATCCTGCCCTCGACAAATGCATTTGATGCTCATGTATAGCCTCCTGGCTGCTTGCTTCCACAGCCATCTGTCAGGATGGCGTACTGCCTGCTTACTAGGTGATGTGCCAGTTTTACTAGCGCGGAGATGCCAGGAGTAGGTGGTTCTAAACACACAGCCAGCACAATAGTTCGCTGCCATCTTGTCTTACTGCCCTGCCTCCCCATCTCGGTGAGGGCAAGGAGGAGGCCACACGACCACGCAGAGGCCTCGCCGAATGCCGCAGGTCATTAGCGCAGGCTGAAATTGAAAGGAGAGCATCAGGAGATGAACAACTACAAAATAACCCGCTCCTCAACAGCCTGCAAACATCACAGCTGAAAACTTGCATATGGGCTTCTCTGCAGAGCATGCCATAAACCCTGGAGTGAACTCTCTCATTTCAAAATGAAAATGCCTCAACGCCGTCTCACATGAAAAGCAAATTAAAGCCACTCCAGCTCTGACACAGTTCCTGCACACAGAGCTTTAACACATTTAATTTGATACACAGTCAAAATTAATTTCTAACAACTTTTCTGTGTTTTCTTATCTCCACAACGGAGACAAGCTTTAAACGGAGCTGTTCTACTGCCAGAGTGTGATTAACAGGGATGTAAACAACTCGCTCGGCTGTAGCTTCATTCCTCTGAAACTTAAAACCCTGAACAACAAATGCTACGTCTTCACTTCTGTGTCTGTCTCTCAGTCGTCTTATGCCTCCCTCGTCCTAGCACTAAACACTGGATGTCTGCAGGACGGAGGGCGTGATCCTGCATCGTGGGTAGGGCCCCCCTTGGCCAGGGAGCTCGTGCAGCACCCGGTGAGAAGCAGCGCACGCTCCCGGAGCTCCCCCAGCATGTGGCAGGCACCAATTCCACCTGGTAAACAAGGTGGAGCAGCTTCCACGGGATGGGGAAGGACTCTGCAAGTCTCTTCCTGCTCACATTTAAGGAATCCGTAAGGAAAAATGCAGCAAAGAGGATGTTGCATGCTTTAGGCATCTCAGTAAAAGGACCCGCTCTTGAGGCCGGCTCCATGCTGCTGCTCGAGCTGAAGCAGCGAGCACCAAGGTGGAGAGCTCTACCCAGTGCCCGCCTGCCCAGCCTCAGCGCCATCTGACAGGCTCTGCACTGCTGGCACAGGCAGAGCACGTATTAAAAATTAGCCTCGAGGCTAACAGCAACAACACAGGACAAATCAAATCACACAACATTAAAAAGCAAAGCTGATGGCGTTCCAATACACACACGGGGTTCCTCTGAGGAGGTGAGATCCAGCCAGCGCACATAAATACGGCTGACCTTGTTTGGCAGAGAGCGCATTTTGTAAATACATTTGATTTCCCCAGTTCTATGGCACACAAAGGTGCCAATTTTGAAACATTTGAACACTGAGTGCAGAGCTAATACTTTCCAGCCCTCAATTAGGAGTTCTATCCTATTTGGATAAAGCCCATTTGGAGAAAAAAAAAAAAAGCACACACACCTCATGCTTAGACTTTCAGACCCCAAACAGACTTACCTTCTCTCCACTGTTCTCCCCTCTCTCCAGACCTTTCCGCCACTCTCCCACCCCAAACTCCTGTCCAGTTCTCAGATCAGCTAATGCCAGAATTCCCCAATAGGCTCGCCTACGTTTGCCAAGTCAGCCCCAGCACCGCTGCCTGCACAGCAGCAAGAAGCGCGGTTCCGAGCCCACCAGTCGGGAACGGCAGCCAGGCTGCACACACAGAGCTGGGAACTCCAGGAGCTTCCACCCCGGTGCCACTTCCACCAGCTGGGCCCGTCCTGTTCTGACCAGAGGGGCTGGCACTCGAAACGAGATTTCATGTTAAATGGTATCAGACGTGTGCATTATCAGGTGTGTGAGTAAACTACACGCACAAGGCCAACTGCTCGTTTGTTCCACGCAGTAGTTGCTGTTATCGATGGATGTTCCAGGTCCTTGCTACGTGTAATTGAGCATTATTAACTACACCACTCAAATGTTTCCATACAAAGACATTTCCTCTCATAATTTATTTGTGAAAGATACAAGAGCTGTGAAGAACACCTTTATATGGATAGCTCTAGTCATGACAACACATTTCAAGTCTTCCCACAACCATCAAAGCTTTCGGGCAGCAGGCCAGCCACACTAACTTGCACCAGCCATTTTTAATACCCTCCTTTAGCATCCACCACTGTGTCACCTAGACTCTCCCCTTCACTTAGCCAGCTGCAGACCCTGAAAAGCGTGCCTTGGTCGTGACAAGAAGGGACGTACGGGCAGCTACGTTCCCCTTCCCCAGAGCAGCAGCAGCAGAGGTCCCCCCGAGGTACAGCGGCAGCTCTCTCCCCCAGCTTCTGGCTGGAGCAGCAGAGCAGACAGGAGGGAACTCTGCACGTGCTCACGGAGCTCGACAGCTAAGCAGGGCCGTCAGCAGGCAGCTTCCAATCAGCGAGGCTCACCTAACGGCAGCCAACACTAAACCGTGCTCCTGAGCCCCAGATTCAGGAGAGCAGACGGCGGTTATCCCTGCCCCCCAGCTCAGCTCTGCTCCTGGCTCCTTGATGGCACAAACAGAGCTGACTTGGCCCGACCTCCGCCTAGAAATAAGTCATGAGGAAGGCAAAACTCCAGCGCATTCCCTTCTAGCGCTGCCTGCTCAGGAGGCGGGCAGCACGTTCTCCAGGTCACGATGTGATTTCCACGCAGCGTACGTGTCGCTCAACGTGTGCGTAGTTCCCTGCGGTGTCTGTATTTATCTCCCTTTTGAGAACTCGTTGCACATTAAGCTAAATTCCTTCCATTCTTGCTATTTCTACACTATAATTACATTACAGACTTCATAAGCCCGAGCTGTGAAAAGCAACAATCCAGCTCTCTGAATGGGAACAGATTACGCTTGCTCCAAATTCTACAGAATTTGTTTATGTTTGCATGATTTGCAAACCGCTGTGGGGAAAGAGGATTACTGTAACCACCATGTTTGTTTGGTTTTTCAAAGTGCTTGTTTTTCCATCAGGCAGCAGATAACATCTGTAGTCATCATGCCTTAGTACTGCGAGCCTCCAAGACAGATAATTATGGCAGCGACGGACAAGATAAGGCTTGCTGGAATATCTCAGTGGATGCATTCCCTGCAAGCACAAGAGTTTCCAGTGCTATTGTTTACTGGTACCTTGCTCAACTTAGTTTTTCAAGACCTCCCACCACTTTCCTCAGAAAGCTTTTTATTCTTCAGACAATTGCGTGCCCATCCCCACCCCCCAAAAAACACAGTAATTCCCTTCTTTTAAGCCCCTGTTACAGGAACCATCCCTCTTCTGGGAAGCAATGACAGAGTCCCAGGGCAGGCAGGGAGAGCTGTGTGTGTTCCTCAGCCAGAATTACATTTCCCTGCTTGCTGAGGACTTGACACTTCCACGAGGGAGTTCTGTTGTTCTGGCTGTTCCCCACCGCCCGGAGGACACCAATCTTTAGGTGCCCCCACGTAGCATCCTCCCCTCCTGGAGCCAGGCCCTGCCCCAGAGCTAAGAGGCCTGCTGCTTGAACATTCCCTCCGAACAGGCTGAGGCACCTGTTCTCCTGCATGACAATCAGATTTGTTCTGTCAAGAGATGTCCTCCAACAGGGTTAGGTGCAGGCCTACACAAAACACCTCTGACGAGCCCAGTTCCCAGCAGAAGGTCGCAGTGGTGCTGCGCAGCACGCAGCTGGAGGTTACACACGGCTGCAAGTCACGGCCTGATACGACGGCAATCAAAGCGTGCAGGCGGCGCGCAGGAGATGCCGCCACGCTACACAAAGCCAGGCTTTAATCCAGTGTACCTCTCAGCCACAGAAAGGCAGAGCAAAAAAGTCGTTCAAAAGGAGGTATAAAGCCCGTCTGATCAAAATGTTTAATAAAGCAATTACTGAAGTATGAACTAAACCCACAGAGTATTAAAGAGGCAAGCGAGCCACTTTTAATTGAATACAAGCACTTTTTAAAAGCTGTGCAAAGCAGGTACTGTGTGTATGAAGCTTACTATTTCATCTAGACGTGCTTTTAAATGTGAAACATAGCTGAACAATGAATCCCTGGTAGAAGCAGAAATATGTTTCATATATCTCAAAAAAAAAAAAATCAATGAGAAACTCTGAAACTGAACAACTCTGTTAATGGCATACCTCTGTCTGCAGCAGTGCTGCAAAAGGACTGCCAAGGGGCAGCACGACATAGGAAATTTTGCCGCAGATCCATGTTTTGAGAGATCAGTAATGACCCCAAACCACTACACTGTGGTGCTAACACAGAGGACAGCAGTTTCCACATTACCCCCTGGAGTACCTGTAGGCAAAATAAACTCATCCCATACCTGAATAAAAGATATTCTTGGTAGCATGTCAGTCCCCCACGGCTTTAACACCTTTGTTTTTAAGCTCCTTAGAAGTTAGAAACAATTTGCACGTTCCTGGATATAACCGACAACATAAAATACAATCAAAATACAATAAAACTTCCACCCAGCATTAACTGAAACAAACCAGGAGAAAGCTCTGTTACTGAGCACGGTAAGCCACTACAGCTCCTGCCTTTTATTCTGTTCATGTCGTATTACAATGATTTGGATTTTGCACTGTTTTCTCCAAGGAAATTCTTAATATGAAGGGTGGAAATCCAGCGATAATCAAGATTAACATATAACAGACAGAAAGCGCTCCTTCTGAGCAGTGTCTCAAAGGACTACGTTTTCACTTAGACACCTCATTCTTTCCTGTAGAGAATCTGAAAACTTTGCCTAAATATATCCAACCCCCCTGGATACATTTGGGCTTAAAAATATCGTATCAGTAATCATAGAACCATTAACGTATGAGAAGAGCTAGTATTACTACGGTAATACCACTGCTGCCAGAAGTAATTGCACATTAGTTAGCATATAGTCCCTGTAAGAAACATCCACACTACTATACAAATTGCCTTTTTCAAAAATAAAATTTAAGCTTTTATTCCTCCTAATGGCAGCAGCACAGCTCCTTGGTGCATTTAAGAAGGTTTAAATCAACTCTGCTTTCCCAGAGTTTTAAATGTCTTCAAGCTTGTCCAAGCTGCTGCAGAAGGAAGTAGAAATTTAGCAGCTATAATTGCAAGTAACTTTTTAAAACAAATACGCGTGCTTGAAAAAATCTCCTATTTTAGGAGACATTAGCTTAGAAGAGGCATTAGCCCAGCTATTACTGACACCTAGCAGTAGTCAAAAATGAAAGAACAGAAAGCAGTTCATTTTCTTAAGTTACCTCCCAGAAATGGAGTCCCAAACTCATTTTTCACATAAAAATGGCAGCATTGAGAAAATGCCCAAGGATCATTAGATGAGAAGTAGTTCGTTTTCTGAAGAGAAATTAACGAAGGTAGATGACCATTCGTATTAAAGGTAAGGTCAAAATATAACTACCGTTGCCATCTCTACCAGAGGTAGCATATTTTTGATTTATAGGTGATGTTTAAGCTATTTCATGGGCAAAAGCAAGCCATACAATACGTACCCAGAACCCATCCAGTCCCCAGTTCAGGGCTGCTATAATCACGATTGTTTATTTGTGTCCAACAGCAGCTCCGTAAGGACGCTCATTTTTACCACTTGTGTAGTCCCATCTCACTGCAAAACGGCTTTCCCAAGCCACCCAAATGTCAATCCGTGCGGAAATGAACAAGTCCTTCAGTCCTACACCGACAGGCACACAATTCTGCCATAAAATTAACACTTTCTCTTCCTTCTGTAGCAGTTGTTGTCAAAATTGAAGTTCTGTGAGAAGGAAGTGACGTCTGTGCATAACAGTACGATCCAAGGAGACACGGGGTTGAAAATCAAACCAGAACTGTGCAAGGTGAGATGGCAAGGGAAGGAAATCTGGCTGGCTAGGGGTGTTACCTGCCTCCCCTTCTTGGTGTAACAAAATGCCACAAAGAAGCCACAACGTTATGGTTAAAATTTAATTTCATGGACTAGCTTACATTTCAAAAGACACCTGAACTAAATCTGCACGACGTTCAAGCTTGGAAACGTTTCAGTTCTCTTTTTCAGGTGAGACAATCCATGGAAGTCAGCACAAGTTTTTCCCCTATTTTGGTGTGCAATTAAACTATTTTGGAAAATAAATTATCTATGTTCTGTCACCACTATAGTTTCCTAGCTGGCTGAATATCCTTCCTGATACTACACCAATTTAAAATACATCTCTCTAACTGGCTTTGTTCCCAAAATGAAGATCAAAAAGTCATTAAGAATTCTGAATTGGTGACAGGAATTAACACCTACATATGATGAAAATGAATTTGTTTATTCTGTGAGACAGGGCACCAATTTCTTGCAGACATCGCCTTTCTAAAGTTAAAGGAAATGCTCTTATTTATATGGATGAAATACAAAAGCTTACCCAAGCAGAAGTCACCAACTGAGTATCTTAAACAACAAAATCCCTTTCTGTTCTTGCCATCACATCTTTCCACTTTCACATCGGTTTTAGTTTTTTGTTTTAACCAATCTAGTTCCCAAACTACTTTTTGCTGTGTTTACTGCAAGTAAACTTAATATATTCCCCAGTTAAATGACAGCATCTTCCTCAAATAACAATCTCATTTAGCACTGGAACTCGGGGATCCTCGAATCAGCCTGACCAGAACAAAGCACTAGCCTTCCCCGCTCCACAGGAGCTACACGAAGCCATTCTCAGTTGAGAAAACAGGGGACGCCCACAGGGGCTACTGTGTGAATATTCATGAGGTTGGCAGGAACGGCCCCAAAAGTCAGCGTATCTCCAGGCTCCCCGGCTCACGTGGCCAGTTTTTCTGGGGATCCAAATCCGTTTCACCATAGGAAGCTTCTGGTGAAGCACCATACCCTGGTCCCACACTGCCATAACCTATTCCACACATACAGCCTCACAGCTTATCTTTCTCAGTTCTGCATCTCAGACCCCCTTCCTTCGAGGACGCTAGTCTCCTCCAGGTAGAACACGGCTTAGCTTTTTTAAAGCAGAGTATCTCATACTTACACACCTGAACAGATTCCTCAATAATTCTGTGCAGATGAAGTCAAAATGCCAGAGAAGAGCATGATGGAAGTCAGGCTGCAGCCAGCCCAACCCACGTTAGCGTACAGGCCAGCACATCAATGGCTTAAATGTCTTTAGTTGTGAATCAACAGCAAGAGCTATCGCAGTCATCTCCTAACATGTTTCCAGGGCTTCTGTTCTCAGGCTGCAGAAGTTGCGAGGGTGTAGATGAAATAAAGTGATGAAGGCTTTTAACCCAGTTGGACCAACGCCAAATGCCCCCAACCCCCCAGACTCTCCATATCTAGCATTTCACATTAAAAAATAAAAAATAAAAATATAGAGAAAAAGAATTTGCAGCTGGTGAGAAGATATCATTCTTCAGGGCACAAAAAGCAGTCCCTAACTGTTAAAGATAAGGGGAAAGAATTGAGTTTTATCCCTTCTATTCTAAAGGACAGCCACACAGTCTCTAGTGAGTAGAGCCCAAGCTTGCTCTGGCCGTGCTCCAGGCTCGCAGGAAAGTACATAACCGTGTTAGCCTAGCACTGAGCACAATCTAATGGCTCCTGTCTCTCAGCAAGAGCTATTACCTCAGTTCCAGTGTGATTTAACTCAGTACGACAGTTTTCAAATCAGAGTTCATTTACCTGTAGTTGGCCCAATCTCTTTTGCCCCTTGACAGAGTTCTGATCCAGAAATCCTGGACAGAATCCTTTAATAGGAGCAAAACTTGCTGCCCTCGTATGTACTGGTGATGGACAAGAACTGCCTCACCAGCCGCGCGTGCCCTGTGCCTACTGCTTGGATGCTGCCGGCACCCAGCAATACTGGACAGGTGCATTGTGCCACGAGGAACTCCTGGCTGGCAAATCTCTCCTCAACCTTTCCGGTCTGAAACACGTATGCAGAGCAGGAGGCATGAGGAAGTGGCCACAGGTCTAATTCTGTGGTTTCTCCTGTTCTCCCTTAAATCTGAACCCTCTACCTTAACACGTGCAACAAGAAAAAACAAAATTGTGAGCTCCAGGAAAGCACACTTCTGGACCGCTGGCTGCAGCGCCAGAAATCCTAGTGACAGGATACAAGGCAACAGCCTCAAATTACACCGTGGGAGGTTTAGACTGGATCTCAGGAAGAATTTCTTTACAGAAAGGGTACTTTGGTGTCGGTATGAGCTGCTCAGAGAGGTGGTGGGGTCACCGTGCCTGGAGGTAGTTACGAGAAGTGTGGACATGGCGCCTAGGGTCAGGGTTTCATAGTGGGCTCGTAGTGTTAGGTGGATGGTTGGACCCGATGATCTTAAAGGTCCTTTCCCAACTAAATTATTCTATTAAAAGGTCAGTCTGCACTTCACAGAAAGGGCTCGGAAAATTTTGCTGAGTCTCCTGCATACTGAAGAGCGGAGAGAAATGAAGGCTGCTCACTCTTAACAGTTGCTTTTTCATTCCCTTAGGACACCCTCTTGGCACTTTGTTTGTTTGTTTGTTTTTTTAAACACTTTCATTACCTGTTTGCTTTTCAGAAAGCAACAAGTATCTGGAAAATCCACACCAGCTGCTGAAGTGTACAATTTCTTTTTTCTTCCCCTTTTTTTTTTGTATTCAAATAACCACTGGTGGCTTCCCGTACCAAAAGCTTCACACCAGAAAGGCAGTTCCGTGACTGACACCTGTGCGAGGAAAGGCCAGCTGGTCTTTAACACCTGGATACCAGGCAGTGCACTACTGGCTCAATACTTATCTTCACTGTAGCTTAAAAGGCAGGCTCCTAATTTCTATGAAGAATCCAGGATACTTTACCAACAGCTTTAGAAAAAGAAAAGAGGTTTGAACGACTCAAGCGGTTGGACTCTTTTCCTTGCCTGCAGTGCTTCCACGCAGCAGCTAAGAACAGGGACCTGCTGCCTCTACGGACAGCAGCAACTGAAGTTATTTGCACACTACAAGGAAAAAAAAGACTTCAAGAGAACAAGGTGGCAGCGGAGGCACCACCAACCCAAACCCAAAGCCTTATCAAACTGCCAGAAAGCACGGCAGCTCCTAAAACATCCCAAAAGGAAACACTGAGACAATGCACACTTAACCCCTTCCCCTGTGCAGATATTGCAGCCCTAAGAAAAAAAGGGCAGAGTGTGCCAACTTACTCCATCCAAGTAACTGACGAAGTCCTGTTTGGTACAGCAGCGTTACTCAACTGAAAGCATGAGCTTGCTAGACGTATTTCTTTTCTGAGCTCCATGGAAACAATAAACGGAAACTCTTTCTCCTAATCCTCTGAGCTGTTGTGCATACTTGGTTATTTGCTTGCTCGCTGGAATATTTTCTATTCCAGCTTCTA
Source organism: Nettapus auritus (assembly GCA_011076525.1). Classification (NCBI taxonomy): domain Eukaryota; kingdom Metazoa; phylum Chordata; class Aves; order Anseriformes; family Anatidae; genus Nettapus; species Nettapus auritus. The sequence continues at coordinate 2,901,547 of CM021783.1, forward strand.
ACAGCTACGCTCACTAAACCCAATGGTTGCTATAATCAGGACACAACCGAGATAGTGCACAAAGAGAAACGCAGACTCCAAAGCAGCCATGCTTACCACCAGCACATGGCGCAGCATGGAAATCATAAATGGCACATCAAAGACAGTTTCCCAGCTGTAAAAGATTCTCCTTTTTAATTCATCAGCTCATTCAGCTGCCACATTACTTTGTTACAGTTCATATTCAATACAAAGTAATCACAAGTGTTTTACTGGACTAAATATGGAATAATTTGTCGCAATTTGATCCAGAAGACAATAATAAAGGCTTTAATATCGCCTCTTCTGTTATTAGAAAGCACTTTTATGATAAAAACAAAGTTTCTTGACTTTCGGTAATTCACCATTTGGTCCTAATGTACTTAGATCGAAAAAAAGCCTTGGAGGTTTCAAAAAGCCCAAAATAGAGAAACATCTGCTAAAATTTAGGTGCAGCTGTTCAGTGAAGAGGTCCAACACTAGGAAAGCCAGTACTTAAAGCTCCCTCTGTAATCAATAAAAACTCTATTAAAAATGTCAGGGAACTGTGTGAAATATTTGCCCCGGTTCAAAGTATTTTTTTTTATTATTATTTTTAAAGCACTGACATCTTTTGGTCATCAGAACTCGGAGGGACGTTTTAATTTAGTGTCACACAGGTGTCTCAGCCGAAGTCCAACAAGGCCGAATTCCAAAGAGGCCAGAGCTTGCTGCTCCTCCAAAGCAGAGCTGGTTCCGCTTCCAGAACGAAGAGCCCCACAGCACGTTGTCCAGTCCGATTTTTGGTGAAGGAGGCCTGCTGCATTTCTGCCTTGGAGGTGACTGAGCTTTAGTGGTGATCCAAGTGACTCCATGTCAAGTCTGTTACCAGCTCAAGACCCTTTTTAAGAACTCTCCAGAGGTTTGCCTGTGGAGCACGTTACATGGCACTACTGCATTGCTCTACTGTTTGGGGAGAACCTGCATGATACTTGCCTAGGAATAATCCACATGACGCTAGAATAACCGAGGAGGGGGACCAGACTATTAGTATCCTTAGCAATAGTTTGGGGGGTGTCCCCCTCTGTCCTGTTCACTTTTAATTGAGATGAAAGGGCCAGACGGATCGGTTTTGCAGCAATACCACCAATCACTAAGCCTGTACAGAGCAGGTAACATTCCTGGTGAAAAGGACACGGCCTGCCCAGATGAGAAAGCTGCATCTGCTACTGCACCGCAGAGCAATCAGAGCATACCAGAGAACACAGTGAAAACAAAATGCAGGAGACTCAGGCATCTCCCTGGCTAATGCTACCTAGTGCCTGTGAGCACAATGCGGATGGTAAAATTGCCTAGCTGGTACACGGTGGTGAATAGAGGTAAATGCTCTACTCCAAAAGGCAGCAGCAGCATTATACCCTTCACCAGTTACCCAAGGCAGCACAACTGGAGCAAGTTTGTACCTTACAGCCTGTCAGATAGATTTGCAAAACATCCCTCAAAGGTATAACACTTTGAGTCAGTATGTCTCAAAAATAATCTGCCCACAGTTTCTAGTCACTTTTGAGTCATGGAGAAAAACTGAACGTTCATCAAGTCTTTGCAGATTCAGAGAAGTGAATCCATGGATGTCGTGTTTGTTTACCTTTCCTATTAGCCTAGATAATTAGGTTCAGATGTTAATATACATCTGATTGCGTCACAAATTTATTAAAAAACAAAAGACAAAAACAAAAAACACAAAACACACTCTGCTTTTGCCCTTCTGAGTTAGGAAGCTGAGTTTGTGCACAGCTACTGGGAGTCTACAGAAGGTAATAAAACAATGCAGAAAGGAGCAAACTGCAAGCAAGCTGTAGAGAAGCTTTCTGAGCTGCAAGTGACTTGACTGCACATCTCGTGGGCAGTCCCTGTGCCTTCAACAACATGGCCATGGACACGGCCTCTTCCTTCCACCTGCCTTAGACAGAGGTTAGAAGCGCTTTGTAATACTAATATTTATGTCGCCTTCCTGCATTTTAGGAAAACGTTGACTTAAAGCATTAAGTGCATTTTGGAAACAGGCGTGTACTTCTGTCTCTCGTAAAAGATTTGCACTAACCCTATTAGAGCTCCTCAAAGAAGCTGTTCGAGCATTACAGCGAGAGCCACTCACTTTGGGAATGTGTTCCCTCCCACACTAAAGACAAAACCAAGAACAAAGCCCCCAGTCCCAGCTGTAACAGAACACACTAGTGTAACATTCCTGGGTCAGAGCACAAGAGAATCACAGAATGGTTTGGGTTGGAAGGGACCTTTAAGACCATCTACTTCCAACCCCCTTACCATGGGCACGGACACCTCTCACCAGACGAGGTTGCTCAAAGCCCCATCCAGCCTGGCCTTCAAGGCTTTCAGGAACGGGGCACCCACAAGTACTCTACGCAACCTGTGCCAGTGCCTCACCACCCTCCCAGTAAGGAATTTCTCCCTAATATCTAAATCTACCATCTTTTAGTTTAAAACCACTACAGTTCCTGTAAACTACCATTTTCCAAAATATAAAATGTTTAGCCACGATGTATAGACATCAAAACCTTTTCCTTTGCATTGTCACTTGAAATACATACCTTCCCAGGTCTTCCTACACAAGAAGAGTTTTCTCAAGAGCTACATTTACAGCCCGCGGATGTTACGAAACCATAATCAAAACAGGTCTGCCCCAAAACAACCATTTTCCTTTCAGCACTTAAGATTCATGAGCTGGCAGCTTAGATATATGAGAAGAACAACTTCTGTACAAGGAGCAACTTAAGCAGATGAGGGCTTTCCAGGTGGGAAATCAGATAACGGGGCAGGGAGATTTGACATCATAGGGAACATAAAAATTAAAGTCTGCTCCTTTGTTCCACAGTGTAAGAACTAAGGAGATTCAAGTGAAACTTCTGGGGGAGCACTAAACCCAGACAGAAACGGCAGTTAACGACGCACAGTTCACCTCTGGAACTTCTTGCTGGAAGACCCCATGGCCGCTCGTAGCTTCACTAAGTTCAAAAAGCAAGCAGACAAATTCATGTGGAGCAGGAAGGCTCTGAGCCACAGATGGGTGGCAGTAACAGTTCTGAAGAACGTCACCATGCACTTGCCTTGTTCCTATACTCACCTCAGGGATCCATCACTGGCCCACACCAGAGCCTGCAAAAGCTCAAGGGACTTTTCATCTCTCCTGGTACGATCCCACGCTGATGAATTCCCTTCAGCGAAAACCCAGTGAAAGAATGGGGAGAGCTAGACACATCCAGGTGAAATTAAGTATTTCTTTGCTGACTGTTCAGGTTAACAGCAAGGGACTGCAGCAACTTTTTTTAATTATTTGGGTCAAAAGAAAATGGCTTGTCACAGTTAGCTTTACTGCTGAACAATGCGCATCTGTGAGCACAAACACTACCCAGAATATCCAAGTGACTTTTAAAAGACTTTTATGGATATTCCACTCTCAAAGGATGCTGGACGAGATCAATGGACGCCAACTGAGATCATTATGTATGACTTACCTTGCCCATTTCCTTCCCTTTCTGCCTTTGAGGCTCTTTTAGTGCACTGAATGTCTTTCTGGGGAATTTCATTTAATATCTTGGCAGCATACTCAATTCCTCCTGTCAGATCCTTGAGGCAGTCCTATAAATAAAGGGCGGAATGCTTTATTACTCGAGTCAGCAAAAGAATTGTGCACAATGATGTCCTTACTCATACCACAACGTTACTAGAATGTGCATACCGTTTCTGTGGTTCAGAGGCAAAGGGAGTCAAGCAATTGTAACTTAATGGCTTCAGTTCCCTCTTCTCCTAGATATACGCCGAACGCTTTGTATTTTGAATTCTGCTCCACATGAGCTGCCATCTCTGCCTCCTCCACATCTGCTCTCTCACTTAGGCCCACATCTCACTGGACCTTCACATTCACTTGGCTTGTTCAATACTGACACAGCATTAGTGCCAGAGCCTTCCGAGAGCAAGCTGTGCACTTCACGTTGCAGCCCACGGCAGCCTGCTACGACACAGCCCAACGTTACAGGCAGAGCTCAGGACTCCAACTTAGCATTTTAGTTCTAGTTGCCCCTAGCATGCGAGGGACCTGGAGAAGTCCGGTAGGGCCCCCATTCCCGTCCACCAAAACTTCCACAGCCTGTTCCTGTAGAACAGTGGCCTCATAAAAGTAAAGTAAAATAGGAAGCAGGTCATTCATTGCTTAATGTACTAATTTAAAACTAGCCTACTTCAAAAGACTTCAAAGTACTTGCTAGTGTTACGGAACAATCCGTTCAGGGATGACTTACAGACACACATTGCGGCCAGACTTGTGATTTTATCATGACGCTCATCCGATTTGTGCACTCTATACCCATGGGCTTACATGAGCACGCAAGAATTTTAGTATTTACTTTTTTAAAAAGGGGATATTTCTAACGTGTAGAAGGCTCTAAAATAGGACCAAATGTTGCTATTTCAGCATTTGAGAACAGCAGTCCTAACAACAAAAACATAACCAGTTCTGAACTGGGCAAACAGAGAGGAAGAAAGAAGCCTTGCTCCACTGTATGAGATTTTGTGAAGTTGACCCTCGCTAGAAAGGAAGATGGTGATTGTCAACGTTGTTTCATTTTATGGCAGAGCAACATACATTTCACCTAAATTCAGCCTTTAGAATGGGATGTAATTCCTCCAGGCTCCCTCTTTATGAGGGAAATACCTACAAAGGGGTGAACTATCGCTAAACGCACAGCTCTCCCTTTCTCATTCTAGCTGCAGTTGCAAGTAAGACCCACATGGTCAGAGCGCTACTCTCACCCTTAGTCCCGCCCTCTTGAGCTCCCCTCCTCGACAAGACAGAGGAAGTTGTACCTTACAACAGTTTTATGGGAGATGAACAATATTCAACCAGCAATAAGTCTACTCCATTAACCAGAATATCTGTATTTCTCAGTGCAGACTTGGGGAAAGACCGGTTTCACTAGCTGCTGGGCTCGTTTCTTGGAACAGGAGGGGGACTGGATTTGGACGCATGCAGGTGCTGCCTGCCCAGCTTCTGCTCACAGCGACTCGTAGCCACGGAGCAGATGGGAGATGTTATAAATGCCAGTGAACCAGAGGGATGTTGCAAATGATGGATCTTCTTGAAGACCTAAGAAACCATTTTTTTTTTTAAACAGGTACGAGGCACTACTGGAGCAGCACTTCTGCTCAGAAGGAAAGCGAACAAGTCCTTCTCTATTTATACCCAGTGCCTTTCTGTATTTTAGTACAGTTGCTCTTCTTAAGCAAAGATAACTCAGTTGCACATACCTTGTACACAAAAACAAGGCCATGCAAGTCAGAGCATCAGCATGACTTTCACTTCAGCCCACCTCCAGCCCTGCAGTAACCAACCGTCTCCTACTGCAAATGTATCAAGTTTTATTTCTCAACTGCAGCGATTTTGCTTCTAAATCCCGTATTAAACCAGGCTATCCCTCTTCTCAAAGTGCTCACGTGGGCTGGAACAAAGGTTCCAAATAATAAAGTTACTGCTGGTCTAGAGCTGTAGCTGATACAAATCAGTACCGCTCCACTAGGCCTTACTCTCTTCACTGTTTACTCAGTAAAACTCATCCTGGTCAGATCAGGCAGCAGCTTTCTCAATATGCACTACAACATCTAAATTTTGAATTTTTAATAGCAGGTTTCTGTGAGGGCTTCAGTTTTAATAAAACTGAAATTGTAGTTACAAAGTTCAAGTAGGCTTCGCTTATGCGCACGGGCTATTTTTATCACATAGTCATGGGGAACACGAGCAGCAGCAAGCACTACGACCAGAAATATTATTTCATCTATACCAAGGCCAGAATCAAAAGAACTTGTGATTATTGCAGTAATAGAACCAGCAGCTGCCATCCATTAACACAAATCAAAATGTGAGAAAATAAAAAGTGCCATTACACATGGTTCCTAATTATTACAAGCCACTCAATAAACCTACCAAAAGTGACATTGTTATTTGAACTGCATCCAGCTTCGTTTCATGTCTGTTACGTAGCAAAAATGCAATGAACTGTACACTTCAGAGCAAAAGAAATCTTCTGACTGGACATCTGTTGATGGCACACAGAAACTCTGGTTTCCATTTACCTAGAGATCAATAAAAACAGAGCCTGAGGTCTTAAAAAAGAAAAAAAAAAAAATCAAGGTTTGTAAAGTGACTTCTTTAAATTGGTCTGAATAGCCAAAAACATAATGCAGATGCAACACACTGAATTGTGCGTTGAAAAGCAATTCAAAGATCTGTTTAGCAGCTGACAAACTCAGGTATTAAACTTGGAAAAGTAGGACGCACACATAGCCCTAATAGGTATTTTGTCTTATATACACACAATTCTCATTCATATACATGGAAATGAATTGTGTGTGTCCATCAAGCTGTGGACATTCAGCTTCGTAGTCAAGGCTGAAGCTAGCAGTGTGGGACAGACTGCCTTTAGGCACATTAAGGGAAAAGGAACAACTCTTTCAAATCATGCATTATGCATTTTTAAACACAAGCAGGCAATAACACTCCTCGCTGTCTTTGAACAGGTATCAATGTCAAGCGCAGGGCTGGAATGTCATCGCTGCTGGCAGGGCACTACTGTGAGGACACTCAAGTATGCAGCGGTCCCACTGACACCATCAGGTGTTGTTTATGCACGATCCAAGTCTGGATGTCAAGGCAAAACAGAAGGAGCCAGCAGGGAATACACCACAGAAGAATGGGGTGAGAGGAGAAGCATTAGCCATAGACGGTAATAAAAATGAAAACATTTTTTCCTCCTCTCTTTCAAAGGGGAGGTTATACAAAACTGAATTTTACTGTAAATGGGAAGGATCCTGACATTAAAGAGTTGACATTTAGGCTATACACACACTTAAGAAAAGCTTAAAATTGGAAACACATTCCTATAATATTCAGTATCCACACACACAAAAAAACTTAATTCCATTGTTTAAACTAAATTTTGCTACAATCTGCCAAAACATGGGACCGTTTGGCTAAACAAAGCCAAAGGAAAACATACACATAAGTAGTTCCCACTTTTAAAACGAGCTGACCTGCACGGTATAGCTTTACAGTCCATACATGCTTTTGATTTGAACCACAGAACAGCTTTGAGGAAAAAAAGTAACTCATTTTAAAAGCCTAGATATCTCTGAAACCAGCCTCAGAAAGCATTCGAGTACTTTCCCGGAGGTTTCTTTCACTGCACAAAGAAGCGAAACCCACGGTGCCCAAACACCCTCTGCTCTTCAGATGAGACGCGTCACTGTGCACAGCAGTTCTGCTGCTGGGCGACCACGCTGTATTTCAGGAGATCTGAATTCCAACTTCTCTTTTCCCACCCTACACTCATTCTCCCCCAAGGGAGCTACGGTAAATTACTTGATTTCTTCCTGACTTCACTTCCCATAAGTAGATAAAAATATTTCTTTGGTTCCCCTCTGTGCCTACTGATTTGGATTTCAAGGTGTGCACATTTTTAAACCACATCTGCGCAGCGCTCTTCCGGTACCGTTTGATTCCCGCAGATCTGTGCTAATGACAAAGTATCTAAAAACCTCCACCAGCTAAGAGAAAACTGACAGGGGCACACCCAGGTTTAGGCTCGCAGAGGAACCAGCACTGTTTACACCCAGAGGCAAAACTGGAGAGCCTGGGCCAGGGGGACGCAGCATACAAGTGCTACTACGACCGCTCTACTGCAGGCACAGCCTGCCTCTCTGGATCTGGAGGATGTGCGACCAGGAAAGCAGAGCGCCAGGGCTTTAGGAAAAGGTTACAAACCTCTTCAGTTACAAATGTTGTTCCACCAGGTGACCATAACCAGTAACTATGCATTCACTGGTGTAGCAGAGCACACCACATCAGATGCCCGACTCAAGCCACAGTATTGCTGCAAGGATGCTTGACTCTCAGGTAAAGCACACCAATGCACTCACTTGACTCATTTCCCCTTACCAAGGCCAATCAGCCTTCCGTAATTACGAGACATACGCTGACAAACATAAGATCCAAGACCAGGCTCAGCGTAGGGTGCGTGTTTATTGGAACCAAACTAGATGAAGTACTACCACCAGCCTTTAAACCTGGCCACAGAGCAATTGGGTGAATTATTTGCATGAAACCAGTGCTATCTTGGGACACTTTCAGTTCTCCCCCTTTGCTAAAATTCACAAGAGTCCTCATTAAAGATATGAAGGTGCATTAAATGAAGGCAGAAATTAGAGCTAATTTTAAATATGCACTGGTTTAACAGAGCCTTGTAATCTGCCCAGGTGCATTACACTTGTGATTTCCTTAATGTTTCTTTAATGATTTTGGAAGGCAATTCTCTGCTGCATTGCAAACCAGTTTTGTTCAGACACATTCAAGTTTTCCCACAGTGGAGTAAGCAAGTTATCAAGAGAACTAATTAGCTTGACCTTCTATTTGCCCAGTAATGAGAAGTGCATCAAACAGGTCTCTCTTTTCATGTCTGAGCCTGTCAATTAAGGCCCAGGCTTTCTGCTCATTGCATTGTCCTCAGGAATATTTACCATAAGCACAGCCAATATAAGCGATGCCCTATCCACTCACCTCTTCACACCACCCGGTAATAGCTTTGAATTTTCTTCAGTGGAGAAAGACAGCCTTAAATGGAAATTCCTCTGCAAAAGCCGCACAAAATATTCTGAATTCAGAGTTCCTTAAGCAAACTAAGAGCTACAAACTCAGACACTAAAGCACTCTACAAGCAAGAACCACTTTCAAAAGACTAACCGTAGCCTGATTTATTAAGAAATCCAGGAATTGCTACATTTCCATCAGCTATAGATCCCGATTTCTCTAGCACTCTACCAGACAGCACACCTTTATCATGCAGCCGCTTAGCTTTTATGTCCCATCTCCTTTCACAAACAGAGGAAGCCAGAAGAGAAACCATCAAACCATCAAAACCAGAGACAAAGGCCTGAGGACTAATGGGAACACGGACCCTGGCGCAGGTTATCCCTCACGTTACACAGACAAGCTCTTAACAGTCAAGGCTGCGAAATGACAGGGGAGCAAACTGGGGAAGGCTTTTTGTAGAGGAAATAAGGGGTTTGAATTTTTTCTACTTTGAGATAACCCAGAAGTCGTAAGTGTAATTCCAGCAATTTCTGCAAGACCACTGTATGACCACAGGACCACAGAAGTAGGCTTTAACACCTAAGACTGTAGTTTTCCATTCCACGGCCTCAGTTCTGGACAGTCATGACATCATCTGCGCATACTTTTACAAACGAAACCAAAAGCCTTGTAACATAACATTCCATCAGAGTTCCTCTGCTTGTTAAGGAAATATCTAGGTCTGCTGGTTTCAATGTTCTCTACCCAATTCATGCCAGGTATGCAAAGCACCCCAACTTCTTGGCTCTGACTCCTCTCCTCAAGCGTGCGATCGAACTGCAGCGAAGCCAGGATCAGGTCCCCACAGAGGCTTGCTTCTCACAAGCACCGCAGGAACCTCCCCCACTCCTACCAGTGCCGCCCCTCACTGCACGTTCTTGCTGAGCTACCCACCATCTAAACCGCCTTTTGCGAGAGGCAGCTTATCTTGCGTCTCCTTCTGCACGAATCCGTCTTCTTTCTCTTCTAGTGTTCACACACCTGGCAGCACCTTGACAAGCTGTGCACGTGCAGATTGTTGTACTGAGAACCAGGGAGCTGCCAACCTTCCCTCTGAAACAAGGCTGGCCTGGGGTGTAGGGGCATCCCGCCCTCCCCCAAAGCCCTAGTGCTCAGGAGCTAGGAGGTCCGCTTTCAGTTTCCTCCTTTGCTGGAGGGAGGTTAAAACCCACACCTCTCATGGCCCTACCAGCCAGGGCGCCCCAGAGCCTGGGAAGCTGCCATCAGTCCTGGGCAGAAGATGATGCAGATTTAAACTAGCTGGCAGGCGGGCAGGGAACTAGAACTAGACACATCCTAGTGTCGACATCTCAGAGCTTTTAGGAACTGCTTCTCAAGTGATGCTTCACAGATCTATGAGACCAAAACCCAAACTTTTAAGTTGCAGCTTCGATCCTATTCCACTTCACAAAACCAGCATGCTTCTAGAAACCTGCACCCACATCACTCCCTGGACGAAACGACTTAAATCACTTCAGTTTCAAGCAGTTTTTGGCAGCAGTCTAACTGAGAAAATATTATTTGCTTTATAATAAGAATACACCAAATTTTAGACATTAGACATCAGAATTCACCTGGTGTTTAACCATTTAGCCAGCTGAACTAGGAGCTGCCTCATGGATAGGGCACTACCTGGGAACTGAATCTCTCAATTCTGCCTTAGAATTTGCCTTTTAAACCTCCGGAAGGCCACCAGCTCCTCCTTCTCTGACCACTTCCACAGCTGATTAATTGAGATAATCTGTTGTTGCATGCTTTAAGAACTACATAACAGTAAAATAACGTCAGCACTCAGGGGTAATCAGCACGCCATAGTACCTGAGGCTCCTTCAAATCGCTGGCAAAGAACCCCTGCACTTGAATTTTCCAACAAACCCAGGTAATTACAGTGAAGAGAGTAGCTCCCAGCTAGGCAGCTTGTTTTCTCAGTCACAGTTTTATACCACCATTGTGAAATCACTCGGTCCAAATTCCCTGTTCTTCTGATTTCAAAATGAGTGCAGTCTCCTTCACTCGCTCTCTTGGGCCACCCAGGAGCTGATGCTGACTGCTCAGAGTCCTCAGCAGAACACACAAAGCTTTGAAGCAACCCTGAGCCCTTGAACACATTCTTGTTCAAGCCAAGAGAAAGAAAAATCAAGTCTTTTACCTTGCAAAAGAAAGAAAAGTCATTGGATAGGGGAAAACAACACAGAAGAACATTATTTTATAATTAAGTAGCATCTTAGCGAAAGGTGTTGCGAGGGCACCTGTCCAGACGCTTCAGCCTCTGCCTTACTCCCATTACCACACCATCTAACGAGAGCGGACACCCATCACGGCGAGGTCAGCATGCAGGTCGCTGGCGTGCGGTTGATTGGAGACTGCATTCACGTGCAAGTTAACGTGACACACACCAAAGGAAGTTTTCCTTTCACAGCACACATCCATTTTAAACTACTTTGCAGTATTTATACGATGCAGGAAGGAAATAAAATAAACTGGAAACAATTTTGAGATTATAACACCCATAACTTTAGCTGCATAATCAAATGGCAAAATTAACTCATCTATTACATTAGTATTTCTTTCCTAGTGCCATAAATTAAGCATATTTTTGACAGTTTATCCTTACTAGGAACAATTCTTTTATTCATGAATCTGCTTATTTTAAGGGCTGAGTCCTTAGAGCCCATTAGGAAAACATCATCAATGCATTTTGGTTTTTTTAATGCACAGAAAGAAGCATTAAGCAAGCTGCTGTTCCCATTTTTCAAAATAAATCCATTCTTCTCTCCCACAGCTATATGCCAGGACATAAAACACTGATTTCAGCAGACTTGTTTCTGATTTACATGGCTGTGGAAGCAGAGCCACAAACCCATAGCATACGTAAAAATTTCTGCAGTGTCTCCGTACGTTGCTGAGTCGGCATACACACAACCAAGGACAGCAGAAGAATTTAAAGTGCTATTATGCTGTAAAGGGAAAACGTGCCTCGCTTCCTTGGCTAAGGATTATTATTCATATTGCCACAGTGCCCTGAGAGCAAGACCCTATGTGCTAGTTGCTGTACATATCTCAAGACAGAACATTCTCTGAATATTTACAGCCTGAACAGACAACAGCAGAACTAGAGGTAGGAAGCTGAGACAGAAACTTCCATCAGGGCTTCCTCAAGGTCTCCCGGAGCACTTGTGACAGGCCTAAGTGCAGCTCTAGACCACAGCACAGTATTTCTTCTCCACCTGCACTCCCTTTGAACAGGGCAGGACTTTCTGCTACAGCTTGGTATTGTCCTTCTGAACCACAACATAAATACAGCATGACATACTAAGGGATCTCATACTTAATTCTTTTCACATATGTAGGGGGAAACGGCCTTAAGTTCCTCTTTACCTTTGGAAGTACACACACAAGAGTACTTGCCGGTACTTTCTCTCCTTTTAATGACAAACAAATGGGAAAGAAAAATATATATATATGTATCCTGCCATCCTGACATCTAGGTTTAAAAAACAGAAGTAGGTTGCTCCATGGTGATTTTACAATCTTTGTGCACAACAGCGGCCTTCCTGTAGGCAGAAGTACTCCTCTGCAAGTCCCTGGGTCAGACAGATTCAGTTAGGCTTTGGAACTTAATAGGTACTTGGCGGTATTCATGAGCTTATGCCTAAAACACACACTGCAGCTAGTCAGGCCATACCGTTACAATATCTAGCTGCAGTACTTCAGTCAGTTATTGACTTCACACCAACCAGAAGGTCTCACCACTGTTTGTTCATAACTTACATGCCTTTATCCAAAAAAGACAAAGATAAGTAATTCAGTTCTCATTTCACATTGAATGTACCTTAATTTGTTCATCAATTAGTCTCAGATGAAAAGCAGAAGACAAACATTCCTCAGCACTCTCGGTGCCACAATCCAACCTGGAATAAAACAGCTCTCAGACACCTCAGAGGCTACAGGTTTCACCAAACAGAACAAATGCCAGCAGCTCTGCCAACTGCCTTAGTATCAAGGGTGCCATTCACGTACATCCTATTCTCCAATTTACCAGCACGGTCCAAATTCCATATATCCGCTTGCAAACCTACGGTAAGACTCTCTCTCTCCCACACCTCTTCTTCTTCCCCTCTCTATTGTGCAGGCAGAGTCTGGTTTGTCTTGCACAAAGCTAGAAGCAAAGTGAGTGAGGAAATGTCAGCTGGCTTTGTACTTGCTGCCTGAAGCCAGACCGTCCCTTCACGTCCAGCCAGTGTGCAGCACTGGGGGCACTGACAACCGACCTATCTTCTGTAGCGGGGTTTTTGTACAACAGACTTTTCACTTGTCGATGACTGTACTAAACACAAGTATTTAGACAGGGAGGCAACACACCCCACTACACTGGATGCTGGGCTTGGGGCCTGTGTCTGGTCAGCTACAGGCTCCAGTCCTCTGCCAGCCCTGGATGTTGGACTGCAGCTCACTGGCAGCAGGTCTGGGTGTTTGTTCAGCACCCAGAGCAAGCAATGTCCAAGCTCCACTGGACTTTCAAAGTACCAGTGTCACAGAAACAAAGAGAAACCTAGAATTCTAACTGGGAACAGTCCACTAAACCATGGAATTTGTAGGTCAGAGACTGCCTTTCCTGAAATAAAAAGCTGAAGCACAACAATCCAGCCTCGTGTTCTGCATTTTTTCTTCTTAAAGAGAGCGAACAAACAAGAGTTTGCAGACAACTCACTGATATCCCCCACCTCAAAGCAGGTATGTCACCAACTCAGCTAAACTGGACTGAGACATCTCTCAAAGCTGACCGATGGTAACATCTCCTTCCACGTCTGTAGTACTGACCTAGCTGGTATCTGTATTTGGCCTCTAATCGGAGCAGGGTAACCAAATCAAATTTCTACTAGACCCGATCCTTTTAAGTAGTAGCTGAGCAGACACGTGAGGCAGGAGAGTAATTCACACCGCTGTCAGCGTCCTGATTTAGGGCGTGAGTTGCAAGTCTGACTTCTTCCACATCTGATGCAAGAAGCTCAACAGAAGAACGTGCCACATATCCTGAAGAGAACGCATCGAGTGAAGTTAGTGGGAAAGTTCCAAAGTCATTGCTAGTTTTTCTTCCTGTTTTGCTGCCCAACTTGGACAAAGAATATTTTTCATCTCCTGCCTGATTTACGTTCACACATACGTGACAGAAACCCATGTTACCCTTCTGTAATTAGGCACTGTGCAGCCACCTGCCAGCCTGTCTGTGCTCCAACAACCCAGCATGTTCTTGTACAAGGGAGGTACAGAAATCACCGCAGTGCTGCATGGGGTAACAAACTGCAGTAAACACCTTACAGGGAGGCAGTCTGCTTTACTTACATCTAGGATATAAAACCCTACGTGCAACTCCAAAAACAATACCTAGTGGCAGAGAACAGCAGATGAACAGATGGGAGATGTTTTTCTCCTTCCTTGGTATCTCCCAGACTTGTTTTCTACCTTACTGTACCTAGGATATAATACTGCAAAAATTTATTTTTCAGTCTGGGTACCGTTAATGTATCACCACCCTGTATGTGGTGTTTACATCCGCACTTTATAAATAATAAACACAAACTATACACAATTTTCCAAACTGACGCTTGATATAAAAGCAACGTGAGCATTAGAGAGGTCTTATTTTCAACATATGGGGGGAGGAAGGGAAAAAATTAGGCCCTCTCAAATGAATGTGCAAAAAGCCTCAGAAATCACTCACTGTCTGTCCAGAAGTGGGTTGCACCTTATTTCCACCAAGACATCACTGAAATATCAGTAAGACCATTCGTGTGCTCAGCTAGCCATTTTCTGGTCAGGAGGGAGAGGCAAAACTGCCGAGATCACCTCACTCCCACTGAAATCAAAGAATTCCCTATCAACAAGACTTGAGCATCTGAACAACACGAAGGTTGGCCTCAGTTCTGAAATTTCACACAGAACTCAGACGGCAGCCTGTACAAGTGATTAATAACCAGATGACCCTTATTACCTGTTATTAGAAGAACAGACTATTACACAATCACATTAAGCAACACCGCAGCAAATTTATTTATTTAATTTTGTGACCTACAGGATCCATCACGTCACATGAGTCGGGCACTCACACGCTGGTCGCTTCAGGCAGCTCCATCCCTGCACCACGGCTTGAACGTGCAGTGCTTCGCTGCTGCAATGTACCCACCCAAAAAGCCCCTTAAACCCCTTCTGTATCTACCTGAGTGGGCAGGTTAAAGGGAAATACAGGTATGCAAAATACCTGAAAAGGATGTCAAAACCAATTCTCAAGGCAAAACATACATACTTGTAATCCAGAGAGTTTGCATTTTAAGAAGCAAACAGACCTAGCCAGAAAAGGTTTTCCTAAATTTTAAGTTAACAACTAAACAAATAAACAGAATAATTCCATGCTTGCTCAGTCCAGCCCTGCAATCCCAGCTCTACAACTCATTTTCCTCTTTTCTTAAATCCCTTAAAACTCACTGTATTTATAGAATGACGGAATCATCTAGGTTAGAAAAGACCTTTGAGATCACCAAGCCCAACCATCAACCTGAGCTACCGATTCCCATCGCTGCACGTGCCTTAGTGCCACGCTTGGTATCAGCCGACCAACTTGCCTGCTTTCATCACAAATGAAAGCACACATCCACTTCCCATTTGGGGACAGCAAGCAGGAAGCGAGCAGGCTGAAGGTACAGATTCCCAGTCTTCAACACAACACTCACATTTCCCCAGCATTTTGCACGTTTTTTCTTATCAGGCTTCCTAGGCCAAGTTTACAGCAACTTCACTGGAAACTGGGTCAGACCCAACGCCAAAAGTGGTCTTTGGTGAGAGGCGCACATCACTACTGGCTGGTCCTGAACACCACCATTTACAAGAAAAGCTAGAAAGCAAAATATTCATTCTGTAAGGAAGGATGAGAGTTTGACATTTGGTTTCACTGTGCATTAGAACAAAAGCTGGAAACATGAGAAAGAGCAGAAGAAAAGCCTTTCTCTAAATCCTCCCAGACAAGACACTGATGTGAAACACAGGAAACCCAAAATCCAATTACATCTGCTGCTTTCATCCACCTCGAGCAGGGTCTTGAACCAGTTTTTCTCTGAGCAGGAGAAAGAAACCTAAAACAAAGCCTAAAACAAATAAAATGCCAAAATCTCTCATCAGACTGGAAACTGTTTAGCTCTAAAATTACCACTATGTTCAAGTAGCATTTATACTCCACGTGCAAACAAATATCCTCCGTACCATTGCAAATGCTACACTTCCACATGAGGGATCTTATCGGCCCTGTAGCAAAAAGTGCACCCTGTCCTTTGTCACATCCATTTTCATGATGCTGTCTATCGATCCATTCAAAGACTGAGCTCCTGAAATGAAAATAGCCTCTTTTTTCTGGCTGAAGAGTAGATAGGCTACCTAGGACACTAACAGGAAAAGAAAGACTTCAGCTTATCTATTATATCCAAGAGGTTTGTCTTCACAGACAATCCCAGTGCAATGGACTGCTCCAAAACGAATTTTCTCTGTTCTCCTTACTATTCAAGTCGGTAGGCATGAAGCACATCTGGATGTGACAAGTAAGAATGAACACAAAGACCAAAGAGGAAAGGTGTCTAAGATAAATTGCATACTTGCAAGAGAAATAAATTAAAGAGCAAACAGCTTTTTACAATGGATTCTGTACAATAATTGCAAATACAGTGCATTTGACTTAAAAAGGGACCGTGTAACAACCGCCCGTCACGTACAAATTCTCAGGTGAACGCTGCTTCCTAGCGCAGTTCCAATAACCCCAAATACCAGCTGTTAGCTCCTCGTACCTCTTTCACTTGCTAATGCAAACCATAACCCAAATAGCGCATCAGCTCGTGTGCATCCAACGATTTCCCCTCATCACCAGTATTTCTATATTCTCCAACACAAAAAATGTGTAAAGATTAAATTGAAAGAGTTGTTACAGAAAACAGGCCTACACATAGCCTCACAGAGACGCCTGGATCAGGCACCCTTTGTAAGCGACATGCCGCTCCAGAAGAGCAATAAGCTACACGTATGTCAAAAGCAAAAGCTCACTCCTGAGAGATGGTTCTGGAAGACTCTCGCCCACTGCTTTGAAGGAACAACAAAACAGGTGGCCAGCACCTCGCCCAGCGCTGGTGAAGGCTGTTTGCTTACAGAAAACCCAGAGGACTGGCAGCACTAGTAGCAGCACCACAGACAACGGAACTTCACAGGCCTTTAAGCAAGAAACGTGCAGGCAGGCCATCAGTTGCAGGGTACTGTTAAAACTGGAGTAATAAGCTGCAGGAAGATGACAAGCTCGTGGGTACTAAACTGACAGTTTTCGACAGAGCCGTTATTCAAAGAGCTTTCTGCCACAGAAGGAAATTTATTAGAACTTTCAGCGTGATCATCGTAGCAATATGTAAATGGGACTGTTCCAGTGAGGATTTATGGTGTCGATGGATGCTCTGAGTCACCAACTACAAACTAGAAAGAGGGATGAAAAAACGATGTGACTAGTTTGGTAAGGCATGCTGAAGGCCTTAGTTTAACAGATTGAGCAAGATGTACTACATCAAAAAACTCTCTAGAATATCGGTGCTCAATAATAACGAAGAGTCTGTCTTCAGCACTGAGCTGCAGAGTACAGTGTGGCAGGAACAGGTTATTACAAAGACAGACCAAAAGACATGAAAAATAGATGAGTTATGGTCAGGCTAGAGATTCTGCCATCAGTAAAAATTTAGCCAGAAAAATTTATGAATCTCTTGGATTTGGGTTGCTAAATGGTTACTGTTCAGCCTGTACTGATGTTCGGTGCTGGGTCTGGCTGGGACGTTAACTTTCCCTGCAGCAGCCCATACAGCGCCGCGCTCTGCACTTGTAGCTGGAACAGCAGTGGGATCACACCGGTGTTGTGTCTGCTGCTGAGCAGTGCTGGCACAGCACCAGGGCTCCCTCTAACCTTCCTAGGGCGTGGGCGAAAAAGTGAGAAAACATCAGCAGGGCAGCTGACCTACACCAGCCAAAGGGATATTCCACGCCATATGGTGTCACACTCAGCAATAAAAGGTGGAAGAAGGAGGAAGAGGGGAGGGGTGGGCTCTCGTTGCCAAAACGTCTGTCCTCCTCCCAAACACCGGCTACGTGCGTTGAGGCCCTGCTTCAAGGATGTGGTCAGGCATCGCTCATTTGTGGAAATGATTCTTCCTCTGCACTTCCATAAAGCCTTTAATTAAATTATCCTTATCTCAACCCGTGAGTTGTTCTTTCCTTTACTTCTTCCCCTCCTCATCTGAGGAGGGGGAGTGAGAGAGCGGTTGTGGTGTTCAGCTGCCCAGCACGGTAAAACCACCACATGTTTGGACGTGAAGAACAATTTATAAAGAGCAAATGATTACATTTAACCAAAGCAGGCATGCGAGTTTAGCCAGCGCTACCCGGCAGTGCATTGGGCCCCATTTATTTATTTTTATAAATATACATATGTATAAACAGAACATATCTTCTAAGAGGAAAAAGAGCAAAGTTTTCTTACAAAGCAGGTCCGCTTTCAAGTTTTCAAGTCACCATGAACTAAGACCTACAGCTTGAGAAAGCATGCATAATCCTTCAAATTTAAACGGGGATGAAATGCACGGAACCACGGCCATCTAGGGGCTACCAGATCCTCCCCCGCTAGCCGGACACCTGGACAAACCTCCACTGTCATCAGATGCCCAGTATTCTTGCCTTCAGAGCAGACTCAAAATCATCTCCGCCATCTCACTCCTGTACCACAGGCGCTGCCCACCCAGGCTGGCGTGAAGCACACGGAACACAAGGCGTCACCAAGCTCCCTGCCGACCTGCACAGCTCCTGAACTGCTGACGGACTGAACGACCCTCACACCCAGGGAACTGCAACCGCAAGAAAAACGATTCGAGAAAATCCAGTGGGAGGTCCAAAACAGCCATATTGCACAGATGACAAGCAGAGTTTGTTTTGTGCAGAAACAGGCACCTTAGAGGCCAGAAGAGATCTAAAACAAGTGGAAAAGGCATGCTGCAGTACTACCAAGGCACCTAAATCAACAGAAGAGCCAGCAGAGTAAGTTACAGCGAGAAAAACACAGACATCTCACCAGTTACTCCATGCCTACACCATTTCTGCTGGAATGCTTCCCTCCTTATCTAGGTCACATCTCAGACAGCCACTTTCAACCCAAATATGTATTTTTTTATCTACAGCACATGGATCCAGTGAAACAAATCGAGTTTTACAGCATCCCAGCGTATTAACAGTGCTGTTCAGATCACCACATAGCCTTGAACAATAGGGATGCCAACACGTGTTTCTATCCCACCACAGAAGAACTAACCCTCAAGGCAGATAAGCAACCACACAGAAAATTCCGAGTTTTCTAAGGATGAAAAACAGACACACTTGAGGGCATGTGATCTATCTGTACCAGGGTCCAACAGACCTATCACTTTCCTGTCACTGAAATCAGGGCTCAGGCTGAGAACCAGCACTGACACCTGGGCTTTGTCCACAGCAGACAGGAGCATACGCACTACAAAGCACACTGGCAAGCTTCACACCCACCTGGATCCACTGCAGGCAGGAAGGAGCTTGAATAACCTACCCGCAGTGTAACCTACCTGCAGCGGCTCCCTGAACAGCTCCTCACGATAAGTGGGAGCCACAACGACAGCTGGGCCGTCCATAACAAGAATCCTTCTTTAAGGTGAGGGGGACGAGGTATCTCTTGGAGTAAACTCAGCCCGGCACTTCCACATGCTGTGTAGCATGAACACAGAAAGCTACTGCAGCTTTGGCATGACTGTGCCACAAACAACAAAGTCATTTCTACATGACAGGGAAGTACTAATTTCTTTCTTTTCCTTTTTTTTTTAAGCAGGAAATTAGAGGGTACAACTAGAGCACCTGCTGGATCTTCAGACTACAAGTAGCAAGTCTGATATCTGGTATGGGTTATACATGAGTAATCAGAAGGATTTCTACTTCCACCTTCCAGTAAGAGCAGAGGATTTATTTTGGATATGTAACTGATGCAATCCTCAACAATACAGAAGCATGAAAAAGCAGACATAATATGGAGGGACTCCCAAGACAGATCTGTCAGGATCTGGTATGGCCCAGAAGCCAAGAAACTGTTGTCCCAGGAGAAAAATTGTCAACCACCATATCTGTTTGGCATCCCTAGAACAAGACGAAGACTTCAAGATGTAAAATAAGCACATTTTTATGCACAGCTTGCAACCTTGCTTCCTGCTTTAACAAAAGTGGTCATCCTAGGTCAGAGTTTTGTTGGCTTTCTATAAGGCGCCTTAAGGGCAATATTGTAGAAAGCTGACTAATAGAAAAGAGACTTTCTAGTAGCTACTACTGAAAACCACAATATATGCTCTGGTGACTGGCAGAAGTCCAAATCAATCAATTACCACTAGTGAACTACCTTCCAGGTCTTCTTCATAGCGATATGATCTAAACTAGACTAGGAGGATACTGTGAACAAACACACGCTAAAGTAACTAACCTTCACCAACAAACAGGGAAACTCTTCCTGGATTTGCCATTTATAGTGATGAAGTGGCACAACTAACCTCAGCACGATGCAGGCTGAGCGAGTCACTTGTTCTACAAACAGATCCCTCTTTAAGGGCCATTTTTGTAAAGCCTAAACTCCACCCTGCACACTGCAATTCCTACCAGCTGACTAAAAATCAGACCACAGCTTAACAACATACTTCAGTCCCATGAGTTGTGTCCCATGAGTTGTTCTCTTCAGCAGCTGCTCCATCAGTGGCTCTGCCACCACCTACAAGACACGTTGAACTTGAGTGATTTTAACCCACCTCTTAATTGAGTTACATGACAGGACTTCTGGGACCATATTCTGAGTACTATAAACAACGACCACAGGTGCTGCCTATCTCCTTCCTACCGTCTTCAACAAATGCTTTGTTTTGTTTATAAAATGAATTCTGTGAATCACTGTCATCAAAAAGAAAGATGCATAAATGCATACTCCCTTTAGAACACAATTAGCAAGCCCGCACCCCCTCGATGCTGAGATCTCAGCAGTGAGTCTCCAGAAATATCACAGCAGAGCCTTATCTGTTGCATCCTACAGCTGAACGGGGGTGAAAAATAATAATAATAAGCAGGACCCTCAGCTTCAACCAGCCGCGCATTCCAAGATCACAAATTGCTACGGTGTGCAAAGAAGGATCTGAAATGCAAATGACCAAGAGGCCATTAGAGACATTAAAGATTTAGCAGATGTACGTTCATCCTGTTTTTACTGGGGGGGGATAGAAGCACTAATTCCAGGGAAACAGATAATGAAACACAGATACCGTATTCAGCCTTTCACAGAATAGTTATGTGTCTCATTAAGAGCATTCTTACTGTCCAATCTTTAATGTTTCATGTATTAAAAATAATTACTCCCCGTTCAGCTCTACCTTTAATGACTGCTATTTACACCAGTGATTTCACTGAGAGGAAGTGCATGAAATGGAGGTCTACCCCGTCGGTGTCCACGCACAGACTGACCTTCAGATGACCTTCCCTTCAACTTGGGACTGGCCATACACTCCTCAAAGGGAAAGAGCATCTGAGATTCCTCTGGTGCCTAAGCCAGCATAACATCAGGACTTGGCAGGGTGGTCTTGGGATACAGACTTTGCAATCTGGATTTTCCAAAGCAGAAAGAAAATCTAAACCTATTCCTTTTTGTAGGGCACTCCTGACATTTACTGCAGGACAGACATGAAAATAAACCTTATTCATAAGCGCATCCAACAAACATGTATGCATGTCAACAACTGCAAGAATTTTCTTTGGATTCCTTTAATTTTCATTTCTAGCCATCTTTCTGATCAGTAGTATAAAGGTTAAAAGCCCTACCTTTCAACTAAAAGCGGATCTATAAGCTTCTATTTTCAGTCTACAAGCTTTGGGACTGTATTATTGTCACAGTCACATCATGTTATTTCCACCAAAACAGCTGGAGGTTTCCAGTGTAGGAAGCAATTATTATGAAAAGTGTCAACGTGTCATTCTCCCCAAGTCAAATGTTTAACTTCATGTTATAGCATTTGACAAGTATCCAGCTCTCAGTCTACACCCCGCAAAAGGAAGAAAAAGAGCACATGCACAAGTCACAAGAGAAAAGAATAGTTTATTCACTGCTAGGCAAGCAAATTTTGACATTGCTGACTGATGCCACAGTTGTGTTTCTGGAGCTTAATTGCTTTGGTGGAAGGCAGGCTTAAGTCCGTATGCATGAACGAACTCACCATTTGTCCTGACTCAACAATGCATATACAAAAGGTGTCATTCAAACAACACGCTAAATAATTACAAATTCAACGAGTGGCGCAAGCATTTTAGGAGGTGATAGTCACAACTCACGGAGGGAGGACAGCAGAAAATGCCCTGCCTGCCAAACGCACAGTGAGAAAGTAAAACGAATCTCTGCAGCCTGTCAGACCTGAAGGACTCGACTGAACCACAGTGCCAGACACAAAGGACCACACACACCCCTGAAACGTCCTGGCACGAAAACTTCCCGGGGTGCACCCACACAGCAACACAAAGGTGCGGCTGTAACCTCTAGCAGGTGTATATAGCAGCACACCGTACCCACTAGCTTAACATGCTAATGCCACTGCCCACAGCGGGTAAGTAATAAGCACCATACAAGCTAGGACCAAGCCAGAGACCTGACCGCCTGTTCCCCAGAGCACGCAGGAGTCCCTGCTACACCTTCCCTGTAACTGCCGGCCGGCAGGCACGTGCAGCTCCCTCTGGCATATCCAAGCACACTGCAGCACGCCGCTCATCGGGGGCACAGACACAAACAGCCTCCACGTCTCCTGCAGAGAAAACGTGCCAGCCACCCGTGTGACCCAGGAAGCTTCGTCTCATGCCTCAGTCCGTGCATCCCAATGAACGCTCCTCGGGTTCGTGGCTCAACCCGCTGCTTCTGACCCCCTGCACAGGCCCTGACCCAGAACACCAAGTTGTGTGGACGGGTTTCCTTTCAGAAACGCGCACAAGATGCACTACACAGCAAAGAGGAAAGCCCACAGGTAGCAAAAACCACTCCGCATCGTGGACTGCTAATGTCTCTTTCTCCCATTAGGTTTTGGCACCACAAGGACCACGTTATTAATTTTGAACCTAACTATTTGCAAAGTTACTTGGAGGGGAGACTAGGAGGAACTTTATCAAAAAGCACTTTGATACTTTTTAAGATGGAGTCAGGACAAGGAAGTGATGCAAAACATATGAGACCCCAAATCCCAATTTCTGCTTAGATGAGGGAATCTCCTGCTAGTACAGTATATTCTCCAGCAACGCATGATATATTAAATTAATGGAAACTCTGAGCTTTAGCATATGTTTAATAGTTACAGTCTGTTTTTCAGGGCAACTTTCTTACCATATAAAAAAAAACACATATGGATGCACTTATGTATGTCAAAAATACCCGTGCACACTTTGATATTACTCGACACGTATTGTCTATGGTTAAGCAGTGCTTCAGGCTGCATTGAGCAGCTCGTAAGTAAGCTAGTAGTAAGTACACCAGTTCCTCAGAACCTAGCAAAATCTTAAAAATCAGGAGTAAGATGTTCTTCCAGGCAGCCTGGGTCCAACAAAGCGCTGTTCCTCCCACAGCAAAACTAGAACACTGTGCTAGAACCCAGACCTCCCGCACCCGAAGGGCTGTGGGACGCAGCAGGACGGCTGGCAGTTCTTGGGATGCATTACACACTGTTGCTGCCTAGCTGTCCAGGCACATTTTGCTAACCCTTGTTGACAAGTCCCAAGGCAAGAAACCCCAAATCTAATCTCAGTACGTGCTGCCCAGGATGAGGGTGGCATCACTTCCACGTTTGGAAGGTGCTACATAGCGAAATAGAGCAAGAATTAGCTGTTGGTAACAGTGTACCAAAATAACTGTGGAAATGTAATCAGTTGACTAGAAGGTTAATCAGACAAATAAAGGAAAATTACAGATGCGCTGCGAGTCGTGGCATTTTGTCACACAAACACTGCGTGGATGCCTCTGAAAAAGTCATCTCCATAAACTGTACTAGATCCGTGTTCCTCAAAATCACCAGCATGCTGCACGTTCAACCACAGGAGTATCAGTCCATTTTCCTCTCACAATGCACGCAGCTGAAAGAAAGGCTGTAGCAGAACACACGACAACCACACCACGGTAGCATCACAGCAGTGCGCAAAGGGAAAAGCAGCCTGGCAGGCAGAACGGGGGATGTCTCAAACAGCTTTCTCCCGCAAGTCAAGAGTGACACCTGGTGGGCCTCACGCTGCTCAACACCGGGTTTTCTTCATCGAGAGGAATGAGACAAGCCTAACCCCAAGAAACCTCCCCTCACTGACTGCCAACACAAAGGCTTTGATCCAAACAGCCTGGGGGTGGGAGGGAAGGTTACAGAAAAGCAGGACAAACTGTAATACCGTCGTTGCTGTCCTAGCAGTATGGGCACAGATGCCTCATGTCTGGGCTTTAAACACTATATTGTGTTGTAGGTTGGATGGAAAACAATGGGCAACGTTACTGTGATCAGATGTACTCCACCTTTCTGTAAAATCTGTACAGGAAAAAAAAGAGGACACAAAATTGTCCCAAGAGTTTCTACTGCAGTGTCAGTGTCTGAATGCGGGCACCACTATGGGCACCGCTCTTCCCCCATATAATATGCAGGTATTTTTCAAATAAGTAATCTCATATCCATTCATGACAGGAATGCAAACACTGTCTCTGAGTGAACGAAAGCCTATTTCCATGAAAACAGTTTGAACAGCTGTTTTACAGAACTGACAAATTCAGGAAGAGGGCCATAATGGAAATCGATTAATGAGTTATTAGCAGTAAGATAAGGCAGAGCAAAGGCCAACACAAGGTAAAGGCATGTCCTGGTTTTGGCTGGGACAGAGTTAATTTTCCTCCTAGCAGCTGGCACGGTGCTGTGTTTTGGATTTAGGCAGAGAACAATGCAGGTAACACCCCGAGGTTTCAGTTGCAGCAGAGCAGTGCTTGCATGCAGCCAAGGACTTTCCGGCTTCTCACACCTCCTGCCAGCCAGGAGGAGGCCGGGGGTGCACAAGGGGCTGGGAGGGGACAGAGCCAGGACAGCTGGCCCAGGATGGCCGAAGGGATGTCCCACACCACACAGTTAATGGGGGGGACTGGCAAGGGGGTGCTGCTGCTGCTCAGGAGCTGGCTGGCCATCGGTCAGCAGGTAGTGAGCAATTGCACTGTGCATCACTTGTTTATTTTTCCAATTCCTGTTTTCTTTTTCCCCTCTTCTTAAGCTGGCCTTATCTCCAACCAAGAGTTCTCGCTCTTTTCTCCCCCATCTCACTGCAGGGAGAAGGGAGCGAACAGCCGTGTGGTTAGCTGTCTGCCCCGCTAACCTCCACAAGGCACCAGCGGTGGTGAGCAGCTCCCGCGTGATGCAGACCTGGCCCCGCAGACCTGGCCCCGCACACACCACGGCAGAACTGCGCACTCCAGCTGAGAACAAGGCTACATGATTACTGCCAACACGGGGCCATTTCTGAGCTAGGGCCCCATGAAGTCATTATTTAGATTTCTTCTGAAGAAGACAAGAGAGCTTGGTAGAGAAAACCACCTTTTTTCTGCCGTTAGTAACAGAGAATTAGATGTACACCACAGCACGATTCGACGGTCCCTGTACTCAGATCTCACTCTGTGCTGTCTCGGTCCCTCGGTGCGGCTCCACAGGGCCTGCACCTAGCAGAGGTCTAGCAGTGACTGGAGGGTTGCTGAGCACATTGCAACTCATTTTCCCTCAGTACCAACCTCAGCTGGATTCAGTTTGTGTGGGTTTGAGGAAGGAGCCTCTGGTCACTTGTTTCCCATTCTATCCCACCCCTGGACCTCAAGGAAAACAGGAAGAATGGAACAAAGTCAGAGGGGTGTGGGGGAAGTGCAGATGAAATTATCTCCGAGGCAAAAAAGTCTCAGCTTGGCATTCTGCAGCTCTAACTTCGTGTCTGTTCAACTCCAGGATGGCGAATGTAAAAACAGTAGAGCGTTACTGCCATCTTGTGCTGCGGGAAATCTCTACAATCCAACTTCTCTTTTTGCCTGTTCCCCTGCCCTCTCCGAAACTAGAACCAAAAGCTGGTATCAGCCTGCTCACAGGGTGAGCAAAACACTCCCATGTCACCCCGCTAAGGGCCTGCCTTGGTCCTTCAGCTGAGTGCCGTGGCCAGGAAACGCAGCAGGCTCCGCTCTCCTGAGCCCGGTGCCCAGCGCCCTGCAGGCACCCAGCCGGGGCGGAGGGGCCCAGCACAGCCACCCACGCAGCACCTCAAGGTGCCAGCTCCCCCCACCGCCCTTTAACCAAAAGGCACCGATCATTTCACACCTCTTTTTTCTCTTATTCCTTACTCACTGGTCTAAATCACCCCATGCCTTTTTACTCATGAATTGAAGCTCAGCACAAATATTTGACATGGCACTGCTTTCAGCGTCCTACAACGGGAGGCAAGCAGCCTCTACTATCTGTTTCCTTTATGGTAATCAGAAACTCTGATTCTGGCTGAAACTACACCAAGTGACTGAACACCAGCACTCACTTTACACGGGCTGTTTCCCTGGCAAAGTTTATGTTTGTTTCCATGCTCGAGCACAGTTAGAATAAAGTCATATTCCTATCGAGAGATGTTTTGCTACCCTCATTTCCCAGAAAGATATTTAAAGGGGACTGCATGATAATCCGCATCTTTGGCAGTCACATACGGATCCTTTATGAAGCAGGCCCTTAAAATTTATTATAGATGGAACTGAATAGCTTCTTCACAAATGACATATAAACGCCTATAAAGTGATAATAGAAAATGACAGATATTCTACAGCATGTTTAAACAGTCCCCAAAAGCTTACAGGACAAGTAGAAAATTGTGCAAGAGAGAACAGTTCTTCCACAAGACCACTTTCCTGAAGACAGGAGATCTGAACAAGATTAATGCATTTCAACCAAAATATTTGTCTCATTGATAGCTGAGTGTGTTTTTTTAATTGTGCTCATCTTTTATCCCTTGTT
The DNA here is from genome assembly GCA_011076525.1 of Nettapus auritus. Classification (NCBI taxonomy): domain Eukaryota; kingdom Metazoa; phylum Chordata; class Aves; order Anseriformes; family Anatidae; genus Nettapus; species Nettapus auritus. The sequence goes on from CM021783.1 coordinate 2,928,373, forward strand.
TCTGAAATCAGTTTCCATTGAAAAATCATTTAAAACATGTACTTGTGATCATTCTCCCACAGCGGCTTCATGTTAACAGAAAATTATACCTTTGTCCAAAAATGGCAAAGTATTTTCACACCTTAAATATCAGATCAAACCAATACGAACACAGAGATGGGAAGGAAAAAAAAAAAAAAAAAAGGGCAATTGGTAAACCAGAAAATAAAGGAGATCCTAATTCCACTACTAATTACAGAAGTGATCTCTCAGAGAGAGACAGCATTTCATCTCTGAACCATCCTGGTACCTGTCCCTGACAAATGGGCAACAGCTACCCTCTGAAGGCCCTATGTCCATCTTCTATGGTTCTTACATCAGAAAAACCTCTAGCCGAGAAGAACCACAGAAGGCTCCTCTACCCGCTGGTACAAGAAGCTGCTCAGAATGCGAAGCCTCACGTGTCTTATCTGAACAAGGGATTGGCTCTGGCCAGGCTCATTCTTTATCCAGACCAGATCCTGTGCAGCTAGGCTGATGCTTTTTTCACAGGAGGGAAAAAACAACAACAAAAACTAGGAGGTTTTGCAGCGTTGTTTGATTGTTCCCTTCCCTCCATTCATTCCTCTTTCTTGTTCTGTGCTAGGCACCAACATTCAGCAAAACTTCGTGTATATAACAAAGATCTGTACAAAATGGTACCTTTACCTCACTGTTGTTCCTTCTGTCACCTGTTCTGCTAATTCTTAGGTTTTCTATTCATATTTTCCCCTCCTATCAGTACTGCCATAGTTCGGAAAAACAGCATTTAGGTGTGTGAAGTTGGGTAAAAATGAATCCAGGTATGCCAAACAGGTATTTAACAGGGAGATTCTCTTTTATTCCCTGCTCAGTGTATGCAGGAAGGAAGAACTTCACCCTGAATCAGGCAGAACGGACAATGAACATGGAGCATCCCCCAGCCCAGTCAATCATCCCATGGCTACAAACTACCACCAGAGGTATGTGCACGCCTTTCCGCAATGCGCTTCACAAAAACGTTCCCAAAGCAGAATGAAAAGCGCGAAGCTTCCTTCTGCTTCAGCAGGACTTTGTCGTCTTGGATAACCGAGGTATCCAAAGGCTATTAAAGGCATCCTCTGCCTAGAAACATTTTAATACTTTCCTAAAGAATACAATTCCTCTTTTATTCCTAATGGGGACTAGCAATGCGATGAGCCTAGCAAATTCAGGCAAGGGAGTGCTGCAAGGCTAAGCAGGCACGCAGCAGCTGTGCCTTTCTTCTCTCTGCAGGCTGCTGCAGCCCTGCTGTATGCAGGCAGCCATCTTGCGTTCACTTCAATTAAAGGCAGTCACCAGCAGGACCCTGCCACGGCAAGCTCGCCAACAAAGATCCTGCAGTTGTTTCCAGCCTAGAAGAAGTAATTTTGTCAGAGACTACAGACAGCCTCTGTGCATGGAGAAAAACCCAGCATTGCTGCTCTGATGCTCTTCATCCATCCTGCAGCGAACATGCAAAGCATGTGTGTTGTGACAGCCACCCACGACAGGAGCTTGGCTCGTTCACTGAAGCTGTCGGCTCTCATTGTTTGAGCTCTGGAGTCCTCCAGTTCCGTCCCGGCCCGTGAGCCAAAAAACGTGGCTACAACACAGACATGGCTGGGAACACCAGCAGCCAGCCAGCAGTCTGAGAAACTAGCACCTCACGAGCAAGTCTCAGACTTACCTTCCCCTGGGAATACGGTTTTTGGACCACTCCGACATACACCACAGAACAACTTTTCAAAAAGGAATTAAAATTTTATCCTTGCCAGCTGCAGAGAAGCGGCTCCAACAAAGTGGCGACACCTCTGACACTGCCTCCTATCTGTACATAATCTTGGTGTATTACAAGCTCCAACTAATCCTTTTCATTACAGACTTCAATTTCATATTGTAACTATTTAAGTCCTGTTCAGAAAGGTCATTCCCAGCTTAAATAAAACATCTCCTAAAACAGAATAGGAGTAATGAATATTATTTTAGTTATGGATTAAGTGCGTTAATACAATACTTCACCCTAATCCTGTTTTCTGAGCAGCATGGGTACTTACAATCTCAACATGAACTGTGTAATGAGAGCGATTTCATACAGCGTCAGGCTCCTACAGGTTTTACACAAACGTCACAGATGTTGGGGATAACATCCACAACTGATTAAGCCCATTCTGAGTGGTACTGGAACAAAGTATGAATTAATTACCATAAAAAGGGCAAAGGGTTGAAGGTGGCTGGAATTTAAATGTCACATTTATCTAAATAAATCAGGGGTGAATGAATACATTGATATACTTCTGTGTTTAAAAATCAATTTGTTTCTGTAGAAAAGAAATCAAATTCTGGATACAAAGCAGGAAGCTCTAATAAAGAAAGACAGCTTCTAATTTCTAGCTTGGGTTCTTGTCATAAAGTCACAAAGATTTTCTTGCAAACGATCCTTCACTCATGTTCAGTGACACACAGGATCCCGGAGCATACCCTGTACCCGGTGGTGTTACTGCGTACAGCCAGGACGGGTGCTACAGCGTGCACAGCCTGCCTTTGGGTGATCAGCCTGCAAATGACAGGGGCCACGCTGCGATCCTGGCAACTTAACGTACTGCTTCCGTAGTTCTGTCCCCAAGAAATACCGAAAGCTTGTCCATCCCAAAGCATGCAGAGACGAATGAGCTTGTAATCACTTAATTGATACCAGTTGACATACAAATAATTGGGTAATCACAATTGCTTCCATGAAGCTGGATTCCTCTGAGCTTCTGCTAGCCGCAGAGTTAAAAGGCTAGCTTTAACCTCGCTGCAGTTACGGCACGGAGAAGTTCGGAGTGAGGAGGGGTCTCAGCCCTAGGGCCTGCAAAGGGCCTGCCAGAAGAGAGGAACTGAGGCCAGATTTTGTAGCAGAAATTTATCAAACTAAAGGTGCTTTTCTAGCAAATCTGTGTCCTCTCATCACCAAACCTGGAAAGCTTGGTGATGAGAATAATGTCACCAAGAAATGAGGATTTTCTACACCACTGTCTTGCCTATTGCAGTTTGGGAACAGGAACAACTCTCTGCACAGAACAGAACCAATGAATGCAACTCAGCAAGATGCCTGAGGTGGCTACACGTCTATCACTATTTCATCAGCTGCTTCAAGACGTGACAGTTTTCAGGGTGCTTCACCCTCAGCAGAGAAGGGAACTGTTAAACTCTGAAACATGCTTTGCAGGTCAACTCCTCCCCAAGTGAACACGAACATAGCATAAAAGTAAATACCAAACATAAGCTGCTGCCTTCCCCCGGTGCAGAAAACGCCTGCAACTGTTACAGAGCAGCAGTGAAACCCCAGCGACATCAATGCCATCAGCTACCTGCCTCCTTGGGTTTCTGTAGTGCCACCCAATAAAATCTAGTTTCTCACTTTATTCTTAAAAAAAAAAATACCCAGACTTGATTGAGGAAGAGTGGTGGGCACTGGTTCCATGTCCGGGTGGAGGCCGGTGACAAGTGGTGTCCCTCAGGGTCTGTCCTGGGACCGGTGCTTTTCATTATCTTCATCGATAACATCAATGATGGAATCAAGTGCACCCTGAGCAAATTTAGGAAACTAAAAGAGGGGACATTTAGATCAGAGGGTAGGTGGAAATTCTTCACTCAGGTGGTGGTGAGGCACTGGCACAGGCTGCCCTGGAGGTGTTCAAGGCCAGGATGCCCTGGGCAACCCGATCTGGTGGGTGGCATCCCTGCCCTTGGCAGGGGTTGGAACTGGCTGACCGTTCAGGTCCCTTCCAACAGGAGCTGTTCTGTGGTAAGAAAGGAATCCAGACACCTAGTAGCAGGGATAAAACACAAAGACTTCATCCACGGGACAAGCCCTGCTTTTGGACTGGCTCTTCACTAGTTCTTTCTTGCAGCTGAAGGGAACATCAATACTCTTTCACCAGGGAAGACTTTTTTTTTTTTTTTTTTTTTAATTCTAAGAAGGTTTCTTAGTAATCAAAAAGAGGAAAATAAACCCAAACCAAAAGCCCGTAAGACAGTATGGTGCCTATGTCCTCTCATTTCTAGCTGCAGTTAAGTATCAAGTGAAAAGCAATACCATGGCCTTTTAAACAAGAATATTTTTAAAGACCAAAGATGCAATGAATCCCTGAACCTACAGCACTGTATGTGCTGATATTTTATGGAACACGTGGCTCAAAAAAACGTTCATTTACGTTGTACACATGCTTAATCATAGATATAAGTACTTGGCAATGAACTGAAACTCTAAACATCGCTGGATTATTGCACACAAAACAAAAGAACTTAAAAGCAGATTACAAACTACATGCTTATGTCTCAAGAGCAAAAAGTGGAATTATGCTCAAATGAACTTACCTTTTCCACTGCATAATCAAAACTCACTTTGCCTACATGGAGTGGAACCTAACTCCCTAAGCATTTTCAACACGTAGGCATGCAACAGAAAGCACACGGAGGCTGTCTAGCTGTTGAGATCAAGTGCTCTATAGGCTTGCATATAGCACAGTACATCCACCAACCATCTACGGGAGACATAACATGAGAACCCCAAAGGCACTTTTAAATACAAACTGTTTTTCTGAAGTTCCAATTCCTGGCAGAGCTGGACTGGCTTAGCTCAGCTGTATTGGTTAAGAGTGCTGAGGTTAGCCTGCACTACGCACTGCAGCACTGCCTGGAAACCCCTGGGCTACGAGTACTCAAGGCAGAGCAGTCCCACTCAGATACCGGCTTTGTCCCTGCGAGGAAATACAAAGCCATCATAAAGAAATAAAAGTCTTACATACAAAAAAAACAAAGTCAATGAAGCTCAGATAGTGTTGTCCACTCCTTTTCCCATTCCCCAACCCCACATCTCCAAGCATGGGCTTAGAACACTGTTCCCAATCCTACTGCTCCACAGGCTGTTATCTTTTAAACCCCACACCGATGGTACTTGCCAGGCAGCTTTCTGTCAGCGCTTCCACTGGGGTGATGGTCCCTGAACGAGCCAAGCCTGCCCGAGCTGTCCCTAAATATAAGCTGAAGGCCCCTACTGACATACCAGGACACTAAGGGCAGTACCTGCCTGTCACCATTTAAGTTCCTCCCAGTTTTGACTCCTGCAACAAGGGAGAGGTTACTTAAGTCACAGTTGCTCCACACAAAGGCCCCCACCACTGCCCCACAACAACCTCACTTGAGATTTTTCTCCAGCTGCAACTATCTGAAGAGCAAAGCAGCAGGTTAATCTAGCAAGTTCAAACCTGCCTTCAAACACATTTTCCTTCACACTTCAGGCCTTACAGCTTTGGCTAACAACACTCCCCCACCAGCAATTTCCATCCTGTGGTTCACACTTCTCTGGGGGGCAGGGAAGGAGATCATGAACTATTTGTGAGAGATTCACAAAAGGAATCTAAGAAAGCTGGGTTTGTGCATGCTGTACGGCAACCTGCGTGAGGACCCATCTGAAATTTCACACAACTCCCTTGAAATACTGAGGGGAGGTTGCAAGAGCCTGAAAACTACCATCCACCATGGTATTTCCCATGTCATGACAGAAGTCATGGGAATTAGATTTAAGTCTCGAGAAATCCACTGTTCTGTACCTTAGTTTTTCCACCTGTAGAACAAGGAAGAAATTATTGCATCTGTAGCTTAGGATCTAAGACCTACCTGGGAAGAAGCGTTATTTAAAAGGTACGTGTTGCTCTGCCTCTTAAATTCACCTCCATAAACCTCTGCTCAGTACAGCAGGCAGTCACCTTGAATCCTTGAGTCTCCCGTAATCAAGTTCTAGGATTCAGCACTGGATGCCACAGAGCTATAAACCATCTTGCTTGACTATACATAAATAACAGCTGTCACGTTGCTTCCGTGTTTACACGGGGTGGGGGGGCAGAGGAGGCACACCATGATATTCTGCTAATTGCTCTGTAAATATTAACGTAGCTGGTGACAGTTACACCATTCTGAGTCATCCATTTCCAAACAATTGGCCACCCAAATCCCAGTAAACATTATCACTAAAATTAGAGCAAGAGAATGCCAAAAGCATCAAAGCAGCAGGATAAGCCATGCTACAATTATGATGGGATTAAGAGAAGTCTTACCTAGAAGAACTACTTAGTCAGTCAGGAACAGAAAGAGAAGATTTCATATAACCAACACGTTACCAGAAGTATTTCCATTGCTCCCAGTCACTAGGTAGAACTGGGTAATGACATAAATCCTGCACATCTTCAGAGATGCCTTGGTCATTCACACCTTGAAGGATGCTGTTTTATTCAAGCAAGTTCACTACTTGTTATAATCATATATAAGGTTTTGCATACAGACCAATGTGCTAGATACTGTCCAAACACTGATTTACAAACATTACCCCGTTCTTGCAAATATACAATCATTTTAATAATTACATGCATACTCAAGATCTCACGTACAGTTCTCCCATGCTGCATGTCCTGGCCTTCCCAATATCCTTGCTTTTAAGGCTCCATCTGCATTCTTATTGCCTCCTTCAGGACCCCTAAGAAAAAGATTTTGTGTATGCTTACTACTCTAAAAAGCGCTTAACTTCATCAGAAGTAGTCTGAGTTGTGCTCTGTAGAAGCATGTCCCAAAAGCAATTTAAATCAGTGGACATTTCCCATTAGGTACACTGGGCCTGTAGTCACATAACTTTAATTACTTTATGCACTAATTTGTGCAACAAGTGAATCTTGCTGCTCTCCGTCCATCATATTGTTTCTTCAATTTCTACCTTCCTGGATGTTTCCACTGGTTTTGAAATATAAACATAACAATGTATTTTGACCTCATTCTACCCAACTAACATCCCAGGAGCCAAGGAAACTAGATAGGCTTTCGGCACCAATCAGCACTTTCTCTGTCCTTCATCCAATGCCTCTGCTGATGCTTCCTACCGTGCAAGCAGTTCATTCACAGGCCTGCTCAAACACGCAGTTACTACAAAGAAAGCTTTAGCTGAGCCTTTCGGGAAACAGGACACAGGTCACAAGTTTCCTCAGCTAGAAAGAGCCCAACTCGCAGGTACCACACTGCAGACAACTGCCTGCCCAAGTCTGCTGGGCTTATTTCTGTAAAGAGGCAAAGCCAGAAGGATTCCTTCAGACAGAAACATGTATCCTTAGCAGCACATAGAAGGATAGAGGAGTGAGAGGAAAAACGAGGAAAAACTTGAGAACAATGAGGTTACAACTCTTAGCCTAAACATTTACGTTAACTTTGGCACGCTGGGCTGCACAGCGAGACCTACAGTGGTACAGCATCCTATCCTTAGTAACACTGCAACACAGCTGTGCCACATCTCCCACAGCTGCGGACAGGGCTACAAAGGTGCTTGTGCTTTACTAACAAGTCTCTGAAGGGGAACAATTACCAAAAACTCTACTGTTTGAAAAACAGCAGTCCTCTTGTTATGGTGTTCCCACAGAATGTTTGCACTTAAGTCTCATATTTGTTTTCATCCCACATCAGAACGACTACTTAAAGTTTCCAACACTTCATTCAGTAGAGAAATTAGAAGCTGGCTTCTTTCAAATGCATGGTAGGCAGAAGGCTTTCACCTGGCTGCAGCACTGCAAAAGCTACCACGTTATGCAAAATCCACCCCAGCTTTAGGCAAAAGGCATTACTGCCTGGGCAGCACACTGTTAGTTCTGAACATCACTTTCCCCTATTAACACACAAGTGATGTAGCTGTTTTTTGTTTGTTTGTTTTCCCCAGGATAAGCATATTTGAAAACATAAGGCATTAGCTTCACTATGGAAAACCATTCTGACCATGGTGTCCTCCTTACCTGAGGACCCTTCAAAAGTTTTAATAATTTAAGTTAGGAGATGACCTTCTCCCCAGATTGCCACCTTCCCAGGCATTCCGTATGTTTGCTCTACCAGCAGATACACTCAGTCTCCCAGACACATCTTTTTGCCGTAAATGAGAATTGCTTTCACAAACAAATGCCTTGAGGAAAAATTTCCAATGGCATCTTGTGGGTAAAGCAGCTACTGTAGACTAGTTAGAACCATATAAATCTTCAATTTAAAAACGAAATAAACAAATTACTCGAGTGCACAATGTTATCTTTTTGCCTCCAGACAAAAAGAAGAACAAGGAAGGCAAAATTACTACGAACTTACATTTTACTCATTTTGATCATTTGCATTTCATGGTAGATCAGCTAGTACTGCTCCCGTGACGGTTTAGGAGTTCTCACTTCCTTTCATCTAACCACCAAATTCTTATCTAATTGTCCTGTACTGCCATCTCTGTGAACTAGTGATCCTCTGGGATGGCTTCAGGATTTTCTGACTGTAACTATCTAGCACAAGGGGTCTGTTTATTTATTTATTTATTTACTTATAATGTCTCTTTGAAGGATTAAAGTCAAATGTCTCATCATACCAACATGAACTATATCTTAAAAATACTGCCAGTGAGTTAAACTTGGGCAGCCAAATATTCTTATTCAGCAGGCTTTCACCATGTGTTGGTGGGAAGCCAGAAACGGAATGGATACGTGCGTTAACAGCAAAACTAAGCTCACTACATCAGCACAACTTCTACAGAGCAATTAACAAAATCAGCAACACCGCACTGCTAGTAGCATTTATAGGACTGCCAACAGAAAACCTAAGCAGGATTAAAAAAATCATACAAAACGAAAAATGCTTTTAAGTATCACATTGTTCTAATTTAATAATTGCAAGAAAGCTATACTGCTTTGCTGCTGAATTACAACACAAAATTCATAAAACAAATATTACAGTAACCTACATCTAGTGAGGTATGGCCCATACACAGATGATTTTGCAAAAACATTTCTCACTTCCATGCTTTTGCTAGTAGAAGAGGTATTTTTCTTAGAGGTTTCTCTATTGCTCCCCATTCACTTGCTGTGTCGCACATACAGTTCCATTTATAGACACAAGAACATACTGCTTCATTAATGCAGAAAAATCCTTGATCAGGGAAAAGACTTTTAAAGAAAAAAAAAATCAATTCCAACCAGGAAAGCTTAATAAAGCACAGAAGACCTGTCAGATTGGCACAGAAATAAAGGTAAAGAGGGTCTTAAGAGGAATGTAACAACATGGTGCAAAATACAGCACCAGTAACTCATGCTGCGTGGCAAAGAAACTGCTGCATTTGGGATTTATTTACCAATATATTTTTATTTATGTATTTAAAGAACCATGCTCCTGGCAAAGGTGAATTTTTCCATGGGTATTTTAAACATCCACTCTCATTTACCTCAGGTTGAAATCCTTCTTACACAACAGACCACAGAGAAGTCCCTTAAAAAGGGGGAGGGGGGCAAAAAGTCAGTCAGTGAAGAGGCTGGGAAGTAAGAACCTGTAGGGGCCATCTCTGAGGTAAAGCGGGACCCAGCCTTCAGCACGTACCTCATCAGAGCCGGAGGAGAGCTCCGAGGCTGACACGGGTCTGCAGCCTGTGGCACTTCTGTCACAGCTGCTAGCATTCTGCACGGCCCAGAAAGTTTTCTGTCAGAAGAAACAAGAGAAAATACGATAGTACAATTTGTGGGGCTGAAAGCCCTCAGGCCGCAAGCACATGATGCTCCACAGCCTGATCTCCCTCACAAGCCGCTTGGGCAAGGGCATCAAGCCTGACCCTCCCTGCAGGAGGGCCCTGTAACTTGCAGCACCCAGAATTACCGTGAGATAATTTAACAGTAAGTCACCACAAACTCATCTTCCTGGTGGTGCCACGTTAGCATATCTTCAGGGCAGGCACGAGCAACGAGTCTTCCCCGGTGGCACCGCCTTGGTTATGGGGCCGCAGAGCCGGGATGGGGCTAAGGAGAGGCGTGAGGAAGGAAAAGAAGATGGCGCCGCGGTGCTTCAGGGGATGTGGAAGGGGTGAGGAAGGAAGTCAAGATGGCGCCCCCTGGCGTCCGGTTGGGGCCCGGCCTGGTTCTCTGAGGAGAAGTGGCGGGAAGGGGAGGAATAGGCAGCGCCCTCACCTGAAGCCGTTATTTTCCCCCCAATAATCCATAAAATGAGGGATTTTGTTGCTTTCAGAAAGTTATTTGAAGGGGAGAATTGCGTTATTTTCTCATGTCCTGTTAGAGGTGGGGCAGCATAGGCTGGAATGGTTGGGATTGGCTTGTTTCAGCAGGTTAGTCAGCTTTTACTGCAAGCAAGCAAACGTGAATCCTTAGTTGGAAAAATTGCTGTTAGTTCAAGATGATGCTAGTAATATCTGTGGTGGGTTTTTTTTTTGTTTTGTTTTTTAGTGTTGTGTAGGTGGCTTTGTGCTGATAAACTCCAGGTAATCCTGCTTTGATAACCCCAATAAAACACAATGGCTGTCAGGGGATGGAGAAGACACAAGGGCTGTTGTTATTAGCCAGGAGTTTGCAAGCATTCAGAGATTAAAGCTGCATTCCGGTAAGAAGCACAAGGCAAACAAATTCTCTCGGCTTTGCCCTGCCTGTGTGTAGGCCTGGCTTGAAGGAGGGGGCCTCTGGGAGCTGTAGATGGAGGAAGCTGAGCTCACTGCAAGTGATCACAAATGTTCTGTCTCTGAATCATGGGTTCATGGGTAAGGCTCATTTATGATAGTTTCAGGCCAAACTCATCTAACCCAAGGGGGTTTTAATTTTCTTTTAGTAATCTCATTGAATGAAATAGCACAGGCTTCTTTTAAAATAAACAGCTCTGTTCCTTGATGCTGCTTAGATGCAAATTAGGAAGAAATAAGCTGAGGCTAATACTTTTACATTTTTTTTCTTTCTAATTTTGTTGCTTGAAATCCAATTATGTATAAAATTCTCAGACTCGAAATTCTCTTTAAATATCTGGTATTGCAGGCAGCATATGAAGCTAACAACACTGTTGTTCCTAGTGCAATGTTTTTGTGGTTTTTGTTTTTTCACACAAGACTGCTGCTAGGCCTAATATAACTCAAACTGTACAGTAAGCACTAGTCTCTGACCTAGAGCTTACCAAAAAATCCTTCAGTATCAATTAGACAGTTTTTAACAAGGTTAAAAGCTGAAGGTCATATGTGCCTTTCATGATGGCCAGTAGTGCTTCTGTTGTGCACGGAAGAAGTATTCTAAATATGGCTAATATTTTTCTAGTATTTCCCCAACCTTTTCACTTTCACCTTTCCATTATAAGTACTAGGAAGAAGCAAAACTGAGCACAGTGTCCAAAGTTACTCCAGATCTCCAGTGTGATTTCTTTATGCATACATTTTATCTTGCTGTGCTGCTGTTTCTCGTACCAATCATCTGATCTAATTCTGTAGGGAAAGACATACCCATCTATTGCATGATCCGTATTTCCATTTACACAGCCCTGGAAGGGATTTTTTGTTGCCAGATAGCTATTGTCATTATCAACAGGCACTGATTTTTTCTGCAATAAAATGCAATATTAAAGTTAAAATAGTCACTGGTCAGGCAGCATCAAAAAAAAAAAAAAAAAATCATATAAAGTTTCTGTTACTGTAGAAACACTTACGTAATATGGAAGGAGGTGTCATGAAAATTACCTATTTGTCCAGTTGAGAATTCTTCTCATACGTAACCTTTGTAATACGCTAGTTTTTCCATGTGTATCATGACTCCAGCAGTCTCTAGGCAGAAAATGCTGAACTGTGAATGACTTTCCTCCCCTTCAGGAATTCTGGCAAGTCTGAGTAATGATCACTTCCATTCTGAAAACAGCTGCAGCGAGGAAAGTATTGGCTTGCTAAAGATTTCCCTGATTAATAATCCCTTTGCGTTTCTTTTATGTATGGCAGAGTGATGTTGTCATTTGTCTAATAAAAAATGTTCTAAAGCTCAATAGGCCAGTGAAGATGTAAAGCAGGTAGATCTTTGTAGTCTGCATGTGAAACACCTGTATTTAACCTAGAGAATTTAAAGATAGTCCTGAAAATTTCATACCAGATATTAAAATTATAACTTTAAGTGGGAAAGCAGCATAAATCGTTGCTGCTTGTGTTGGTTGGCAGCTTTCTAATTTGTTCTAAACCAGGCAGTAATATTTCACTGTTCTTGTGAAACTTCACAAGTATTTCTTTTTAAAAGTAGAAGACACACTGTGTATCCAGAGTAGGCCAGATCCCAGTGTGTTTCTCTCCCTAATTAGCTGTCTGTAAACCAGTTAAACTGTTCAACTGTTTCAGAAGATTGTGCAGAAATAATAATGCATTACAGACTCAACTTAGGAGTCAGGTGTGTAGCTCCATTATAAGGCATGCTTTAGGAAGTTTTGTAGCATTTCTTAATGAATATGACACATTTTCACACATGGGATAAGAACAATTCTCTCATCAAGAGAAATGGTAAAGATTCTTTGTTTAGAATTGAGCTTTAAAAAATTTGATGTGTAAGGAAATCTCAAATGGCTTATAACAGTAAAGCTTGCTCTTCTGTTGTTCTTTATCAGTTGAGAGCATTGTTGAAGTTAAACTCTTCCATTAAATTCCACTAAATAAAACTATCAGCGTAATTCACCTGCTTGAGAATAATTCACCTTTACCCCATGGCTGTTGTACTGGGGTGACCTTCTATGAGCCAAGACATTATGTAATCTCTGGTGGGACCTAGGCGGTCTTCACATGTGTAAGAGTAGTTGTCATGTTATAGACGAAGACATCTCCCATCTCCAAAGCCAGAGAACTGAACACACTAAATTTTATTTTGTTTTGCTGGTCCATCACACAATGTTTGTCATTAACTTTAGCATAATACACCTTTAAAAATATTTGTTAATGTCTCGTAGAAGTCATTTTCAGGTAGCATTAATTCACTTCTTTATGAATGTATTTATTTATTTATTCTTTATCAGTTAGCAAGGCAGTCTCAGTCTATGCATCCATAGAAGTAGCAGGGCCAGTCAAGAAGTTTAAGCTCATGCTTCTTTGTTAAAAGGTTTTTGCATTGTGGTATTTTGGTTTTGGAATGCAAGTGATACTTGTATAACTTGGTCATGAGTCACATTTTGTCGTCTTTAGACAGGCTGAGGTGGTGCTCTTCTCCAGGAATAGTCCTGATGTCATCAATAGCTTGAATGTAATGCTGATTGATTGGCTTGGCTATCAGTAGAGGACTCTGAATTTCATTTATGATTTCAGCTTTCTACTTTTCATTCATGTTGAGTAGAGGAACTTCAGTGCTCTTTCCCTATGCATTATGTAGCCATTGAAAATTAGAAGCAGCATATATCAAGCCATGTACTAGAAAAGAGCTTGCAAGGTCATCTGATCTGTCATCGTCTTCCAAAGAAGAATCATTGCTGCTCTAATCACAGAACACAGAAGGTGACACAAGCTCTGCAAGTATCTTCTGCAGCCTGGGGACAGGGGTATCCATCAGAGACAGTTCTGTGAGATGACTGTGATATTTATAGTTATGACTTCTCTGTCTATTTTGCTCCCGTTTCCTGTCACATAGCCTATGGCAATCACTACTGTCTCAACTATTCCCTTCACGTTTCTTAAGATAAAGGTATCTCTGCTACTCTGAAGCCCTGCCATGACTCCTCTGGCAAGTAGTTACCCACTGACTCAGTGAACTGGAAGTAAGGAGACTGCTTACCAGTACGAGTAGGGGATTTGCAGTCTGGACATTTTACAAGTCGCACTGTTTGACCTTCAGCTTGGGTGGTCTGACCAATCTGCATGACTCCTGTTTAGTGTGTGGGAGTCGTGCAGCGCAGGATTATGCACATGTTTATCCCTGAGACCAAGGGAGTACATTAGCGAAACTGCACACACAGCATTGGCTAATAATGCCACTTCTGCTGGTGATGGAGTCAATGACTCGAAAGGGATTATGTTTGTTGACAGAGAGCACATCTGGCTGCCATACAGCCGTGTGCTCAAGAGGTCTAATTCTGTCCTGATTTACACCCCATCCGGTCCATGGCTCTAACTCTTCCAGATGTGCCACATGTTGACAAATATAATTCTTTTATCAGTGACTAAATCAAGAATCAGGAGAGAACTTAGCCTTCCGTTTGTGCCTGTAAGATTTTAATTTAATTTTATCGATACATCTGGGTTTAGGAGGCTGAATGTAAGTGCTTGCTGTATGTCTAAATCTGTAATGTCAGTGCTTCTAGACTGGAATACAAAATTGTTGAAATAGGGCCTTCTTCAAATCCCTTGTTTTATTTAAAGGAGTGTTTTTCCTCTTTAAAAAGTTTAATTTCTAGGTCAGAACAGTTGCACTGTGTATATATTAAAGTTTGTACATGTATATAAAGAATGATAATAGTAAGAACCTTTTGGCCACATAAGAACTTTCATTTTTCCCTGGTGGTGAATTCCATGATTGCTTAGTGCTGCAGCAGGACCAGCACTAGAGTACAGAACTTTTTTTGTGTGTAGACAAGGCTTTTTAGAAGATTTGCTCCTAAGACCAGTTACAGCTACTAGAAGTGTTGCTTACTTGAGACTTACTTAGGCATATGATAGAGGGGAGCAACAGAAACTGTACTTAAAAAAAAAAAAGCCATTCTCACAGGGTGATGGCTCTTACAGAATCTTTTCCACACCCTTAGATGGCTCAGGTATGTACGGGCAGTTCCAGTACTAAATTTCAAATAAAATATATGATTTACCTGTGTCATCATTCATTCTAGTTTTATTTCTTTTATGATTACTTAAATTGCTGCTTCTTTTTATGGCAGCTCCTCCAAGTTACAAAAGGAGATATACCCAGCATATATTAAAGGAGCTTCAGTTACAAAGTTGCACATCTTACTTTTTACCCTGCTGTGCCTGGTTTCTCCGTGTAAACCCATCGACTTCAGTGTACTCTCAGGAAAGCTTTCGTTGCATCTTGTTTTGTGTACAGGAATTTACAGCTTCCATCCTGCTGCTGTTTGGCCAGGAAGTCAAGTGAAAATCTGATATACTTCTGGCAGGACAGTGAGAGTGCTTTCAACTAGATTTAGAAAAACCAAGTGACTGACTGTTGAATTCAGGGAAAATACATTATGTGCGTTCTACTTGCATATACGTTTTCTATGACAGTTCTACTTTTGCACTCTTTTTGGCCCTCTGATGAAGTAGAGGAGTGTAGCTGTCCATTTTACAGATGAGGACGGTATTTCTGACCAACTTGTAAATTTAGTTAAATGGGTTACAGGCTTCCCTGCTCATTGATGTGCTTTTAATCTTTTATATTGTATTTTGTTATTATTCCTTTTTATTTCACTTTAGAAACCACAGGATGCTCTGTGTATTAGCTGTACAGTTAGATAGCTTGCCTGCTCTCTGTCCATGTCCCTGTCCCACTGGTCCTCTGTGTGAGTGTAAATAAAAATAGTTCATGTATTTCTGCTTGTAAGATACTGATATATTTACTTTTGTATCCACAGAAAATTGAGATGATGGGATCATGAACGTAGAATAAATGTAATGGAGCTCATCTAGTAAGCATGAGCCAAAGGAATGAAAATAAAACTTGGAGCTGCATACTTCTGAGTTTAAATGTAGGTAATGACAATGATTAATGTTTTTGATCCTTTTTCCTATCTGTAAAACAGGCGTGGTTATGTTTATACCTTTCTAACAAAAGCTTTGAATGGCTTAATTAATACTTTGAACATGTCAGCTGCTAATATGGGTGTTGCATCACTAAATCTCTAATTGCAGCTTTCTTTAGACTTTCATAGCGATTCCAGCTTTGATAACTCACCCTTTTTTTTTTCCTTAAGAACATTCCAGTAAGTCTGAAATGTTTTTCTGTTTGTTGTTGTTTGTTTGTTTGTTTGTTTTTTGTAAAATGTCAGCAATTTACAAGTATGTTGTAATTTCCCTACTGTAATTTCCTTATGCTGAACAGATTCATTCTTCAAATACCATCCTCAGCAAGCTTGCAAAGAAGTTTAAAATACATTAATTTGCTAGTCCCAACGAAACACAGTTTACTGGTATCTTAAAAAGGTGATAAGGACACATCAGGAGACTCAGGGCTTGTGGTTTTACTTACTCACTTTGTTCCAAGTAGCACTTTGCTGCCCTTTTTTTCCCATTTTGTTGTGCACACTTCCTACTTTTTAAAGTCCCATAGGGAGGGAAATGACAGCGACACATGCTATATCAACTCTGGGCAACCAAGGAGCGAAGAGACCAAGTTCTGGTCCAGAAGGTGGAAGGACATTCATTGGTGGTACTTCACCTGCTTTTTTGTTGGTCAGCCACACACAGGCAAAATTTCTGTTGAAAGGAAGTATAGCATTAAGGTCCTGAACCGAATGAGAACCTAATGCCTTCAAAGACCTTTCTCATCAGTTCAATAAGTTTTAAAGGTATGAGTAATAGGCGAAGGGGCAGGTGATTGTGCAAAATTATGAAATTAGTAGAACTAAGCATCCCTTCCACTACTCTGAGTTCAGTTCAACTACCCTTTGATGTCACTGGAGATACATGTGTGAAGTTGTGTAATGCAGTAGAGAATCCTGTCTACACAAATTCTGCAGTTGTTTAGGACAAAATGATTCTTAATTAAATGCCTGCTGTGGGCTTCCCTGATAAGTTTGTCGGATGTGCAGTAATACAACCCATCTTAACTTAGGTAATCAGAAATCTAATCAAACACATTAACCCACAGAGCCGTAAGTCTGGTTGTTATGATGAAAAACTGTTTTCCCACATACTGTGCTAAGGTTTCAGCTACTGCCATTTCAGGTTCTGCCTTTGCTTCTCCTCATACTTAACCAATACTTTCTTCCCTTTCCACTTACCAGACATGCATTTTTTTTTGTTAATAAATCTGTTCCCTGACATAAGCCGTGGTGCACTTTACAAGAACAGATCTGCTTGGGGGTTACCTGAAAGTGTGGATTTTTTAGCTGTGAGATAGTCCTGTTTCTTAAGGAGATATGGTCGTTGTGACAGGCCATATCTATATTTCATCAAGGACAGAAGGGATTAAGAGGTTGGTTCTCAGCTCTACTCTGACCTTCTTGTTTCCTGCTAATGGTCAACAGTCTCTTGGACCTGAGAATTCCTTTCAAGAATCAAAATCAATCAGACCAATACTTCAAATGCTTGGTTTTTAATTAATCTTAATCAAAAATGTAGACCAACCTAATATTGACTCACTAATATAAATTGTTTAAATATGCTAACGGTTATCTCTGTATTCGTATTATTGTATTAATATGAATAAAATCCTGAAATAATATAGGCAAGCATACCTAATAGAAATTGGTTTGTAAAGAATTTGCTTGACAACACTCATTTGAAAAAATATATCTGTATCACTTGGGCTTGTCTGTTTCCACTGAGGATGAGCTGGCTTTCACGGATGCTGTTTAGGTCTGATCATTTCAACATTTGTCTCTGCAGGCAGCAGTGAACTGTGCTACTTCTGTGAGTCAAACCCTCAGCCAGTTTCTGGTTGCTGGATACCTTCTGTTGTTTTTAATAGACAAAAGGACCACCCTACTCAGAGTAAGTGTATGCTCACAGTCATGTATCTTTTGCCTGGGAATAATACATTTTCAAGTGCCTCGTGTAAAGAAGGTGGCAGGCTGCTTTCAAGTAAGGCAGTCTGTAGGAGCTCATCACGGCAGCGTGCTTCTGGTGGTACATTTTCTGAACAGATAACTAGAAAGGAAAATTGGCTGGGTGCACTGCAATGTGGATCTTGGCTTCCCTACTTAGAGCAGAGATAAGTCTCCCAGCCTCTGCCCGTGCCCAAAGAAGCTGACAGACCTGATGAATGGAAAAGCATCGTATCTCAGCGTCATGAAAAGCACAGAGGTGAACTCAGCAAATGTTACATTCTGAATGCGCTTGAATTATCAGCTGTAGCCTAACAGCAGCTGAGCAAATGGCTTGCCCTTGAGAATACAGCCTTCTGAATCAAAGCCAGGGATGTGGCTGTGGATCTGTCAGTCAGACGGGTTATCTTGCCTTAGAAAATGATGTCAGCGGCAGGGTGTATTTGTGATACTTTGGGTTTGCATCTGTTTTCTTAAGGAGGAATACTGTAAATCTTCTGAGTATTTACAGTGTTGAGGTTCTTGCCCTGTGTAACCTTTAAAGAATTGAAGAGCAGCATTTCTTCTCCAAGTAACTCTACACTCCAGAAGAGCAGTGTTGTTGGAGGGCCAACTGTATCCTGGGGTGCATCAAGCACAGCATCACTAGTCGGTCGAGGGAGGTGATTGTCCTGCTCTACTCTGCGCTGATGAGGCCTCACTTTGAGTACTGTGTGCAATTCTGGGCACCACAGTACAAAAAGGATGTAAAACTGTTGGAGAGCGTCCAGAGGAGGGCAATGAAGATGGGGAAGGGCCTGGAGGGGAAGACATATGAGGAGTGGCTGAGGTCATTGGACCTGTTCGGCCTGGAGAAGAGGAGGCTGAGGGGATACATCCCCCCAACTTGCTCCACAGGGTATCAAACAGGAGGAAGCCAGAGGGAAGAGAAGCTTGTGATGAGGAGACAGTTACAGACCTGATAGTTAGAGCCTTTACCTCTATAACTCAAGATCTTGAGGTTAAACACCTCTGTGTATAGTGGTGTATATCATATGCATGACTTCTCTGCAGATAGAGTAGGGGAAGGAAACCAAACATTAAATCCCAGGGCTTGCTGTATGTTTGGGGCTGTAACCTGGTATAACTTTAGAATTTTTTCAACCTGAAAGTTGAAGAGGATGGAGAGAGGTATAGCTGATTTAGTGCTACCACTAAGGGTGAGAAATTAGTAGGTGAGATAGAGGCCTTCACACCTGTTATTCCAGTGTCTGTGTGCAGTAGATGTGAGCAAAGCGGCACAGAGCCTTTAAGGAAGACCTGAAAGAAGCAGCCTTATGTGAGTTTTGCCAAGACTGCAAAAGGGAGGAAAGATTGCAGGCAGTGGGCACTCAGCCCCATGGCTCCCAGCTTTGTCACTTCAGGAGAACTGTGTCCATGAAAAAAGGGTATTGCATTTTTCTTATCCAGGTGATCAGTATGCTGCACAGCATCCTTTGCCTGCCTCTTTCTATACGTAAGACTTATTTTTCTGAACACAAGTCATCTTTAAAAATATTTAGGGTAGTGTTGGTATTCCCCCTTATGGCTTTCTCATCTGTTATCCTTTCTTGTTTGGTGTGTCCTGCTAATCTCTTCCTCTTCACATCTCTCTGAAGTGTGTGCGGCACTGCCCCTTGTTTGGCTTCCTTCACACAGGCCTGCTGACGGTTGTAAGGTATTATTGCAAGCATGGAGACAAGAGCCTAAAACTGGGAGCCAGAGTTCTGCTTCGTGCCGCCCGCTGACAGACAGACTTCAGTGCAATCCCTTCACTCGGAATGCTGAAGCACAGAGGGGTAACTTCTTAAGTGGCTTCACCTCTCTCTGCCTCGATGTTGCAGTCTTTTTGAGGGGAGATGATTACTTCCTAGCTCTTCAGCCTTGTCCAAACAAACTGTTGAAGACCAGAGGTCAGCTCACTCAGACTGATCAAAACTGACAGGTGGGAGAGGTCAAGTTGTTCTCCAAGAGGGAACGAGATGTTTGCTTTTTGACCTTCATTTCAGCTGTATTTGGCAAGAGAAGCTAACTGGTAACACAGGTGCCCCAGAGCATGCCTCTCAAAACATGATCTCTGTCTCACTGAGACCATCTTCATTTAGTAAATGAACAGCTACCATTCACAACCCAGGGCATGGGAGATGGCCTCTGCTGTTAATGATTCTGCTGATTAAAACATCTTATATTTAATTGCAATGTATGCTACTGGTATGTTCCAAGCAAACAGTGTGTCATCAGAGAAATCGGGGAAAGCGAGTTGTTTGCTCTGCCAAGAGGTCAGGCATTTTTCTTCATTTCTCATTGCGATCTATTTTGTATGTTCTATATTCATGCACATTAATCAATGTGGACAGTCCTTAATTATGGGCAAATGGTACTTACCACTTCACAAATCAATGCATCTGCTAAAGTATGTGCTTGCATACAAGGAAAAAACTCCATGAGCAAAAATGAAAAGCTTTTCTTTGCACTGGAAGGCATCTGCATGACCTGGTGAAATCTTGCCTGATCTTTCAAGCAAGTAGCCTTCAAAGGAAAGAAAAATTTTTTTCTTAACTCTGTAAAACACAAAACTGATTTATAGCAAAATACTCTTTTGATCAGAAGAAACAAGGAGCAAACGTATCAGTGAAGTGTCTCCCAGCAGGCAGCTTTCAGTATGTATGTTCAGTGGATGCAATGAACTATATTGCACTTGGGCCGAATTTCTTTGACACTGCATGTATGTCTGAACTGGGGATCAAGCAGAGGCTTGCAAATTCAGTGTCATGACTCTTAAATTCATGGCTGTGCTTTCAGCTGCCCTGCAGATGCTGACTCAAGTCACCTAAAACAGTGTTAGTCTGGTGCAGTTCTCTCAGCTGTATAAAGCTTGCTGTTATAGGGTACATGGGATGTTGAAATTATATGTGCATGCATGTGTTCTCTATGTTTTAAATAGAAAATTGCATCCTAATCACCCTGAAGGAATTCACTTGTTTAGGCTGAAACAATGCCAGTAAGGAATGCATAGATGTTAATTAGCATACAGCCTGTTATTTACAGGTAGGAAGGGACGTGGGGTTTGGCTGCAGTACTGGGTTATTTATGATGTTATGGACACTTGGTTCTCCTGCCTTGGAAATCCTTTCCCATGGCCTGACAACTATTTTAAAATTCAGAGATGACTTTGTTTGAGGTGTTTACTTTAGGTAAATGTTTCCTCTGTAAATTGAAGAAGTGTGAACCTGAACAAGTGAAATCCTCATTCTGAAGGCATAAATGCTTTTCAGTCTCCTAGCTTTGCCACTGTGCTGTTTATAGGATGCTCTGTAACATGAAGGTAAATACAATGCTAGTTTTAATTTTTATCAATGTATGTAAGTTCTGCTAATATATTTTTTAACTTAAAAACTGGTATAGTTCAAAATTAAAGATTTGCAAAGAAGTATAAGGAAAAATCTTATCAGGATATTTTTAAAACATTAATTTGGAATTAATTCAGCTCTTTTATTGTTGTTTCATAAAGATGGGGAAAGAGGTTGGAAGCAAATAAAATCTGTTTTAGCTTGTAATTTGTTATTCCTCTTTCAATAATATCCAGTGGAAAACTATCTTTGTCACATTTGTCACTATTAGTTTCTTAAAAGCAGAAATCACTGAATTCAAAGCTAGTTGGTGTCACAGGTTTAAGCTCCACGTAGCATATGCATGTATTGTACTTGAAATCAGTAGTCTGATTTTCTGTTCCTTTGCTCTTTGGACACTAATGTGCTTAAATGACATATAAGATCTTCCCTTAACAGGTCAATGGTGTTAGATCCCTGCGTCTATCATGTCTTTCCTTGCACCATGGAACTGAATATATCCAACAGTAAAGGGTTTTGTCTGTTTTCTGTTGATACCTACTAGGATGACTGTATTATCTTCATTGTTTATGATTGTACAGTGTTTTCTTGTCCTATACCAGCTTTTCCAAAATAATTCCAAGTTTCAAAGTATAATGTGACATTGCCTAGGTGAACAAGGGTCACAGTGTATGGTCACAAATGTAGAACCTCCTTACAAAAATCAGTTTATCTACCTCTCTGCATTTTTCAGGAGCAGCAGTTGTTAGAGAGCAGAGATCGACATTTGTATGTGAGGTTTTCTCCCTTCCAGGGCACTCAGGGCAGTTGTAAAAGACTAAACTATGTGAAAAAATATGTATTTAGGAGTGTGTGTGTGTGTATACATGAAGGTATATTAACAAATCAAGGCATGGAAGTGCTGCGATTCTTGGACCAAGATGTGAAGAAGGCATTAGCTATTCTCTGTTGCCTTGGTGGCTGTACCATCCTCCCTCTTTACACTGCCCACACCTGGTCAGGGTATCAGATGTAGCTCTACAGCTTCTTCCCTACTCACAGTGTCTGAATCTTGCCTTGAGACTTCACTTATCAGTTCTCTTCCTTCAGAGCTGACACTGCTAAAGTGGCTTACCTGGCAAATTAGATAGCTATAAATGCTGCCATCAAAAAGATCGTAAATAAGCAATTAGAGTAACCTGCAGTGATGTTCTGCTACACTGACAGTGTGTGACAATCTGATGCATTACAAATGCACATTTTAGAAGTGTGCTTAATCCTAGCACAGAAATACATAGGAACAGCTCAGCTCAAGCACTGCAAGTGAGTGCAGGTGGATTGCAGCAGCGATGTGTTAGAAGACTAGTGATATGATTTCTAAGGTGAGCAGTAAGAAGACTTACAGACTTACTGCGTGCAAAGCATTTACCAAGTGAGTCAAAGGTAGAGAGGTGATTTAACTGTATTCTCTGTAGGAAACGCTAGTTAACCCCACTACTTGGATCCTAGACACACATTGACACCGCTAACTGCAACCATCAAAGATTTCAGGAATCTTTGTCAGGTGTAAATGAGAGACTTGAGCGTTTCTCTTTAAGTCAGCTATTCAAATCATTTGATAATTAGATGCCCAACCCAGGGGAATTATTGAGTCAGACCTTTAAAAACATGAAACCCTAACATGGGCTGCCTTATCAGACGGTTTTAGGCACCAAAACTGCAGGACTTGTTGCTAAATCAAGCTTTGTCTATGTGCCAAATCTCCTCTTGTTGCTCTAGAATGCCATAGGGAGATTGGGATCTCTGGTCAAGCAGTTGTTCACAGCCATTTGTTCCTGCTACTTTCTGTTTTAGCTCACTAGCAGGAGTTCATGATTCATACTAAGGTGAAATACATGCTTGCTAATAGAAGTTATCGAACTTGTACCAAACCTAGGGTCAATACCGTGACCATTGTCACCAAAACTAGGAGAGGAAATGCTGCTAATGTGAACAATCCTATAATGAATAGTCTTTTTAATAGCCTCTGGTTTTGTATCTCATCCAAAAGGCAGGCATGTTTTCTAATAAATTAAAGGATTACCTAGCTCTTGCAGAAGTGTTATCACAGAAGCTTGTGAATTGCAATATCTGACATAAGCAGGCTTCCTTAAAAATTCTAGGTTAGTAACCTTCGCTTTTGATTCACCTGGCCCTTATCTGACTGCAACAGAGCATCCTCTCCTGCTGCACCTCTCATCGGTAACACAGTGGTTGTGATCTTTGTTGTTGAAGGATCTGTAGAATTAAGAGCAAGCACCTTTATAGTTTAAAAGGAAATAACATGTTTCCTAGCTGGAAGCTAACGTGTTCACATCATCTGTGAGTCAAGCACAGGCAAAAAAGCAATGCATGTTGAGTACTGTGTTACATCTCTGCCTTCTCTTAAAGCATTGCAAAAGTAGAAATTTAGGCTGAAGAAAGCATCATGTGTGTTAGTGCGAATTTACTAGATAATACTGTTTGTATTTGATGAATTTGCTTTTTAGCTTGCTTACAAAAAACTAGTGTACACTGATTATTCTGAGAATAATCCCTTCAGGTAAACTGACAATTAATTTGCTACAGGTAGTGCTTAGGCAATTGCTCTCTCATTATGGTAATCTGCATCTAAAAGATACTAAAATTGAATGAGTCCCATAATTATAAAAATAATAGTAATAATAGTAGATTACAGTCAGTTTCTGAATTTTGTTCCTGGCTGGGGAACAGAAGTGAATTGAAGGCTTGAGGCTGGAATTTATCTGTTCTTTGTCACTGGCTGGGATTGGTGTGACCTCCTCAGGAAGACTGTAGGGAGGACTAAAAAAGATGATCGATGGCAGCAAGGGACTTGAGTGAGACTGGCAGTTTAAATTGAACTTCAGGTGTATTTGTGTCTACCTTTGACCCTCCGTTTTGCTTCATTAGGACCCACTTGACCTCATCTCTCCATTCTCTCCGACCCCATTATGGAGTTTCTCTGCCAGGTTTGGATCTGGAACCAATGACAAATATCACTGCATCATCTTTAGACAGAGAGAAGATCTTCATTGGATTTCAGGAAGAACTGAAAAACAACTTTACAAACCAATTCATACAAGAATTGTTCCTCAACAGTGCAAGTCCTGCTCTGAATTTAAGTGGAACTTAATAAACCTCACAGCATGCAGCCAGAATGTTGTAGACAGAAAAATACTCACATAGCTTCAAAAAACAGTTGAACAAGCTTATCAAGAAAAACTGATCAAGAACAACTGAGTACAAGGAATCACTGTTAGCTTAGGAAACCCCTTGAGCTGCAGCTCCACGGAGGATGGCAAGTTGCTGCAGGTGAGCAGTGAGGTTTCCTCTCTTCCTGCATTTCCCAGGCTGTGTCAGGGTACCAGCCTAGTCATACACGTCCTCATGCAGGTTGATATAAAACCTCTCTTGGAATTATTGGCTGACTTGTATTGCCTAGCTCTACCTCAGCCTCACAAACTTTTTTTTTTCCCCTTGTTTTTTTAAGAACGCACTGGTGTGTTTTACGAGTTGGATCATTTCTTCTCAGAATGGATGTTTTTGTCAAGTTCTTTCAAGATCTGAAAAGGGAACCAAAGCAAACTTCAGATCTGCCTGTCTGCCCCAGAAGGGCTATTGTTCTGTTAGTTAGGAATGAGACTAATTGAAATCTATGTCAACTTAATTCTTAATGAGATGCCCTCTGTGACTGATTATTTTTAATAGTTGCTTTATGATCCTCTGGGAAACATTTAATTTTTAACTACATTTATAGCAGAAAGCTTCCATGTGGGTACCAAGAATTTGTAGGATTCAAGTCCTAGATCTAAAGCTTAATTTTTCCTAAGGTAAAGTAATTCTATTATGATGATCTCATAATAGAATTTAGTGGCTGTTTCCTGAACCCACATCAGTGCTTTTTTTAAAATTCTGAGGAGGCTTTTGCTCAACACTAATCATTACAGAGCTCCTCTCCTTTTTGTTAGTGCCAAACAAAATCTAGCTGTAAGCTATAGGGACTCACCGAATTATCAGTGCCTGGACAAGAGAGGCAATTGGTTTTTATCTTCTGCTCTCAATTTCTTAATGTCTGAACAAGCTGTGGCAAGATCACTTGCCATGGGAGTTTTCATCTGAGCTTACCCGAGGCTGTGGTTGAAGCAGACCCAAAGTACTGGGAACCAGGTATACCTCCAGAGGAGCAGTAACTCATACACGGCGCCTTGGTTCAGCAGACTGCCCAAGTCAAGCAGTGCCACTAGAAGACAATTTTCCCCGCACCCACCAGATGATGCACATACCTCAGATCAAAAGGGCATCAGAGGCTGCCGTGGCAGTCATCGCATGAGATCAGATTGGATATGGAGCAATATCCAACTTTTTTTTTTTTTTTTTTCCACTCAATTAAGAAGGATTATGGCCCAGGTTTGGATATTTTCCAGATCCCTTGAACTCTGTTACTTTGTGAAGAGTTTCATTGATCTGAAGGTAAAGAGATTACTCGGGTTCAATCCCTACAAACAGTTCTGTCACCCAAACAGCACATTCCTGCAGAAAGTTCAGGGGGCCTCTCCAGGCTGCTTTACATGACACACAAGAAATGAATAAATCTGCCTAGATACGTTTAATGAATCATGATTCTTGCATGTTAGAAGTAAAATCTGAATAATGGTTAACACAAGTAATCCTTGCATATAGTCAGGTTGGTTGTCAGTGTGCTAGAAAACCAGTCCACAGCCTCCTCCTGCCTACCAGGGCAGTATGGAAGTGATTGATGGATTGCTTGGTTGGAAAACGTGCAAAGATTGGGATAAACTTCTAGTCAAAACTTTGCAATATGGAGAAAGTTCATGCTTATCTTTTTCATGCAAGTTAGCCAAGGATATTTGCATCTACAGCAAATGTCTGCACTCAAGACACAAGACTGAAGTAGAATACTTTTCATTATCCTTGTCCCCTTTTCTCTGAGAACAGGGACCAAACATTTCAAAGGCACTTAGAGAATTCTTCCTTTAAATAAAGAAAAGGTCTGGGGGGGAGGAACAGGTTAGTAAATGTATTAGCTGAGCAAGAAGTACCTCAGAGCCACTGTGGAAAGAGAGAACTGCTGAAGCATATGTGACATTAACAGGATGAAGAGTTTGAATAACGTGTTCCTCTACTAAGGCGAAACTAATCTGGAGGTCAAGCCTTCGTGGATTTGGTAGCAGTCCTCCATGGAAGGCTGTAACTACACTCTAATAACGTCTTCCTTCTAACTCATGTGGGGATTAGATGGAAGGTTATAGAGTTTTGAAGCCTTCTGATGACTCAGCTGAAGTGGGAATAGATGGCTCACCACTGTGTGGGGGTAGATCTTGATCTAGATTCCACTTCACCTCAACAGAAAATTCATGTTCTCAATAAAGAACTGTCTGCATGAAACTATTCTTTGCACGCTCCTTTCTTTGTGCAGATAGGTCTTTTTTCTTTTTTTCTTTTTTTCTTTTTTTTTGGTATTTGTTTTTCCTAATTAGTCATCTCTGAGGGTTTAAAAATTTACATTTTTTTGCAACACATGAGTGGTTGGCTGTTCTGTAACTGCTTCCTATCTGTAAGTTGTCCTGACAGCATCTATTGATCCATGGTGCTTGGACATGTGACGTTTCTGTTCCTGATTAACTTGATTTAAATGACTGAAGAGTGACTTAGGCATTCTGTAAGGAACAAGCCTGACTTGTGTTATATCTGGTAGTGTGCTGACAGCCCATACAACATAGTCCTTGTACTACAGATTTCAGGAAAAAGATAAAAAGATATTTTTTTTCCTGCAATCCGTTGATACCCAGGACTATGAGATCTATGTGAAGTTCCATACACACAATGTGTGTTTTGGAAGCTGTGATGGTTTTACTCGGGTGGGCAGCCGAGTTCCACCACAACCGCTCTCTCACTCCCCCTCCTCAAAGAGGAGTGAGGAGAAAATACGATGAAAGGGGCTCAAGGGTTGAGATAAGGACTAGGAGATCGCGCAATAATTATCGTGACGGGCAAAACAGACTCAGCATAGAGAGAAAGTAAGATTTATTGCTTATACTAACAAGCTAGAGAAGTGAGAAACAAAGAAAAGAAACGAAAAGCACCTTCCCCCCCATCCACCCTCTTCCACCTCCTCCCCCCCGAGCGGCGCAGGGGAACGGGGGAATGGGGGTCATGGTCAGTCTACAGCACTTCTTCTCTGCCGCTCCTTGTCGGTCACTCTTGTCCCCTGTGCTGTGGGGTCCCACCCACGGGATGCAGTCCTTGCTGAACTGATCCAGCGTGGGCTGTCCACAGGCAGCAGCTCTTCAAGAACTGCTCCAGATATGGGTCCCTACCACGGGGTCCATCCCTCGGGAGCAAACTGCTCCAACCTGGGTCCCCCACGGGCAGCAGCTCCTGCCGGGTTACCTGCTCCTGCGTGGTCTCCTCTCCACGGGCTGCAGGTCCGGCCCGGAATCTGCTCCGGCAGGGGTCTTCCACAGGCCGCAGTCTCCTTCGGGGCACAGGCTCCACCGTGGTCTCCTCCACGGGCTGCAGCGTGGAACCCTGCTCCACCGTGGTACTCCATGGGCTGCAGGGGGACATCCTGCTTCACCATGGTCCTCACCACAGGCCGCAAGGGACTTCTGCTCCGGTGCCTGGAGCACCTCTCCCCCTCCTTCTTCACTGACCTTGGCGCCTGCAAGGCTGTTTCTCACTCCTCTCACCCTCCCAGCTGCTGAGTGGCGCAGCGGTTTTTTCCCTGTCTTAAATATGCTCTCACAGAGGCGCAAAACAACATCGCTTATTGGCTCAGCTCTGGTCAGCAGTGGGGCCCTTACCAAACATGGGGCAGCTTCTAGATCCTTCTCACAGAAGCCAACTCTATGGCCCCCCCTGCTACCAAAACCTTGCCATGTAAACCCACTACAGAAGCTTATTTATTTCCCTTTCAGAGTCGGAGCTTAAATATAGTTGACTCTGCATGCTGCTTTGAGATTTGAAGTGGCAACAGGTTCAATGTGGTTGATGTTGCACATGCAGATTGTATTCATATAATGAACACTGTATCAACCTTTATTTCTTCCTACCTGATGTATGAGCTCTTTTTTGACAGGCATGTTATACAAATTAGAGCAAGTGAAGCACTATCTAGGGGTTGAATATTATTTGAGATATTTTTGCAGCCCGTCCTTTTCATTATTAAGTGAAAAGGTATTGAAAGGCTGTGTTGCCCTTTTTTGGAGTGGAAGTTAATCAAATTTCCTGTGTGTGTATTCTGGCAGGAGAGCAATTTAAATGCTGAAGGTTTAGGCAAGTGTAATTTCAACTGGTTCTTGATTTGTTGGCCTCGTAAAAGCAGGTGGGGAACTGGAGCTTGGCTTGGTTGAGTTGTGTGCTTGTACACATATGCGCTGCCTTTTGCTTTCTGATGCAGCATTAGCAGCAGCTTCCCTATCATCCTATTGCTGTCTGTAAGCACCTGATAAGGAGCAGGAAGCACTAGAAGATAAGGAGATGGAAACTGCCACAGCTTTCGGCCTTGAGCGTTTGAAGGGCCAGCTGAGTCTTACACAGAAAATTGAGTGCTGCTTTCTTGTAATACCCTTTTGCAGAAGGAGAGCCTTGGGAACATGATGCTTCTCTTGACTCATCAGTGCAGTTCCATGTACTAAATGCTAAAGGTAAAATATTGAGCCTTATTCTATGTTATGCTTAGACCTGTTACGACCCAGTTTGTACGCTGAAAACAATACAACCTTATATAATTTATGCAGAGATGAGGTTGTCTGAGTATTTGGCTTGTTAAAGTACATTTTTTTTCAGAACCAGAGAGCACTTGGCCAAGTGGAGGACAACTGGACAGTTTCCCAATAAAGTTCTGCTCTGCACTGCCAGGAATAGCAGGTTTGGGCTGGGAAGCTCCTGTGTCTGCTTCGCTGTTACTGTTTCTGAACCACCAGAAGGAGGGTGCCAGGGTGGCCCATGGTTAAACACGGAGCAGTGCAATGGGTGCCACACACTGTCCTCTGCCCTTTATCTTTCAAAACACAGGAAAGTCAATAATAAATGATTCTTATCACCCTGGCATATTACAAGATACATTAATTCTTTATTTTATTTATTTTATTTTATTTGTTTTATTTATTTATTTTATTTGGGCCTCTCACTACAAGAAGGACATGGAGGTGCTTGAGCAAGTCCAGAGAAGGGCTACGAAGCTAGTGAAGGGTCTGGAGAACAAGTCTTACGAGGAGCGGCTGAGGGAGCTGGGACTGTTTAGCCTGGAGAAGAGGAGGCTCAGGGGCGACCTTATCACACTCTACAGGTACCTGAAAGGAGGCTGTGGCGAGGTGGGGTTGGTCTGTTCTCCCACGTGCCTGGTGACAGGACGAGGGGGAATGGGCTAAAGTTGTGCCAGGGGAGGTTTAGGTTGGATATTAGGAAAAACTTCTATACTGAAAGGGTTGTTAGTCACTGGAACAGGCTGCCCAGGGAAGTGGTTGAGTCACCATCCCTGGAGGTCTTTAAAAGACGTTTAGATGTAGAGCTTAGGGATATGGTTTAGTGGAGGACTTGTTAGTGTTAGGTCAGAGGTTGGACTTGGTGATCTTGAGGTCTCTTCCAACCTAGACATTCTGTGATTCTGTGGTTCTTTTTAGTTCAGGCTACTACACGATATGCAATTAAACTCAATGGAGGCTGCAAGGCCCGAGTTCAGTGTAACAAAATATTAAAGTATCAATGAGGCCTATGAATATTTAAAAAAATAAAATAAAATCTGCTGATGTTGTTATTTGTAAGCTTGTCACACATGCACACACACACAAAAAGTTAGGTCAGCAGCTGTTGGTTATATAGCCTGTTCTTTTTACTACAGGCAATTGCCGTTGGTCTGTCAATAAAGGTGTCACTTGGCAGAGGCATGGGAACCTGTGCTAGTTCAGGGTCACTGTGCCTGAGACTGACCACTGAACAGCTTGCAGTACTGTATAACATCGGTACAAGGATAGCAAGCGTTCTTAGTTCTTCCCAGTTTCTTCCACGTTTGTCTCCAAACCACATCTTAGAGGACTAAGTAGAAGTGTAGGCACTTAGCCTGGGCCAAGAGCTGCCAGTGTAAGACAGCATTGCAGATGGCCAAAAAATAATAATAATAATAAAATATTTTTTTTAAAAGTCAGGCTTTTATAACTGTGCTGGAGCTCTGATGGGTGTGTACAGACAGCCATAATGTCAGCCTGATATGATACCTCTGGGATAGTCCCTGAGCTGAGCACACTTCCATCTGTATGTCAAATTTCCTCTCACAAAGAGACCGTGTATCTGAGGTTCTGCTGCAGTTTGTCCAAGTGAGAACAAATGTCCACTTTCTGTTTTTAAATTAAACAAATGAAACATCAGGGAGTATGGCTATGCTATTTGTGTCTAGAAGCTGAGATAGTACAGCAGAGATTCTGCCCCTTTAAAAATATGGTAGTGTGTTAATTGGAGTATATGTTGAGAACTGCATGGGAAGTAGCTAACTGCCTTGGAGGAGGCTTCATTGCCTATTTTGAAACTCTGGAAATGCTTCTATTGCATGAGGGGTGGAAAAACAAAGACCAAGTATACACGAGTACTGATAAAGAGGTGCTGTGAATCATCTTTGCAGAGCAATGAGAATGGCAGACCTGCTTTTAAAAATAATATGATTATATCATTTTGCTTTGTGGTTCTGCTTATTGTTCCCGAGTTTACTTGGGGAACAAAGGGAAACACTAATATGACAGATAAATCATTGTCTGCCAAATGGTGTAGAGAGCAGGAAAGAAAAGAAGTCATCACTTTTGTTTCCAAAGCCAAAAGCTCTATGGCAAATTCAAGGTCACCCATGGGTGCTGGGTAGAAGACGAATGACTCGGTGGTGTTTGAAAGAGGGTGTTTGCTGCAGTGCCCGAGTTCACACCATGCAGTCAGAGTCATCTGTCTTCTGGAGGCCTCCTGAACAACCACGGTGAGGCCAAGGTCGCTGAAAACTGCTTGGATAATAGATGTTTTCTCCATAGTAAAGGGCAGGGAATTGCTGAATAGGACAATTAATGGGCACTACTTGGGAGTGGGAAGTTGAGAGGAAAGGGTCAGGTGAGTTTTTCTCAACAGAAAGTTTAGCGATTTCCTTTCATAGCAAATGCTGAATGGAAAAAGCACAAAAAGGGGGAGCAAAACCACTTTTCAGAGTAGATTGGCTACATCAGACTAGAAGCAAACCTCCTGTTGTGTTGTCCGTGTGTGCCTTATTGACATGCTACATTTTCTTAGCTAGCCACACTTGGAAACCCACTGAAGCTGACACATGCTTAGATGTATCTGATATGTTCTGAAAACGAAGCCAACACCTTCAGAACAAATACAATTGCTAGCATATCTCCTACACGATGGGAAACAAACACTGAGGGGTAGTTTCTATGAGTACTTGTAATTATTGCTATCTTTAATTTTAATTTATTCATTTTTTTTTTTAATGTATCATCTTGAACATCTGCTATAAAGATACTTGGGGTTTCCAAATGTGAACAGAAACCAATGAGATCAAAAGATGAAAAAATCTCATTAAAAAAGAATGTTCACTTCTGCACGGTCATACAAAGTTTCATTTCTAAGAATTACTAATACACTCAAATGAAACTGAGAATCCCAAATTTCCTTAACGCTCTGGAAAATATTATGGTTACTGTTTTGCCCAACCCTCATTTCTCAGTCCCAATAGCTTCATGCAATGGAGTCAGTGTGGAAGAGAGACTGCAAAATACATTCCTGCTCTCCTAACATTGATTTAGTGGCCATTTCCCTTAAAAAGTGAAGTTACAAAAACTGGCATACTTTTATGCCAGGGAAAATTCTTTGTGGCTTAGCTGATGCAGAATTAACTGTGCTAGCATAGCTATCCCTCTTTCACTCCTTAATCTAAAATTAAAGTGACTTTTATTTTGCAGAGATAGGTCTGGATCTGCACTGGGTAACTGAACTGCACTGAAAGGGGTATTGTGAAATAGTTCCTTTGTAGTAGCTATGGAGCTCTGTTTCCTCTAGGTATAGAAAGGCCCTCGTATGTTCAGTATCCCAACAGCTCTTTAAATAAATCAATGTATTTCTTGAAATCCTGCAAAACTGAATTTGAAAATCCAGCTGAGTTATGTATGTAACAAATATTCTCCATCTTTAAGGAACTTGCATTGAATTAGGAAAAAGACATGTAGAAAAAAAACAAAACCTCAGAGTGGGGAAAATGCTAAACTGAACTATAAACAAAATAAAAAGCCAAAGCTGTAATGAAGAATACAATTGAGAAATATTTTCCTATTAGATACCAGAAACTATTCTTAAAGCTCTACAAACTCCTTTGCCTTGTTTCCAGTGCATAAGGGCTGATTTCTAACGAAATATGATCCCAGTAAATCCTGGGTTTATGGTGAGTTGCACTGACCCCATGAATCTTGTTTTTAAGGGTATTCTGTTAAGCCTTCTGGAAGATATTTGTTGTCTTTCACTGCTGCCTTCAAAAATAACTTTTCAATTTATAGAGACTGCAGTGCATCTGACCACTTTTAAGCATGTGCTTCAATTCGTGCACTCAACAGAGCCTTCAAGCACATGCTAAGTCCCTTTGATATCAGGAAGACTTTAAGAAGGGGTTAACAGTAAGCACATGCTTACGGGCTCTGCTAGATGCTCACAGATGACTGTCACAGTTTTGGGCATCATCTCTGTTTTTTGTACCTCTTCTAGGCCAGAACCTTCTGCTGAACCACAGCAGCAGACAGAGAACCTGAGCGGCGCCGAGTCCTGAAGCCTTGTGCACGTCTCTGCCTGTGCCTCCTGTCTGCTGCCTGCACAAGACCCTGCGATTAGACTCGGTGCCTGTGTTGTCGGGTTTGCTGCTTTCAGGGAAGCTTACCGTACACAAAGAGGAGCTATTTGTTTAAATGGGTCTGTAGGGAAAGATGACTGCAATAATTGCAGGCTGTTAAATATGCACGTTTGAAGGTTAATTCATGTACTGCATTCAAAGCCAAATATCCAGGGCAGATGACTGTTTTTAAAAATAGCCTGGTTATTACAAAACAAACAAGAGAATATAGATGAAACAGCAAAAGCCCACCTGATTCCAGTACTATAAAAATGTCAGTGACATACAGTAGGGGCCCTCATGCCTATTTAACTATTGCTTTTCTTCCAGAAGGTGTCAGAAACAAGCCTGTGCACCATCAGGCTTAGGCACTAGTAGTGTGCTGGCACTAGGATGGGGGGAGGTGGTGGTGGTCTAAATCAGCTCCTTATGCCTGAACTCCACTTTTTTTTTTATTTTTTTATTTTTTTTTCCTGGATGTGAAAGTTTTGTGTCTGAGTGTGATTAAATGGAATACAGGCACGTCAATCATGTGCATGTCCAGGGCAGTTGTTCCAGTAGTAATTCCTCAAGGCTTGCGATCAGAAAGCGGAGAGCTGTGTGTACAGAACATATAGCACAGCAGGAGGAGAGAACAACTATCTTGCAAATGTATACATACGTGTCTATATGCAGGACATAGCTGTGAAACGCTGACCTTTTCATTCCCCCTAGAAAGTACTGGCAGTACTAGCTTCTTCATTTCCTTTTCTGCTGTTTGCTGTATGAGCTGCAGCAGTGTGGCCTGGCTGCTGCTTTGTAGTTTGTGCTCCCAGAGCCAAATATTGGTCCCAGTGAAGAAACCAAGCGAGTTCTGCCCTGCAAGGGAGAGGGAACCTCTCTGAGGAAGATTACAACTTGGCCTTGATAGTATCCAGTAGATGTAGCCAGCGAAATAAATCTAATGGCAGAGCTCTGTATATCCTTCTAAAAGCAGCTCTCCTGAGGGTTAGTTGGTGGGATGTGCATTTGTTTTGATGTTTGTTAGATGATATTATCATGACAGAGGGTTGTTTTAAAACCAGATACTGCATTTACACAGATCTTATGTACATCACTTATAAAGATAATATACCCTCTGCAACCAGCTGAAATTGGATGCAGAGCCAGGGAAATGACCTGGCTGGCTGTTCAGTGAGCAGAATATTTCCCTGTGAGCACTGGTTGTAGTCAACATTGCTTTCCTGTTGATAGGAGCATGTGTGAGGTATGTGCTTTCTGCAGCAAGAGTGTTTGGTCTTCAGCTTTCCAATTAACTGTGGAGCTTGTCTCTGTCCCCATTGTGTGTCACCCCCCAGACTCCCCACCCCACCCCCCGAGTCTTCTCAGCAGTAGAATTCATTCCCTTTGTTGCAGACCAGTTCCTGACCAGTTCCAGTCTAACAGAGGTGTCAGAAACAGTCATTTATTTTATTGTGGATGAATAAATTAAATAAGTGGTTTGCCATGGTTTCCTTATGGAAATTATATTGTCTTCAAGGCCTGATCCTAAGAAATAATAAGCTTCTACATTTGATATGAGTAGGCATATGCCACTCTTCATATTGAGTTATTGACATGTTTTCTAAGACAAAATGTAAGTGGATCATGGAAGCAGGTACATCCCTGATGCTTGTGGACTTCTGGGTCTCATCTGTCCATCTGGGGCCCCATGTGTGCCTTCTTCCTTTCTCTCTTTGAAGAGCAGTAACACAGCAGAGTACAGTATGTAATCATTTGTCTCAGGTGTAGAGCAGAAGAGAATCTTGTTTGTAAGGTGAAAGTCTTCGACAGATGAATGAAGGTTACAGTGAGAAGGTTTGACAGGGGTCCTTAATGATACTTTTTGGCTTAAAAATAGGTGAACGTTTTAAACGTGTGCAACACATTGTCATCTGACTGTACAAACTTATGCTCAACAAACAACTGTGGACGTGACCCTCTGGAACTATATTAATGTTCATCTGGCAAAGTTCTGGAATTTCATAATCATATAGTTGTCACCAAGATCTTTTTCTTTCCCTTCTCTCTATTTTTATATTAATGGCATCTGTATTCTGTGTAGGTTTTGCAATACTTTGCTGCTGCATAATGAATATGAATGAAAGTCAGCAAGCCCATACTGAAAGAAAGTTTAAGCCATATGGAGACTTCTGTCCACCTGCTCGGAGAAGAAACATGAATGCAGGAGTGAGCAGTGGGTCCTGTATTTGGGTGCAGGTTGCAGCATTGTTTTTTGTGGGTTTGAAATTTGCAGGTGTGGGGAGGGAAGAAAGTAAACTGCAGCACTGACACTTGGAGGCTGCAGTTCGGAAGTCTGGCTTATCCTCTTGCACAAAAATTTACAGTTTTCCAAGTCATTGGCATAACCATGGAAAGTCAACAGCATGATGTGTTGTTACATCAGCTCTAGTGTAAACTTTTCATCATGGAAATGTAATTGACGCTATCATGTTCATGGCGGCTCAGTGTTGTAATGGCAGTGCACTCCACTGAAGAGTGGCATCTCAAGACTGAGAACGTACTCCTAACACACATCCTGGGGCAGAGAACACACAGCCATGCTCTCAAGAATAAGTTTAATACATTTTATGTATATCATCAATATAGGTTCAGAACAAGATAATGCACAATGGTTAAAGCCACTCGATGTACTCTTCTTGTATTCCTCATTGAAGAGCGTGCAAAAAGATAGTAGAGTGACAAGTGAAATACAACAACATTCTTTGTTCTGTCCTGATTTGTCAAGGGCATGTGCACTGCATTGTTCTGTTGTCGTTTGGAGGGTAGTATTTTCTCTGAGGTTACCAGAGTGTGTCATGAAGGAGAAGTACCCAGGTGGCTTTGAGCACATACCTGTCTCTAGCACCCTTCAGCATACTTGCTCAGTAATTCAAGGCTCATAGATAGTAAAAGGATGTTCTTTCTTGAGATGTTATTGGGAGGAATTAATCAAGAATTTCTTATTGAAATGTCTCTGTTGTAAAATGATAATTCATTAAAATCAAACATGTTTTCAGGAGAGGGCTTGTTCTGAGACTATCCTATCACATTCTGTCTTTTTAAATCATTTTTACAGGAAAGGTTTTGACATTGTTGAAACATCTGCTTTGAACAATTTCTTTTATAAACTCTACTCTTTGAAACATGTAAATGGAAGTCTAAATTGAAAAAGATAAGACAAAATGAACAGTTTCACTGCAAAAAATCAAGCTGAATTTTTCATTCCAAATTAAATGGGGAAAATATTTTTTAAATCACATTCATGTTGGATGGAAGAATGTTTCTCATTTTGTTCTAAAAAATAATGAATAATCTAGCTGGAAATAAGTGAACAGAGAGCAAAATGACAGTTAATTTCTGTTCTTTGTAGAGAGAGTTTAATTCTTGGTATCTTTACGTTGGCATATGATGTTACAATTTAACATTCCTGGAGTGTTCTCAGGACCACCGAGTCCCTCCTGGCATTTGCCCTCACTATGTTTCTGTTCATGCATGACCTTTGAAACGGAATTCTGCACACCTCAATCAAAACCCTGTGGGAATTCCAACTTTGTAGATTGCAGGTTCAGTACTGTGGGCTGCTTGCTGCTACTCCGTAGTAAATCTATATTTCTTGTCCAATTTCAGATGCAGGTGTTGCACAAAGTGATAGATCAGCATAGCAGCAACCAGCTTCTAGCTTAGCTATGATACTGCGAGGGCAAACAGGGTTAATAAGGAAGTCATCTGTAAATTGGCAAAACATGGTGCAAGAAAACACAGAACAGCTACAGAACCACATCAGTCTTTTTATTACATCTCTCATAATTGTTTCCACACATCTTACTAGTAGGTAGGTAATGTGCCTGAAAATCAGAGCTGGTGTAAACTAATATTATCCCAGAAAGGCCTGGTGGAGTTCTACTATTTCATGCTAGCTTCCCAAGAGGGACTTGCACAAAATGACCATAATATGGAAATGACAATACTATCCTCACTGCCTAAATTTGCTCGACCTGCTGCTGGAGCAGATGAAATTGGATATAATATGAAGAATCTGCTAGAAGAAGTTTCCTTGAAACATCTCTGCAAAAGCAGCTGGAGCTATAGCAACATGCTTCTCATTTAATTGCAAGGATTTGGGGCTGTATTTGCTTTCTGCTTAAATATAATGAACAAGTGAGGGAAAATAAAATAATTATTTTTGAGGTGTGCTGCTTGGATGCAAGGCCCAGCGTTGGTTTATAGCCATTTTGAAAAGCAGCCACAACACAACTGCCTTTCTCCGCACAAAAAGATGGGGACTGCTGTGCCGGGGAGGCAGCCTGCCTTCTGTCGGCTCAGCGCCTTAGCAGTGCCATTCTCTCCAGACAGTCGGGACAGACTCCCTTTAAAGGAAGGGAGAAGGAAAGGAAATAAAAAACATTTTTAAAGAGGAAGAACAAACCTTTAATAATTTTTGGAGCAAAGGCAGTTAAAGGTACTTGGAGTTTTGAACAGAACTTCCTTTTTTATTTTGTGAGTAAGTAGAAAAAAAAAAAAAAAAAGCTTTGCAGTAGTGCTCTAAGCATGGTATTTCTCATTTTCAAGCCATTTGTGTTCAGAGAACTTGATTCTTCTGCAAGCCCACCTTACTTGCAAGATACCTTTCTAATGAATCTTCGCTTCTGTGTTGGACATCAGCATAATAATCATGTTCTTCTTGTCTATCAGATGAAGCCGCCTGTGATTGTGTTTGATACCTTCTAATTCATGGATATTTCTGTGTTTTCAATAAATTGTTTAGACTGGAAGTTAGAAACAGACTTAAAAGGCTATAAATATGCCAATGATTCTGAACGCAGAGGAGACAATTGTGCCAAAATCTGAATTTGAAGTGTGACTGAATAAAACTTTACAGGATTAAACTATGGACCTTTCTCTTACCAGTAATCTAAAAGCTTATAGCCGAGCTTTAACTTCATACAAAGCTTGTAAGTATTTTGTCTGGAATACCTAAGCAAGAAGGACACTTGTATTTTCAGACCAAAAAAAAGCCTTAGGAAGTAGAAGGAAATATATATATATATATAATGAGTATGTCTGCATTTTAGGAACTTAATCTTTTTAAATCCACAGTAGTGAAGGTGGGTGTGTACACGTTGCTAATGAAAGCATGGCCTTCTTGTCCGTCACTTGCAGATATGTGGGTGCAATATGCTACTACAAACTGTGACATGGGGCAAGTTTGTGTTATTGCTTTGATCCAAGCAGACTTCCACTGAGCCAGTCTTCGGCAAACAGCTCCTCCCTCTTACCTAGTGGCTCTTGAATTTTCTTGGCCTTCTCTAGCCTTTCAGATTTTCAGCTCAAAAACCTGATAGCAAACACAGCCTGGGCCCAAAGTGTCTCTGCTGACCTTCCTTTGGATAATTTCTTGTGAAGGTTTGATCTCATGGCAACGTGTTTTAACTCAGCCCTCTGTATGTGGCATGGGTCGTTGTTGCTTTCTCCTTTGGCAGCTTCCTCTGTAGTGACTTATACACAGTAAACCCTAATGTGCAAGGCACTGTCCCTTGTTGCCACAGCAGAGATTGCGTACAGCAAATGAGGGGCATAAAAATGTCAGTCAAATAATACTGATCCACAAGTAAAGCTTATTTTGGACCACAGAAGGACCTAAGATTAGATAATGCCATGTTTTTTGAAACAACCGTGGTTCAGATTTTAATCCTAACTGCAGGCTCATGTCAAGGTGGCTGTGGGCTCACAGCTTGTTTGTGGACTCCTTACTTGATTACTTGGAACCTCAATTAATTTAAGCTCAGCTGTGTTCCAGCAGGCAACATCTGCAAGACCTTGTCTTCATCCTGTTCTCATGGCCTGTGGCTTATTTTATAGCTAGGCATATGAACATATCCAGAAAGTAATTCTTTCATTTGTTTTTCCCCCCAGTTTGATAGCAAGTTGATAGTGCTGCCTTGGGAAACAGAATCAGGAGGAGGCACAGTTCTCTTTGGACGCCAAACATCTACAGTGAAATGTGCAACACCTGCCTACGGCAGAGATGCCACAGAGCAGCACACCTAGCTCCTCAACCTTCAGTGCAGTCAGCAGCAGCCCCCTTGCAGCCGTCACTATGGACAAGGGCACACCCAGGGTGAGCTAACTGGGAATCTGCCAAGCAGCTGAGCCGTTCTAAAAAACCTTGGGGCCTGAGGTATTTGGGAAGGGAGTTAGAGAATGTGATTGCTCACAATAGCACAGAATGGGATTCAAGGACCGAAAAGGTCTTTCTTGTGCTTTCTATCTGGGCTTAAATATATATATATATTTCCTGAAGTTATATTCCTACAAACAAAATCTTACTGTAGCCACATCACTTAAATGGAGGATCTGGCATTTTGGGGCAGATTTTTAATGCTTCTGAATACCAACAGAAATGCAATTCCTCTGGTCAGGGGGCCTAGCTTGCATCTGGTTCCACTGACAGAGCAAAATGGTGCTGGCAGCAAGTATAGAAGTGTGCATGTAAGGAGTCAGCTTCAGGCTGAAGAATAGAGAGGGAGGCAGGATTTTGGATCTTAGGCTTAATCTTTCTAAATGTAGTGCTATCACACAGAGTTGCAAGGTTTTGTTCTTGTTTGTTTAGTTTTCTTGAGCCAAAATAATTACCAAATCCCTAGTGTGAATACAATGATATCATTTATGTTAAAACTAGAGAGTGGGAACCAAGTGCTGTTTCATGAAAAGTTAATGTTTGTTTTTCCTTTCTTTCTTTCTTTCTTACTTCTTTTTTGAAACAGAAAACCAAAGTGTCTGAACCCGTTATCTTGAAAAAGGATTCTGAGACAGGAATCAGCACCCTTCCCATATGGTGGTAGCCCAGTGGGAAAGGTCAGGTTCAAACACATTTTTTTTAAATCTTGCCTTCCACAATAGAGGTTGCCCTTTCTGGTTTATATTTATGTCTGTCTGCTGGTCTGTCTGACTGCAGTATATGGCAGAAGAACCCCAGAAGGAATGCTGTATCTGTCTGGTTTTGCCAAGCAATTGTACTGTAAGCACAAGAACTGCTTCCCAACCACTATTTCACTGAAGCTGATGTTTTTCCACAGAAAGCTTTGGTTTCAACAAATCAGCACTTTCCAATGGAGAAGTGTTTTGCCAAAGAAATTCCCCAAATATTTAGTTGTGGTTGTGGTAGCTCCTCAGTAGGGGGAGTTCTGGTATGCTTAGTTATAGGTTCATGTCCAAGAATTTGCAGGACCTTGCAAAGTGCTTCCATGAGTGTGGTTGGTGTATGTTACATTAATAATAATAATAATAAAACTAGGATTTCTGTTCTTCCATAGGCTTCATTATCTCTTTTTTTGTTTTGTTTTGTTTTGTTTTTGCACACTCCTGCGTTAAGCAGATACTGTGTACTAGTATACTCCATTCTGATTTCCTCTTGGGATAAGTTATTCCTATGCAGACACCTTTCTGCCATTCACCCTGTGGGAACAGAAGCATGAGATAGTATTCTGGTGGATGTGTTGCCTTACCTTCAACTCATCTGTTTGTTCTGCAGACATGTGGACCTATTGAAAGTGTTACCTCTGTCTCAGAAGTTTATCCCATTTCTAGCTCTGCCCAAGAAGCAGATCACGTAAGCACTGCCTATTCCACAGCACTGGGAGTTAATGTGGAAAGGGGGGGAAACAAGACCATAGATAATGTCAAAAACTGAAGAGGCATGGTCTTCAGGTAACAAGCAGCTTAGGAAGCAGGTATCTGTCTAGATTCTCTCTCTTCTCTGTAACTGTTTTTTACTTCTCTGCTTTCTGCTAGCGATGAACATCAATGCAAAATAAGCCACTGCAAACAGCTTGGAGTTCAGAAAATGGCTTTCGCTGCCCTTCCGCCAGTATCTCGCTCGCCCCTCTCACCAAGACCTGTCCTCCCTTGCGTTTGTTCAGGTAGTAAGAGGCGGTGGTTTTCTGTGCAGGGTGTTTGTTACAGCTCCACTTCTCCCCACCCATCCCCCTCTGCTCTCTTTACCCTCCCTCCTTGTTAGACATGATTACATGTTGTTTGGCCTCATTCCATTTAGGTTACTTTGCTGTATCATCCTGAATTTGTGCATAGCATAACAGCTCCAGAGATCTCCTAGCTTGAACCAAATGATAGAGTAGGCAGAGTTCATTAAAATAAATAACAGCATAGCATGAAACATAGCCCTGAAGTAATCAAAACTGAAATTTGAAAAAGTGATTCTGAGTGTAAAGAAGTCTGTTGCACGTTGTCTGTGACAGGCAGAAACGGGGTCTTGCAAACAGCCAGTTTTATATGCTCTATTTAAACCTGTCAGCTCACCAGACAAAGACATGGGTGCTTATAACAAGGGGAGAGAAAGCAGTTGGGAGGGGGATATCTGTGACTGTATTGTAGCACCCAGCACATAAATTCCTCCCTTGATCCCTGAAGCTCGGACATTTTTCATGTTGTTGTTGTTTTTTACTGGGGCCAGTGGCAGAGGGAAGCTGTGATTT
Source organism: Nettapus auritus (assembly GCA_011076525.1). Classification (NCBI taxonomy): domain Eukaryota; kingdom Metazoa; phylum Chordata; class Aves; order Anseriformes; family Anatidae; genus Nettapus; species Nettapus auritus. The sequence goes on from CM021783.1 coordinate 2,969,670, forward strand.
AAGCCTCGGTGTGGGGAATGTTTTATATAAGGCAAACTTTCTGTGCTGTTAAATGCAGCTGACAGCCTCCTTCTACTTACTCCCTTGTGTGTGGATCTGTCCCATTTCTTTAGTCTGCTTGTTTTCAGTGTTTGTGGTGTTCCACTTTAAACTATTTCTATAGCTTTTTCTCTGCTGTCTTAAAAACCCTTTGTTCCTCAGTTCAGCTTTTTTTCCTCAGAGCACTCATTATTACTACTAAATTTTTGCTCTTAAGGTAAAGGTTCAAGGTCCAAAGAGTAGTTTGAAGAATGTGATTTTTTTTTTTTTTACCAGTTAAATACTAGACAGGGTGCAGAAGAGGAGGCTACAAAAGTGTCTTATTCTTGCATTCTGCTATCAGTGTTTGCTACTGTCAGAAACAGGATTCAAGGCAAGATGGTCCAGTTCTGCAGCTCTTTATGTTCATCACTGAATTTATTTTGGCAACTCCTCCCCTGTAGCATCTATGAATCTACAAATATGGTGTATAAACCAAGCTGAAAGTATTCCCTGGTCATCTTGAAGGAACACACAATCCAAAGATGCAAAAACTCATTTCTGTTTCTCTGCATAGATGAGGCGTTTCTGTGATTTTTGCACTTGCACACTGGAACCTGAAGCAATTTGATTCCCAAGTGTTGTAGAAGCAGGCCTTGTGTAGGTAAAGAGGTGCGCATTTCCTAATTGTGAAGTGATTTTCGTGTCTTCTTATTCCATCCTTCATTTTGCTTTTAGTCTGTCTCTAGTATTAAAGTGCATGGAGTGCACGAGAGTAGCTGTTGTGCATGCTGCTGTATCCTGTTTGCAGGGGTTAGCGATGGGTTAAAGTCTTGCCTGGCATGAGAGGCAAGAGGAGGAGAGTGTTTTCAAGTATTTGCTGGAATGCACTGTCTGGAATCAAGGGTTGAGATATTTGAAAGAAGACTCCACGTTACAGACTATGGGAACAACTGGTTTTATCCTCTGAATCACTCCAGAAGGCATCACTTCTATCAAAGTAATCGTGTAAAAAAGACCCTGCTGCAGAAGACAAACAGGAGGGAAAGGAGGATAGGACATGATAACGTGCCAGGGGACATGGAAGCTACTCGAGAGTCCAAGCTCGTGCCTGGAGAGGCCTGGGCATGCCTCTTACCGACAAGTGACCAACAGGCCCTGCTTTGTCACAGCAGGGCTGCGCGCCTGGCTGGGATTCAGCCGGCTTGCACAGCTTCCCTCAAAGGGGGCAGGCTGTTCCCCTGTCTGCTTTTCTTTGCTAATTTTCTGACACAGGAGCTCCCTGGCTGTCCTGCAGCCGGACAAAAGCTTTGACTAGCACAGCAAATGTGTAGGAATTAGTCCCTTAGGGCAAGCTGCAACTTCTAAAGCCAGCTTCAACAGCAGTAAATGTGTTGCCACAGCCAGAAATTATCTAGCAAGTAAAGAACACGGCAGTCACAGGCCCAGAAAGTGAACGAAGCCACAGGAACAACAGAGGTTATACCAACAGAGATTTGGTTATACCAAGAGATTTAAGAGGTCGGCAGGTGTAAAGGGCAAGTCCTAAACAAAAAACCCGTGAGCCTGACTTAGCTATACCAGTTGTAAAAGTAGTGTAGCATGACCGGAAGTAAATTGCCTTCTGTGCACATTTCTCTATAAATATATGGGCAAATAAGGAGTTCTCACTATCTAGATGTGGAATATAATTTCTTGAGAAGGTGAGACGTGACATGCAGGGAATTTTTCCGTGTGGTATTTCATCCAGAATTAAATCTTGTGGATGCCTGAATCCTGTGTTTCAGCAGAGCATACAGGATTTCCTCCTGTGCAATGGGATCTTTCCAGAGTGTAGAAAACTGTTCTGGAAAACTTTAGTAGCGTATATTTTGATTTGGTCTTTGGGAGGAGTCCCGGGATTGCTCTGGTGCCTGCCACTCCCTGAGCATCTCCCATGGGCGTTGCAGTCAGGAGGAAACATTCATTCTTCACTTGGAGGTATAACTAAGGGTGTTCAGCAAGATGCTGATCAATGCTTTCCCATGGAAAAAAGTCCTGTCCCCACCAGCAGGCACCTTCTTCCAGAAAATGAACTGTTCACTGCCTCCTGTGATGTCAGCAGTTGGCCGCTTGTTGCACCAGGTTTCTGTGGAGCAGAGACAGTGTCTGACTCAGTGTAAAAGGGTGAGGTGAAGGGGGAGCCGTGGATAAATATCGCACAAGTTCCAAATCCTTAATTTGTGGATCATTAACTTCACACTGTAACCCTTGGGAGACAAGGTCATCTGCTTCATGGGCTGGGAAGGTGGTTTTGCAAATAAGGGTGTTTGTTCAACATTGCTGATCCCTGCTGATCCGTTATGAAAGCCACATTAGTTATTGTACCCACACGTTATGTGCAGTCATGTGATGCTCGAGGCCTGAAATACATTTAGCAAGTCAGAAGAGATAAGGCAGGCTACAATCTGGCTTTCTTCCCTTAGGTTTGCAGAATGTGTTTGCAGATGTGTTGCTCTTTAGGAGGCTGGCGGGAGGAGGGGGGAACATTTTCTTTAATTGCCTGTTTCAATACCAGAAGCAAAAGAAGATGAGGTCATCTTTAACACCTCCCAGTAGCTGTGATGTCCCTCCCAGAGCCTGAGCCATGCTTGTCTCAGTTCTGCATCAGTGATGATTTTCAGCCATCATGAAGTGGACATGACTTTGGCCATTTCACCTGGCTTCATGTGGAGCCAGTGAGCTGAGCTGGATCCGTCTCAGTGCTGATGGTTGCAGCCAATGGGTCAAAGTAGCTCACCTAATCAGTAACCAGTGTGTGATCAGCATCATGGCTAGGAAACTTTCAGCTTCTGTGTCGGGTAATGTTTTGGTTCAGCAACACATGTACAACTTTTCCTCTTTTTATTAATAATTATATTCCCTCCCAGACATTACATGTCTCCAGTAAAGCTGTAGGTGCAACTCGTTAATACATGTGTGTGTTACTGCAGATGAGAGATTCATAAGAGGCCTGTAGGCATTCAAGGATGTGGACAGGCTTTGTCAGCCACTAGCTAAGAGAACAAGGGACTGGAATAAAACACCACATACCTGTGCTAGGCTCTTCACAGGCCAAGGTTGAGCTACTTGCCTTAGATAGGCACAGCACTACCCTGTTGCTTTCTGGCGTGCTAGGTTTTGGTTGGTACAGCAGCTGGAGGTTGTTATGTCCAGCTATATGCAACCTGTACTTGCTGCTTCAGAAGCTAAGGAATGCTGATAACAAGTGCCAAAGCTTGCTTTGGCTAGCCCGGGACTGGGAGTCCTGTTGTTTCCTGTTCTGCAGGGACAGTAGCTGTTAAATGTCACCAAAGCATAGGACATAGCTAGGAACCAGGGGGTAAGGTATTTATCTCCCCTCCCTGAGCAAGGTATGTGGTTGTAACGCTCTTGCTGGACATCTGGGCTCCTCGCAGGGGCTGGTGCAATGCTAGTGGCTCATCGGCACCTCTGCTGCCCTGGGAGCATGAAATGCCTGACCTGCTCAGCCCCCTTTGTACCTCAACAGTAAATTAAAGGTCTTCATTAGCTTATTTGATAGTTGAATAAAATGCTTTGAAACACTGGCACATTAACTGCAATCAAGTTTTGAAAGGTCTCTGGTTGCTAGAAGGAAATTAGCTTGATAAATCGCTCTTTTCAATTAAACAAATGGGTAATTTTTCACAAGCAAGCCCAGAAGCTATCATTTGGGAAGGGTGTTTTTTTTTTTTTTTTTTTTTTTTACTTTTTTATTTTTTACATGATTTCTCTTAACGAACTGATTGAGAGAGACTAGTTGTCACTGGAAGTGATAGCATCCTGTAAAGCCATCCTGTCTGTCTGCCTCCAACAGCCTCATAGGGGTCCCATGGCCAGGCGGTGTCCTGTGAATTGTTCATCCAAAATGGCAGTAGCTGATGGCACAGCTTTGTTTTTTGCCTGCCTTTCTGTGCCTCTGCTCACTGATTTGTGTAAAGACGCGTTACCCTCCCTGGATCAGAAAGGCCTGTTTAACTTAAGCTAAGGGTTCCAGGATAATTATAGTTACTTAGTAACTTTCATCTCCAAATAAACTGGTTAAGAAATGTGATGACTTCCCTTTTGGTCAAAACTGGAGACTGACCTGAAGACACCTCCAGTCCTCAGAGCTTTGAACACAGTCTGCATTTAGAAAGTGCTCCCCGAGGCTGGAACAGATTGTGTCCCTTGTGTACTGAGCCTGAAGGGGACCCCAGAAATGCACGCTGACCCCAGTTTCACAGCAGAGCTACAGACGTGCTAAGAACTTCATATGCTCTGTCTACTGCGGAAAAGCAAACGCTAGTATAAACAACTTTGACACTGGATTCATCTTGCCTTGGGCATATTTATCCAGGGTATTGTCATTACGTCACTCACATGGGGACTGGTATTATCTGCTGTTTCACATCTTAGAAGCCGGTACGAGCCCTAGTCAGAGGTCAAGATGCTGTTGAACTTCAGATGTTTCTGAAAGAAAAGCATAATTCTGCCAACAGCAGGGTAATGTTAGATTTGCAGCAGTGCCAGGTCAGACAAATCATGTGAGAGAATTTAAATTATATTTCTTTTTTCCTTTTGAAAATGAGGTTTTATTGCCAAGAATTTAGATACTGCATGTTAAAATCTATCTGTAAAAGGCAACCATAGTCTCATCTTTGAGAACTGAATAGGGTAATTTGGGGCTTTTTTATGGTATCAGAAGAGACCACAAATGATATAAGAACTTCCTTCCACCAGCTAACTAAAATAATACTGAAATATCCTGCTGTAGTTTGGAGTAACTGCATAAAACATGATGACTCACGTGATTAGAAATTCTCCTTTATTTTTCCTCTGTGCACAGTGCTGCTCTTGGTGAACTGTTCGTCACAGTGCGTAATTACATTCCTTTCACCTAAACTGTTTCTACGTTTCTCATTTCTTTTTCCTGCAACGCTGATTGTTCTCAAGTGTCTTGGTTGGAGTGAAAGCGATCTGTATGCAGAGACTTGGGTGTTGGGCTGCTGTGCGGTTTATGAGAAATTTAGCATTGGGACAAAAGACTCAGGAGAGCTGGAGTCTCCCACAGGACTGTTGGTGACCCGTACCAGGCTGCTGAGACAAATGTTCAAGGCACAAAACAGACTATCTTCTTGAACTTAGGGTTATCATAAAACACCGCATTCCTTCGGAGGACCTCACTTCTAGACAAATGGTGCCTCAGGGCAAACAGGAGATGGCTCGTGCCCTGCTCGCAGTAAGAAGGTCCACGTGAACATGAGCAGAAGCTGAAATATCTGAAAACTGCGCATCTGTTCAAGTACAGTCTGCACTTCTACAGGGAAACCCTGCTGCTTCTGGCCTCGGGGCTTCAAAGCCCAGAGTTTGCTAAGCATTATCGGTGGTCCCCGACCTAGGGCACTCAGAAATCTCTCCTGCTTGTGATGGCTTGTAAGGGCTCTGCTCCCCCTCCAGGCAGGAGGTGAGTCATGGTGCGTGGTCCTCATACTGAGATTTGTTTGGCTGCTATCTCATCTTCCTGTTTTCTTGTCCGTTCTCCCCATTTCTTTGTTCTGTCTGCCCAGCATGTGCTGTGGTAACTGACATTGGAAGCTGTGTGGGCAGGGAATGGGTTTTGTTTTTAATTAAAAAAAAAAAAAAAGTGTGGTTACATCATCTTGCACAACAGGTCCCTGCTCTGTGGCTGGGCCAAGAGAGTCCTTTCGAGCTGCAAAAAATACGAAAAACTTGGAATTGCAATAATTAAATGATATTACAGCTTGTTGTATGTAATAACAACGCATTCCAGTCTGCTCCCTGCATGGAAACTCCCAGGTACACCTGGCAACGAGGGAGAGAGAGATCTGAATACTAATGGCAACTGGAGGAGGGGGCACCTAATCGTATTTTGGCTAATTGCCAGGTTGCCTGCTCTTGAAAAATGTGCCTGTGCTGAGCTAGGCATATATATATATATATATATATATTTTTTTTTTTTTTTCATGTGGAGAAAATTGGGCTGGGTGTTGGTAGGGCTCGATATTTTCCTAATGCTTCCTACAGTCAGCTGTGTGAAGGTTCATGTAGCCATGAGGGCTGCGCTCGCTGCCCCGTGAGGCCTTCGGGCCTTCTTGGAAGGGCTTGGAGCAGCTGGTCAGACCCAGGAAAGAAACTGCAATTTTGGAAAGGAGCAGATGTAAACTTCCAAAATGAAGAAGTATTTCTGTGTTTTGTGGGTTTGGGGGGATTTTTTTTTTTTTTTTTTTTTTTTTTGCTTGTTTGCTCGATTCTTCTTTTTTTAGTAAATCCAGATGACTAACTCAGGGCCTCTTTTCTCCTTCCCTGCAGGCGGAACAAAAGTCTCTGATGATTTGCTTGCTTCAAAAGGTCCCCACTGATTTTACCTTTGGGTCTGTTCTACCATCTCTCATTGTTTCATGTAAGCATTTTCTGTGGTAATTAGGCTGGTAAAAGCATATTCCCTGGTGGCCTTCCTGGAGTGCCTGCCCTCTCTGGGTTGAGAAAGCTCTGCTTGGGGGCAGCATATTTTGTCTCTGAGCAGGGAGGCAAAGAGTCGATATTGTGAATGCTGTCCTGATTATGATGGAAAATCTTTTAAAAGAGGAAAGTTTTGCTGCATTTCCTAGAAGCAATTCAGGCTACATTTGTCAGATTTCCTCTGGAAGCTCACAGCAACCTTGACGGCAAATGTTTTGTCCCTGGCTGCTTCCTTCTGGACTCTGCGGCCTGCATTGTCCCGCAGGAACACAGCTATCTCTGTGATTTGCAGATGCAGGTGCAGGCACTTTTTGTAGCTGGGCACAGATACAGCCAGAGCTTTGAAGACCAAGACCTTGAACTAGCAGTGGAAGCAGATTAAAAACCCTCTTCAGCTTCCTCAAATGCAACGCCTACAGTCATCAGGACTTCTCTGTGAGGCAACGAAGGAAAACAACCCCTAGGTTTTTAAAGGCTTTTTAAAAATCTACAAGAGATTCAATATTTTGTTTCCTTTCCTCCAAATGATTTCAAACTATCGATACAAATGCCTCTAATTTCAAGGTTTTCCTTTTGGGATATAACAGAATTCAGACAGCTTCTCAGAATTATGGCCACTGGCAGGGGAAGAACAGACGTGTCCAGCGGGGGAAATACAACCATCCAGCGGGAATTAACAGAGCAGAAAGGATTTGGAAATTCTAGTTTCTGAAGCTTGCAGCAGGCCTGGATTCAAGGGATTTCTGCTACAGGAACACAGGCCCTAAAAGGTTATTGAACTGTGGAAGCTCATCTCAAGCAGAAGAGTGGCCTGGAGAGGGGCTTAGCTCACTGAGCTGTGTCTTGCCCCTTGCACACAGCCCATTCCTCAGTTTCCCCATGTGCCGAGCACAAGGGCTGCCACCGATGGTCTTTACAAAGTTGGTTTGTGATCCAGCAATGAAAAGTGACACAGCAGTCTGGGTATTGGTCTTATTCACAGCAGAATCAGCGTGGTCCAAAGCCAGAGTGAACCCTTCCACATGGAAGGTTAAAACCCCAATTTTTGGTCCTGGTTCTGAGATCCCCCACCCTTGGCGCAGTTGGGTCGGGTGTGTGGGAGCTGCCCCACCACTGGGGTGCTGGTGTGGAGCCCCTGACCCGTCCTTCCCTGGTGGCACGGCCGCCGCCATCCTCATCCTCACACGGCTGCTTTGGCCTTCCTACCGACCGTGGCTCTCCTGTAACACTGGGGTGCACATTGGGGTGGTTTGTTCGCTTTGGTTTTGCTTTGTGGGGAAACTGATGGGGGCTGTGCGTTGGTTGTGTAGGAGAACAAACGGGGTAAGAAGTATTTCTGTATAGGGTAATAAATGGGGTAAGATGGGAGTATTTCTGTATGGTGTAATAACTGGGGTAAGACGGGAGTATTTCCTTTATTATTGAAAACTTCTGAAGCTTCTCTTTTCTGCTGGCTCTCGGCTCCTGAAGGATTGCGCTGTGTGCCTCCTGAGCCGAATGATAAAATTAAAAACAATTAAAGAAAAATAAATAATAAAGCAAATTAAAATAAAGAAAAATAAAGAAAAATGAAAGAAAACGAAAAATGAAAAAAATAAAGAAAATTTGTAAAGAAAAAGTAAAATATGGTAAAGATAAAAAAGTAAAATCAGGTAAAGATTAAAAAGTAAAATAAGGTGAAGATAAAATATAAGATAATATAAAGATAAAGATAAATAAAGGATAAAAATAATTTTAAATAAAGTAAAAGTTAAATAAATTAAAATATAATAATATATAATTAAGATAAAGTAAAACAAGGCAGATTACAATAAAGTAAAAATAAAATAAATATATATTTTTTTAAATACAAAGGACCGAGCCGGGGGCTGGCAGGTAGGACCCCGGCTTTCCCTCCGAACCGCCCCAGCGGGGACACGCGGGGGGCCCGGGGGCCGCCGGCGCCCTCCCGGCGGTGGCTGCGCGGACTCCAAGGCCCGGCGTGCGGCGGGGCGCTGCGCAGGCGCGGGCCGTGAGTGGCAACTTGTTTGTGCGGCCGGCCCCGCTCGGCTCGGCTCGGCCCCGCTCGGCTCCGCTCCCGGCCCCTGCCCCTGCCCCTGCCCCGCTCCCGGCCCGCCCCGCTCCGCGCCCCCCCGCGCAACTTTTGCACCCCCGCCCCCGGAGCCGGGCAGGGGGAGAGGAGCCGGGCGAGAAGAAGAAGGAGGAGGAGGAGGGAAGGAGAGGAGGGGGAGGGAAAAAATAATAATAATAATAAAAGCAACGGCAACACAAAAAGCGAGCCCGGGGCGCCGGCAGTAACAGCCCCCCCCTGCCAGCCCCCCCATTAACGCCGGGGCTAGATGAACTACAAATGAGAAAGAGGAAAAGATGGAACTGCACATCCTAGAGCACAGGCTCCGGGTGGCCAGCATAGCCAAGGAGAGCATCCAGCTCTTCACCTACGGATTGATCAAACTTGCCTTCCTCTCCTCCAAGACCAGGTGGGTGCCGGGGACCCCCCCCGCTCCCTCCCCCAAAAGGGGACGGGGTTTTGGGGAGCCCCCTCCTCGCCCCTGGGGGGGGTGTGGGAGTTTGGGGGCAGCCTGCTCGGGGGGCACCCCCCGGCCGTCCTGCACCCCGGGGTGCTGCTGCCAGGGGTGGGGGCACCTTGGGGTGCTGCGTTTTGGGGGGGCACCTTGGGGTGCTGTGTGTTTGGGGGGGGTGGGCACCCTCCTCTCCAGGAGCCGGGGTGCTGGCCCCGGGGGGCACCTTGCCCCTTATAGGGGTGTTTTTGGGGGGACAGGGCTGTCCCCCACGCAGCTCTCCTGCCCCATCCCAAACTGGGGGGGCCGGAGTTCGGGGTCCCCCCAAAAGGTCCTGGGGCAGCGCAGCGGGAACAGGTGGGGGCCGGGGGGGGCAGGCTCGGGGCCACCGCCGGACAACAAAGGCAGCGGCAGGAGGAGGAGGAGGAGTGCTTGGTGCTGGTGTTTTTTTCCCCTTTTGCTTTTTTTTTTTTTTTTCTCTTGCCTTTTTTTTTTTTCTCCCTCTTTTTTTTTTTTTTTCTTTTTTCTCCTTCTTTTTTTTTTCCCCTCCCGGTTGTTGTCGCTCGCTGGCGGAGCGGCTCGTCCAGAGCTTTGCGCTAAAAGGTGTTTTTTTGGTGCTGCCGGATCGCAGCAGGGCAGGGGAAACGCTCGCCTTGCACTTGGTGCTCTTTAAAAATCGTGGTGTTGAGTAATAGGGATTGTGATAGCTTTCAGGAGGAAAAAAAAAAAAAAAGGCTGTAATGGAAGGCACCGTGAAGAATTTTATTTTTCTTCTTAGGGGAAGGAAAGAAAACGCTCTGGCCGGTGTTGCCGAGTGTGCCTCGCTGCCTAGGCCTTTCACAGCAAAACAACTTGAATTGCAAATGCATATTCTTATGTCTTCACTTCGCTTGTTGACTTTGTTGCTCTATTCAGAAAGAGGAATGGGAATGTAAATAGCACGACTCAAACTCTTCTTGTTTTTCCAGCCTGATAATTGGTATTTCAGCTTTCTCCTCAGATTCATCTCAGATAGCATTCTGGTAATGAAGGTGGGAAATTTTCTTTGGCAGTAGGACAATAATAAATAGATAATAAATTTGCTTTTTATTTCTTAAATTGTTTTATTCCAGGCTGTAATTCAATCCTCTCTCTGCAATAATGCTCACGGATGAATGGACCTATTTGTGGTGTAATTTGATTACAGTCCCTTATCTCACAGTTAAACTTCATGCATTGAAATCTCACTCTGATTTGGGGCTCATCCCATTTGGCTCAGCGCTAATGTTGTTTGCAGCGTAATGCACATCAGCACCTTGTTTACTGCTGTCCCTGAATACCCAGCGGGGTATTAAAGGCTCTTCAGTCTTAAATTTCTATTTTTCATGTGTTATTTTGTTGCTAATTGAAAGCGGTTGCTGATTTGTGGGGGGGCTGTTGCTCCCCCCGCTGACAAAGTGTCGCTGTCGGCGTCAGCAATGAAAGCTTCAAACCTGTCACTTCTAATGCATAGGCTGGGGGTTGGGGGTTACTTATTTATTAAGTATTTAAGTGCATGGATGGTCCTGTTTTCTTTTTGCTTCATGCTAAATTTCGTATCTGTACATAGAGAGGTGTGAAAGGCTTGGACAAAGAGTGTGCCTTTTGCCCTGGGTGCGATACCTGGTCCCGTGCTGGGTGCAGCACCGGGCAGTTTGGGGTTCCTCTGGTCGCTGGTGTCTGGCCCTTCCACACAGTGAGTATCAATAACGCTTCCGTGGAACCTCACTGGTCAGGAAGAAAGCTGTTTGTGGAAAGGTTTTGTTTGGCATGGGGAACTTCTATTTATTTCCCTTTTGTTTTGTTGTTTTTGCAGAGAGTAGAAACGTAGGGGAGAGAAGGGAAAGCTTGCCTGTCTCGTTCTTGAGACAGCCGATAGTGCTGAGCTGTTGCTCTTTCTCCTCTGGGTTTCTGCACCCAAGATCCCTGCCCCACGGACCTTCTGCTCTGATGGACGTGTGTGTGTGAGAAGAGAAAGTCTCTGAAAGATGTAACTGAATTTATGGTCCTGCTGGTTTCTTCCCACTTCTCTAAGAAGTGGATGCATCGAGGATACGACAACTTTTTATTAATGGGCAAGACAAATGTCCCCCCGACCACCCCACCTGAGGACCACATGGGGCGTGAAAGCAGAAGGTGGCCTACATCTCTGCTGATCTTTTCTGATGAGATAACAAAGATGCCCGTTACTTCTACCACCTATCTTTTTCCCATTGAGACCTTAAACAGAGTTTTTACCTGGTCTGCAAGGCTGCCAGTGAGAAATAATGATTCGAGGGACAGATGTGATCCAGGGAGGTGGCAATGACATCACCAGTATCCTTATGTTGGTAAGGCAAGAAACTCCACAGTTTTACATAGGCTCTCACTTCTGAGAAGTGATCTGGAAGGAGTATTGGAATATCTTTCACGTTCTCATACACTAGGGAATAGGGCTGGAACAATTTTTCAAATCTTGTACGTTTTTCTTAATCCTCTTGGGAAGGAAAAGTAACAAATCTCCCTCTCGTTAGTTGGCCTTTTGCCACTTTGTCTGCCCTTGTTCATGTCATGAGTCCTTTAATTTAGCTTCTGTTACAATAGCAGTATTTTTTTGAACAAAGAACAGCAATTTTGGAACTATTCCGATGGCCAGAAACAAGAAAGCAGTTAACGAGGTGAAGAGGTGAGACCAGTAGTGAATAAAACAGTGGGCTGAACTGAGCTGGAAGAAAAACACTATTAATCATAACTTTGTTAGGTATGAGATATTTTATGCAGAGATGCATTGAGACAGATAGTCAAATGATAACTAATAGTGAAACCCCGACTTAATTGTGCTGAGCAATGTGCTTTTGGTGCTCTGCTTGTGTAAATAAGTGCAGACCCATTGACTTCACCGGAGCTCTGTCAGGCACCCTAGTGGAGGATCAGGTCCCTGTAATGTTTAGTTGCATGCTGAAGATTTGCATGTACCTCATCTCTTTGCTGCTGCTGCTCTCAACATCATCATCATCCTAGTGTTTTACTGAGCATGACCTGTCTGCGTTTGGCTCACGGGTTCCTTGGTGCCAAGGATCTTCACCTACTCCGAAGGTGTGCCTTATGTTTGTGTATGTAAATGTAACTGTGCCTGGTTTTAACACTGCACCCTTTTGCTTTTGTACGTGCCCCTGTAAATGCTCATTCTCTGGGGCAGAGAACTGTGCTCATCCTTGCCACCTGTAGTGATGCAAGAACAGCTTCCCTCCCACCAAAATAAAGCATCTCCTTTCTGCAGGGTTGAAACATCTCATGCTATCAGATGATGTGCCCCAAACGACCTGCCTGAGGACTTGCTGGACATCCTGATGTGCTACCACACTCCAGTCTTGATCTTCCTGCTTGCAGCACACTTCTAACTATGTCTCCCTCTACAGCGTAGGAATTAAATCTGGATGGAGGGGGAGGAAGGGCAGTTCCAAGTCTTGGATAATGCCTGCACTGAGCCACTAGTGCGTGCAATAGGGAAAAGTGAGGTTGACCTTGTCTTTTCAGTTTATAAAAATATATATGGAGAGTTCAAGTCCTGGAGAATCAAGTGGGGTCAGGGTTTTTCCAAGCACTGTGTCTGTGTAAAGGAACTGGCCTGTGCTTGCTGATTCCTGGGTAGTGCTGAGATAGACCCTTGAACATCTGGAGTCAATGAGTTAACAAGTAGCCTTTCCTCTCTTGGTCCCAGTACCTAATATAAACGTTTGGTGGTAAACAGAGGATTAAAGTAGTCGAGGGAGAAAGGTGTTATTTAAATTCTAATGATATTAAGTTATAATTAGGATGAAGTCGAGAGGTTGGTGTGTTCACAGAGCTGGGCAGTTAAAATAATAGTAGGTATACCTAGCATCGGAAAGTTTAAAATCTCTAATTGAGAGTTTTCTGATAGTGTTTAGTTTGTGGTGGTCCGTGTTATTTCAGTCTGCTAAAGAGAAGGAACAAGTTCTCCATATGTGAGAAGGGTGAGACCTCAATCACAGGCGTGTTTAAGACAGCCATTTCTAAAGCAAGGTTTCTTCTGCAAGGCTCCCAGGTCGCCTTCTAGAGGAGCAGTCTGTGCACACCGGTGGCTTCAAGCACAATTACAGGCACTCTGCAAAGTTCAGATTTCAGATCTGGCACTAGATCCACGAGGCTGGGCATGCGAGAGAGAAGAGATGCTTCCCAGAGGAGCTGGGTGGGCTGCAGGAGCCAGGCTGGGCTCTGCCCTGTGCTCAGCGCTGCTGTTGTGCTGCCTCTGCCAGAGGATGCTCGGACGCAGGAGGGGTTCTCAGGTGCTTAAAAATGTTCATTCCAATCAAAGTGTAGTGAGAAGTAAATAACGATAATCTGTGTGGAATAAACTGGCTTCTCTTTCATATGTGAATAAGCCGTGAAGCTAGGTTTGTTATTTTTGCTAACTTTGTGATAGTTTCTTTGGTGATGTGTCCCTTTTGCTTAGTAATAATCGACTACCCTACTTAAAAACAATGTGTTGTTGCTATTAATATAAGTGTTTTTCATTCCCTCATCACTTGTTTACTGCTTAGGTGTCCTGAAATTGGAGATACTGTAATAAAAGATCTATTTTGAACTTCATAATAGGATGAACAAGTGCTTGAAATATATCTTAAAATGTGCATAATTTGAGGGAGTTCAGGAGATCAGTAGTTCATTCCGTTGGTTCAAACTTAGACAAATAAGGGTCATTTATGTGCCTTTTATAAAGTACAGACCAGTCTGCAGCATTGGGTGACCTTCAGGAAAGGATAAGTTACTCCAGTGGCTAAAACCTTTTTTTTTGGCTTCTGCCACCCGGGATGTCCCAGGAAGACCACTGAATGGAGGCTTTTGCAGTGTTCACTCACCAAAACAGGTTGCTCTTGTTTTCTTTTGGTGTGGCAAAGGCTCCCGAATTACTTGTTTTTTCTTTTTGGTGTGTGGTATCTGAGGTCTGGGGATTTCTTTTACAGTCTGGCTGCCTGACCGTCTCCTATGGAAGGACCCAAAAGTCGATGTCCAGTTGCCACTGGAGGCTGGAGCGATAGGGAGCCTGGTGGCCGAAACCACCTTCCTGCCCTTCCCCAAAGCCCTCGGCCTTCCTGACTGCCTTCCTCGTCCCTGTGTGGTGCTGAGCTTGCTGGTGCGTTGTCAGGACCATCGAGAGCTGGGGAGAAACAAACAAATGAGAGGGAGAGCGAATAGATGTTTGTTTGGGCCTAACGAAGGGCATCAGCTCTTTAATTGTGAATGTCATCGCTCTGTTCAGAGCTGCTGGGCGTCCCAGCTACCACTGGGATGTGAGGTAGTTCTGTGGTATTTTAATACATTAAACCTTGTAAAGAGTAGGTTTCCTTCCTGGTAGTCTCTTACTGTTTATCTTCAAACGTTGTTATTTTCCTTTCTTTTCTGCTCTGACACTGCCCTGGTTTACTCCTGTCTCTGCCTGGCAAATGTCCCTCTGTCCCCAGCCTGCCCTAAGGCTGGTGCCCGGTCAAAAGCTGTCAGGAGCACTTAGAAAGTAAATGGGATTTGGAAGGCAGAATCTGGACCAAAGAAGCAGTTCTGGACCAAACCCACAGTGCCTTGTAGCTGGAGAAATGTTTGGTTTAGATGTTGGCCGTTGTAACAGAACTGCTCATTTTTTAAGATTTCCTCCCTTTCCTCTGCCGCCCCCCATCTAAACTTGGACACTTGCCTTTTAAATAAACAAACACCTGGCTGTAGCTTGTCATGGGGTGGTTGTTATTCCTCATTTCCCATGCTGAACTGCTGCAGTCCATGGGCAGAGCTGTTGCACAGACGCAATCCATCATCTGGGGATACGGTACAAGTTCAGTCATGTAGAGGAAGCAGTGCTGATGCCCACTGATGTTGAGCTGAGAAATAATAAAGAGGAAAAAAATATTTATCTTTGGCAATGTAACTCATTGCAGCTCCCTTCAGCTGAATATTTGTTTATCATTTTCAGATGAAAGTCAATATTTAAATGAAAAATGCGGCTTTTGTTAGTTCCTAGGTGGCTCCCTCTGCAAGCTGGGTGCTCTTCTGCTTCAGCAGCAGCGCTGCGGGTCTGCTGAGGAACGTATGACTCTTGTGCATTTGTCATCCAGAAGTAACAGTTGAGTTGTTCATTAACACAATAGCTTGAATCCACAGGCTATTCCTGCCGCTGAGTTATAACTTAAATTAGGCCCCATTTGATAGCTGGAACTATCTGACAGTGCCTTGTTTGTCCTCTATAAATATGTAGATCTTTTACACTTAATTCTACTCTTTTTTTTTTATATATATATATCTGAGCACACTACCTCATTTATCTAATACACAACTCCTTAATCGTCCTGCATGTTTCGATTTTTTTTAATGTATTTTGATAAGGGCTACAATTTCTTTTTCAGAGGAAACAGTGCAGATTTGTTCTTTTGTTTACTGCCAACTCCAGAGTAAACTCCAGCTCTGATCTGCTGATAGCTGAAGGCTGGTGAAGGAAGAATTATACAACAGGAATGTGAGGAAATAATTCCATTCATTGCAGTTCAGAATCAACAGAGCAAAGCCTTTAAGTTGCAGTTATCATTTCAAAGTAAAAAGATCTCTCCTCCCCCTGAGCTTGGCTTGGTTCTGTATAACTAACTATAAGATACAGTTGTTGAGAAAACAACAGACAAAAATGTTTTATTAGGGAACAAAGGAAATAAAGATTGATAAAGCCTTTTTCATGACTATACAGTCCCATAAGTTTCAGACTTACTGCACTAAGTTTTACTGTGCTGCCCATGGAAACAGAGAATCAGATCTCATTTTTGCGGTCTGATGTATCATAAACATTTTGTACTGGTTGATAAAGTTTTATTTTCACAACCAAAAGAAAGCAATGAATGCCTAAACTTCCTCACCAACCAGAACTGGCTTCCTTACTTTGATTAAATATTCGTAACTGGAGATTAAAATAAAAAAGTCCTTCTGAACTGCAGCCTACTTCAGAGGGCTCACAGCATTAACGCTGAGCTGTCGGAGTTGCTGTTTAGCACAACGTTGGCATGAGGAAAAGAGAAGCGAGTTTGTTTGGTGACAGCAAACCACTGGTAGTCTTTGGAGGACTTTGAGACGCCCTATTGTGTGGATGGCTCAGTTGGCAAAGCAATTGCTTTTCAGACCTTTTTGGTCCAATTCAGTTTCATTAATGTGATGGAAAAAGTGTTTTTTGAGACACTTGTGCTATCACTGTCCAGTAGTTGTAGGGAGATGTAGGCTGTAGTTGCTGGTCGGCTGTCCTTGGCCCAAATTGTTTTAGTAGAAATTTTTTGTAAAGAAGGAACCCAACCGCTTCATAAGTGTGAATGTGTTTAATACAGATGTAACTGTATAGGAAACGTTCCTTTTCTTAATCCACAGTTTGTGTCCTCATTACAAAGGATACCAGAGATGTCATAAGGTATTGCGAACTACACAAATTTAAAGTATAAATGCAACCTTGAAGCGTTATATAAAAGTATTCAAATCAGTGATTTTTTATTTTTATTTTTCTTAAATGATGCTGGGGCAATTTCTAAAGCTGGGAGGGGAAAATTTACAAGTTTTGACATGGGTAGAACAGTTAAAATGTAGGTGTGACTCTCTTTTCCTGTCTTGTTTTCTGTTCAGGCTTTTAGAAATATTGTGTGTCAGAGGATCTGGGTAATGATATGCACTGGTTTTAGTGATACCTGAATATTTATCCTAGTTCTGTGATTAAAAGATCTGCATTCAACCCTTTATTATGCTACAGAATATATCCTGTTTTATAGGGTGAGTTGGCTGAAGTTGACAAGTCAGAGACCTTGATGGAAATGGCCCATGTTAATCTTGTTTAACATTTGTAGTTTTTATTTCTTTTCCTAAAGAGCGATTGACTCTCCTCTGCTGATAGCCTCTAAGGCACTCACTTGCAAATAAATGTGGTCTCGACAACAAGAAAAAAGGTTGTTCTTAGTAATGAGAAGGATATACTCTGTATGCATCTAAGCAACTGTATACATTTACATAGATTTACACAGTCTTTATTTTTATGCTTTTTTGAAAATGATGGATGACTTATTTATTACATGATTAATCTTCCAGTTGTGATCTTCTTCACGCTGCTTTTGGGTGGAAATTGGAGTTTGGTTATAACGTGGCAAACAAGCATTTTCATTTGATGTTTTAAAATAATAAACAACATTAAATGTGCTGAGTATTTAGAAAAAAAAAAAAAGTATGAACCTATTTTGTGTATGCAACTAAGCAATTGGTTCTGATCTGTATAAAACAAACTGAATTGATGGTGATGTGAGACTATGCCTGTCAAGAGATTAGAGGTAGTAGATCTCAGCCTCCCACACCTACTTCTTGTTTGCAGACTAGAGGGGAAAAAAAAAAAAAGGAAAAAAAAGAAAAAAAACAAATTTACTTGCTTTTTCAGTTCCTAATTTGTGTCTCAACCTGGAATGAACTAGTGATCATACTGAACTAAACTGAGCGAATATTTTCCTCATTTCAAATTACTCTTCTTGCAGAAGATGCTGTTGCTATTAAAATCTGGCTTATTGCGTAAATGGACTGGTTCCAGTTGCTTTGTCACAGATTTCTCCTCAATTGACTTGTTAAATTTGCTTTGGAGTTTCAGCAACAAACACACTTCCTTTGATAGTTAATTCTTATTTAAATAATCTTCCTTACATGTAAGTTGCCATCACTCGAAAAATGATTTCAGGTATCTGGAATCTTTAGATCAGATTTTATAATGTTAAAATAAAATTGTACTTTTAATTGTTTTCATGCCCTAACTACTGGGCTGCAAAATGGGCAAGGTAGAATTCACCCCTCATTGCTGCGGAGATAAATTTGGGACAGACTGTAAAATACTGAGATGATGTGTTTAGAGGTGCATGTTATCAGCCAGGCAGAGTTTTAGTGTGCGTGACTTGTTTGCATGTGCTGAGGTAGCAAGGTGTGAAACCATACACGCTCGTGGCTTCTTCTCTTGAGCTCACCATGGGTTTTAGAACAGTTGGTGAATGGGTTTCTGCAGCAAGTGCTGGGGCCGTGTGTCCTGCAATGCTTATCTGTTATGGGCTAGGGCATACAAATCAAGATAGATAGATGTTTTTGTTAGGAGGTCTTTTTTCAGGCAAAACCCAGCAGTGTAGACTGTAGAGATTTCTGTGCAAATAAAATTAATACGTTATTCTGGAAAATGAAAAGGATTTGAGTTACCGGCACTGCAGATCACAGAATCACAGAATGTCTAGGTTGGAAGAGACCTACAAGATCACCGAGTCCAACCTCTGACCTAACACTAACAAATCATCCACTAAACCATATCCCTAAGCTCTACATCTAAACGGCTTTTAAAGACCTCCAGGGATGGGGACTCAACCACTTCCCTGGGCAGCCTATTCCAGTGCCTAACAACCCTTTCAGTAAAGAAGTTTTTCCTAATATCCAACCTGATGAGGCAGTGGTAGTTAGAAATGGATAAAATGATGGGATCCCTTGAGAACAGAGCATCACTTTTAACACGGAGATTTTTAGTTTAATGTTTACTTTCTTTTCAGTGTCCCTGGCACACAGGTGTCTCAGCGTTTTGATGGCCAACGGGGACCTCTTTGCTAGACCAGAATGATTTTGGCTGAGCAAAGCAGAGGTTTGCAAGAATTCGGCTTGACTAAAGCAAGCGTTACGGTTCTCTTCAAGGAGGGAGAAGAATGACAAAGCACAAGGTTGGCTTGGTGACTGAGGTCTCATAACCACATGGTAGCCTCTTGTGGGACTTAGGCTAGTTAATGCTGTAGTAGGACCTTAACCTTTTTGTGGTGTTTTCAGTCCAAGCCTGGTACAGTGCTGTCACAGAAGTAGAAAACAGCACATCTTCACAGAGTGGTTGAGGCTGGGAAGGATCTCTGGCCATCATCTGGTCCACCTGCCCCCCCAGCGAAGGCACAATTGAGTAGAGATGGTCCTGCAGGGTTTTGCCCAGGTGAACTTAAAGCCCTGCACGTGGCTTTTCTGTCCTGTGAGTTGAGGTGTTGTTGACCTTCCCGACATTATAACTTTGTTCTGTTTGGCACTGCTTTCCCTATCCTAGTATAACTTGTGATTTAATGTTTCATTTAAACAGGACAAAGTGATTTTTGAAGGTAATAGTGGGGTTGTACGACCTCTTAGCTCTGAAGAGGTCCCTCAGTATGGAAGAGAAACTGTCTGTTGCATTAATTTATTGGTCCTTTATATTTCTTCGTGAGCATTTCATGTGAAACTGCTTATTGGCTGCACATTGTTTAAAGAAAAAAAAAAAAAGAGCTGAAGTTAGAGCAGCCTCGGGGCTGCTCTAATTTAAACAAAGTAGAAGCCAAAAAATTCCATAGCTGGATAAGAGCAAAGCTGGCCTTGGGAAAGGGCATGTACTCACTTCTGTATCAGTGCAGGCAGCTGAATTACAATTTGTAGGAGCGTTAGATGGATGTACAAGACTAATGAAGCCACCTCAACCCCAGCCCTCGACATGAAAATTTTATTTATGTCCTTGACACAAGTAAGGGAAAGTATTAGAATGGCATGGAGTCCGAATGGTGCTCGGTTTGACTTTAGCACACAGCACTGTGTGGTGGATGGCCTGCAGGAAAAGCGGTGCTTTAGTTATTACACAGCTCCTGAAATCCTTCTGCAATAGTCATCATGCGATGAAACCACACTATATGGAAGAGTTTTCTCTGTAGCCCTCATACCCGTATCATGTTACTCCAACGCCCTGCCTTTCTGAGTGGTTCTCATAATTCCTGTGCACGCAGTCACTTTCTTGGCTTCGTGCCTTGCCACATTACCCATCGCAGTGCTGTAATTCGGGGGCCGCCGGGGCTTGACCCCAGAACAGGCACTCCATGCTAGTGAGGACCGATGCCGTGTGTCTGGGCAAGGAGAGAGGTCTCGAAGGGAAAGGATTGTGCCAAATCACCGAGCTGTCCCTTGGTAGCTCTTCTGGTGTCTCAGCATAAGGGAAATAAATACTTTTCCTTCGCGCAGCACTGTGAAATCAGCCTGGAATGACTAATGTAAAAAGACTTTGTGCGTCCTGTACTCGTCTGAATGGCTTTGTTCGTTCAGATGGTGGCTGGATTGTAATCTCAGGCAATTATTTCAATATGAAATAGTCTCAAAACAATATGGTTATCTATTAGCTTTTAATGGGCTTGTGAAGCAGTGTGTTTTCAATGGGTATTTCATTGTGGAAGTGTACAAGTGATAATGACCTCCTTCTTGGTGGGGAAATAGAACAGGAAAAAAGTCAGAAACGACAATGTGTGTGTGCACGTGTGTGTAAAATGCCTCCTGTAACATTGGTGGCCTTTGCAGATGTACGTCAGTATATGCTTTAAATTAATTTTCTTCTATGTTTGTAGTATATCACCAAGCCTTTGAGCCAGTACATCCTTGGCTGTTAATCTGTTCTTGATAGCCTTCCGTGGCGTGTTACTGCAGTGCATCTCCTTTTGAGCTCTCCCTGACTGGGACATAACCGTGTGTTTTCTTATGGATTTGTAGATGGCCACAGCACTTAAAACAGTTCCTGCCTCTATCTCTAGATGCAGCCCCTGTTGGCTGGATAGCTGCGGGTGCAGTTGGAGGATGGTAGCCAAGCAGTTGAGATTCCTGGCCCCGAGTCAGCAGCTCCCACCTCCGCTGTTGTGGAGGTTGTTGTTAGCTTGCCGAGCGTGATCCAGGTTCAGTGGGGAAAAAAAAGACACCTTTGAAGCCAAATCATTTTGGTTATGTGTATGGCATGGGCTCACGGACAGCTGCTGTGGTGCAGCTGCGGGATGGCTAATTTTGGAGTCAGGCTACAAATGATTGTTTGACTTCTTAGCCCTTCTTTACTGGGCAGGAGAACGGTCAGATGATTAGATCTTGTTGTAGGGATAGAAATAACTTACTTGTAAAGTCTGAGATACGTGAACAGGAGAGGTGTTTACTGTTTTTCCAAATTATAGGATAAGCACATCTTCTATGTATCACTACTATCATGTTTTGAGTATTACACTTGCTCCTTTTTTTGTTTTTAATTCCAACAATAACGATTTTTCCCTTTTACTTGCATTTGAAAAAGAAAAAAACACAAAACACTCAATGACAGGAATAGAACAGTTCCTGGATTCAAAATAGAGTGGTACATTTTCCTTGGCTTGTTTAAACATATTACTGTTTATATATTCCTTGCAGGATCAGCACAGAGGAAAGGACAATGAGAGAATTTCATGGTGCTCCTTAAATGAGTCTTACATAAAACAAAGTTTGAAATGAATTAGACTCTACCTTTTAAGCACTTGTCAAATGTTCTCAGTGTCAGGTTTTCTTCCCACTTAATGTTCACTTTATATCAAATCTAATGTGAGGTACATGATAATATTTTCAGAATCACCTAAGTCCCATTTAAAAAAATGGCTTAAGCATTTGGCACCCCAAGGCTCATTAGAAGCCAATGGGGCTTAGACTCTGAAGTGTCTGTTACTGTGGGAGGGAAAAATGCTTAGGGGTTTTTAAAAAAAAAATTGCTTCCTGGACAGGCTTGCTGACAACCTTTCGGGACAAAAGCATGGTGAAAATGTACCAAGGCTGGGGGGAGGCTTAGTGTAACTTCATGCAGGAAGGAGTGGTGATGCATTGATGAGAATTCGTTCAGGGAATCAAAATGGGGATTGCTGTGCTGCTCTTACCCCATAACCATGTGGGTTAGGGACTCGCCTTACTCCGTTTCTCCAGCAGTGCAGCATCAGGCCCCCGCACTGCCCCTCTGTGCAGCTGCAATCCCTGCAGCTGCTGGGTGCTCCGGGGTCACCCATCTTGGTGCATTTTGGCTGCATCTCTGAGAGCTGGGAGACACGGCTGGCTTTCTGCGTGGAGGGAGAAACTGAGGCACGTAGAGGCAGTGAGCGACCTGCTCATCTCATAGAGCAGCTCTGTAGTAGGAGCCTGACTCTTTTTTCCATGCCCTGCACCACCACCACTGCTAAACTGCCTCTTTCTGGCAGGAGAGACAAGAGCCGCGTTTCCAGTCTGTGTTTGCGTTAGCCCCTTGAAATCCCTGTCGTCTGACTGCTGTGCCTTCCTTCTCTTTTGCCTTTTCTGTTCCTACTTCTCCTAGGTTCGTTACTGAAGGTACGCTCTGTCTTCTTTGCTTATACCTTGAGAGAAAAACATCAGTAGGGCTGCAAGATGTCCATTCAGGCTTCCAGTAATAACAGCAGTCTTCCTGAGCGTCATAAAGAAAACAGCCAGGGATGTACTTGTGTGCATGTGTGTTTTTGAATGCACACACACAAACACGTATAAATGTATGTATATAATATATATGTATATATGTCATTCTGAAGTCAGAGCACTCTTGAAATGGAAATCGCCTCGACGAGAAATGAGAGTTAGCTTGTGCTGACAAACAAAAACACATGTTTTCAGGGGCTCTAATAGCTGTGCTTCAGGATAGAGAATGTCTCTCTTCCCGGTACCCTTCAGATGACAGCTGCCACGACGGGGGCTGGATGTGAAGAATACATTTTCAGGCGGCTGTATCCTGGGTACTGGGGAGGCTGTGGAGCTCCGAACAATAGCAAAATACAGAGCTGCCAGCAGGGAGTCTGAGTGGACAAGTATAATCATGCACCGCTCAGCTTTCAAGGAAATTACAGTTAGTGCACTGACTTGCTCATAATAGTGATGCATTGTTTAGCTTAATAACTTATCAGCTCTCCAGGAACCAGCTAGCGATCACTGTCATCATACACTGCTAATCATTCTGTTCTCACATTGTCCAAAGATGAACTGAGGACTTGTCACATCACCTATAAAACTGGCAAATTGAGTGCACTGTAATTTTTTTTAAGCTAGAACGAACAGTATTGCCCACCTTCTTTGTTCTGTTGTTTTTGTCGTTACGTTTATCATATGTGATTGTCCATGTAGTTTTTTTTTAATGTCAGGTTAAAAGCCTAATCTTGAAAGGACGTTGCTAAATTGTGTTTTTGTTGTTGTTGTTTTCCCCCATTTGTAGAGTCTTTGTTAAATTGCTGTTCTTTGTGGTAGCTACTAGGGAACTGAATCTGAAATCTTTTTTTTTTTTTAATGAACGTTAGTTTCTCGTCAAGCATTTTGGGGCAGAGGGGCAGTTTTCAGTGGTGCTGTCTGTAGTACCTAGGCTCCTGTCAGTCACTAGTCAACAGGATCTGACAACGGCTCTCTGTAGCAGCAAAGAGCGATTATCCCTGTTACAGAAATGTGGGATTTAGGCATGGGAAGGTTGAGTGATTTACCCACAGGCGTGCAGGGAGCTGGACAGCAAGAAGGAGAGGAAGAAGGAGAAGCAAGCTGGTTTGAGTCCTGGTCCCGGCGGGCCGTATATCCTCCCTGAGCGCACTCTGGCTTCTTGTCAAGGGGTTATTTGTGAGCGCTGAGCTGCTAGTACTGAAGGAGCTATTTCTGATCATTTGTTCTGAAGGAAAAGTGGCCACTGATACACGAAGAGTCTTCACTAGATAATATATCTAAATCTTCTCTTTAAGAGGTAATGTTTTAAACTCTTCTGGCTCTGACTCTTACTGCTGCCACTGCTGCTTTTTTCCTTACCTGCCTGGCTGTTGTGCGCGGCTGGAGTGCAGGAAGGGGGACGAGGCGCTGGGATTGCATTTTGTACTTTGTTGTTGCCTGGTTATGTGGCTGGGGATGGAAGGTGAATGCTTCCTACCTCAGGACCAATCCATGCTGCAGTGCCATAGCTAGAGCTTTAGGCTAGCTGGCTTGGACAACTCTGGTGCTGTAACCAGTGCAGCACAACCTGGCACGGGCTAATTGCCGCTACGTTTACCCTGTTTCTAGGTGGATTTTTGTAGTCCGTGAAGGTCTGTGCTGCTAACCACGAGAGCCCTTTCTGTGTGTGCTGACAGCCACCGTGGTCATATGCCAAATAAAAACCCCACTCCTGTGGAGTACTGCAAAACAGCTTTATTTGCTAACCTTTAGATGGCAGATTGTAGAACAGTGCAAAATGTCAAAGCTTTAGGGACACCTTTTTGTGGTCAGCAGGGCACAGATTCGCAAGTCACGGCAGGGGAGATCTCCCACCAGTTCCTTGCTCGGGGCTGAAATGAAGCATCCGATAAAGGGAGGGGGAGACAGATGGATGAGCCCCACTGAAGCAAGCCTCCGTACGGTTCTGAGTAGTGCAGGCAGCTGTAGGATAATAACTACTGATCTCAGGGATTGTGCAAACAGTGTGGTGGGCTATTTTTATTAGACCAGAATGAGTACACTGGGATTTAAATGAAATACTGAGTATTTCAGTGTGTTGCGTTGATGTTTTATTTTATTTATTTATATATTTTTTTTCCTCTGTTGTTTGGGGTGTTTGCTTTGGCTTCCTCCCTCTCCTGTCTGTCGTAGCTTGAGAAAGACAATTGTATCTCTCCATCAGTGACGACTAGAATTAAAATAGGAAGGAGCCTTCTGCTGCAAGATTTATTGCCTGGCACATCTATGATGTCTGATGAAGTGTCATCTTTCGTTATGTTTTGAGACGATGCTGCCTGACTACGATATCTCTGAACCGCAAGAGAAAACATTTGGCTGCACCTAATCTTGTCAATTATCGGGGTATTCTTTTAGCTCAAGTGATACAGGTCTGTGTATACTGTATTGAAAAATTTAAGTAAAGCCTCTGCTAATAAGTAGAAAAGATCAGGTAGTTGTGAAATGATTTTTGTCCTGTTTTTTTGGCTCTAGTTGCTGTAGGACCAATAAATGGCATTAGGCCTAAGTTTCAGGTTGGTAACATTTAACTGTATTTTGCATTGTACTGAGTTAAAAAGCACAGCCAGGTGAAAACTAGAAATAGATTGAATAGTAAAGCCTCAGGGCTGGTGTGAAGTAATGCCAGCGTGTACTTTAAAATAGCGTAACCACTGCCTAATAAGTTACCTTACTGTTTGTATTGAAAAACAGCTGGCTTTCGAGTTATGCTTGACTAGAGGTTTCTTGTGCAAGAGGCACTTTTTTTCTTCATCATGCCTACAGATACAAGAGTATAAATGTCAATATTCAAGGCAATTACTTCATTACAAATCTGCTTGGAATGCCCTGATAACCCTGGCAAAGACAACAGGTTTCTTTTCATTGATTTCAGTGAGCTAGTGCCCATGCTGAAAATCTGATGTGGGGGGGAATGTTTCTGCAGACTCCACGAAACCTGGACAGCAATACAGCTGAGGTGTCTGGGAAAATAAACCATTTTCCTGGGTGTAGCATGCAGAAGGATTCTTGGATTAATTCATGCAATATTCAAGCCAGCTCTTGATTATCTCCGGGTAAATTATGTAAATGGTGAAGTTCCTGTACTAAGAGGGCAGAAACACACCCAGTCTGGATCTGGATGAGCAGACTGAAAGCAGCGAGCTGCCTTCTGCTGGTGTTGCATTGCCCATTTCCCGGCTCAGGAATCTCAGCAGGCAACAGGATTGCTGCCTGTTCTTCCACCCCCCAGCCTGTTCCAGACTCATTTGTATGATTTCTGCTACCTAGTTTTATTTTGCCAAGGCTCTCCCATCCGTCCCTTTGTTCTGCATAACTGATGTTTGCAGCCTGTCCTGTTGCTCAGCAGCTCTGCCACAGCCTGAAGCCATTGTGCGTAGTGGTGCGCGTGGATATGCTGGTACGAGGGTCTGCACCCTCAGAACTCTTTCTCATAGATGTTTTGTCTCCAGCTCTCGTAGCTGCTCAAGAGCAGGATGTGATGCCGAGAATAGTCTACAACACTTCAGAGCATCTCAGGCTGCTAGGCAGTTGTTGGATGCTGTGCTGGGAGAGAGAGGGTGCAAGGAAGAAAAGGTGTTAGACTTGACCAAGCGTCTAGGAAAACTTGCATGTAATTTTTTGTTTTGGTCAAGTTTGTTTTTAAAACTGGGGGGAATGTCCTTAATGTCCTTTCTACACATCTGATGTGCAAGCTTAGGTGAAGAGATCCATCTGTTGGGTACAGGTCACATTGATGTGACTTCTTTACACCTGCTTAGCTTAGAACAGGAAAAAATGAAGTGCTTGAATAATTCTGGTTAAAACAATTATTTTCTCTTCACCAGCTTTCTGTCTTCTTTATAATTTTGGTGCCTCGTTTGGTCCTTTTTTCAGGAATGCTGTGTGCTTGTGTTACAGGCCCATCAAAAGCAGTGGCTATATTGACATTAATTGAAAGGGACAGACTTTGTCCCTATCTGTTGATAGATTTGAGCATTACTTTCTTTTTTCCAGCATGCTTACATTCATTTCTTTATGGCCCTTTGAGTAGTAGATGCTGCCTACTGTACACACAGCTCCAGAATAAAGCTTTATGTGTCAACTGAAACTCCACAGCAGTTGCAACTTTGCTTATTTGGCATCAGATGAAACTGAAGCTTATTTTACAGAAATCCAGTGAATTGAGTTTCAGCTTTTCTCAGGACTGCTGTGAAGACAACTCCCTTCCCACAGAGAGTAGTCTGACACGGCAGCTTTCCAGGAAACCTTTAAAAACTGCTTCATCTTGGCCTACCTTCTTTACTACATGAAACATTGCTGTTAAACTTATAGTAGACTTTAGTACGGGCTTGCACACTGAGAGGTTTGAAGCAACAAGCTCTGTAAAACTGTTTTATCCCATGGATCTGTGTACCTATGTGGCACCTCCTTCTGAAATACTTGCATCTGTGGAGCACCTTTCATATTCTGCAGATGACAAACAGGGAGCACGTTTCCTTCTTGTTGTCATGTACAATGATCGGTGTCATTTTATTGACATCTCTTCTCGTGTACTTCTCCAAACAAGTGGATGTCATGGCTGTGCCCAGGACTGGGAAGAGTCATCATGGGAGACGGGCTTCAGTGGAAGTATCTGATACTCTGTTTTGCTGATTCATTGCTGGGTTTCTGAAAACCCCATAATGCCCTCTGACTGTTTTCTTCCATAATTAACCTGTTTTTCTTGGTCTGAATTGCTGATACTTAAATAATGACATCTTTCAAGAAAACGGTTTTCATATTTTCTGGGTGGAAGACAGACTGTTGTCCTCTGTGGGCTCATATCAGGATTTGTTCTTTTGGATTGTGCTTTTCTTTTATTAAGAGTCCGGAGAGCATGGGGATTCAAGGATTGTGTTTATTCATTTTCAGAAAAAGATCTTGGTCCTTCCACTGACAGTTTGTCTTCAGCTTGCTGCCTTTAGAAATTATCTGCAAGTTCTGTGCTGGCAATCCGTCAATCTGTTGTACGAGGCACGGAGCGAGTGACGTTACTTGCTTCAACATATCACAACTGTTATACTCGCTCCCTCTACCCCTGTAAAGTCATGTTATGTCAGAGTGTGGGAAGGGGTTGTATGTATTTTTGTTGTTGGAGGATCTTCTCCTGAACCCATAGTCTTTCACATCTCAGGCCTTGGAGGTGTTTGGTTCTTCCAAAAATATGTTGTTCTGAAGAGGTGCCACTTGTGCTGAGCTTTCTAAAGCCTTTGCTGCTGCTGGAGCAATGGGATTTGTCTGATGCAGCTAAGCGAGCTCCTTGGGGCAGAGCCTGTTTGTGTGAGATGCCTGAATGAAGGCTGGAAGCTGCTGCAGTACAGCAGGTAGGACAGCGGGCAGGATGAGTGCTGCACAGAAAGGCTTGGTACAAGTTACAGGGTTGATATAGGAATTATTACATCAGGTTTTTCAGCATGTTTTGCAGAAGGTCAAACTATAATTAAAAAGCCTTTAATCTTCTATCTTCCTCTTCCCCACCACCCCCCTTAATCTTTATCATTGTTCTTTCTCTTTAGTCTACAGAGAGCAAATTCCTGCAGAATTCCTGGCACGAAGATGGAGGCTGATAACACTGGTGTGTAATGCTGAAGTGGGAGCTGAAGCTGCAGCTGTTTCATAGTTTCCAGCACAGGGCCTTCTTGGGGTAGCTGCTGGAGGATTCCCGAGTAAGGCCTCCCAAGGGCAGTGTGTCCTGGTGCTGAGCCCTATTGTGTGCCCGGGTGCCCAGCACGGTGAAGGCAGCGGTTGCAGAGGCTGAGCACTGCCAGGTTATGCCCTTTGGAAGTGCTTGTGTAGCGGGTACAGAACTGGGAACCAGCATTCACAGCTTTTATTCTTTTATTTCCCAGCTCAGTAACCACTTCATTGCAGAGCCTCTCACAAACTGTTCAGGCCTAATCCTGAACATACAGCAGCCCCGAACAAAGTCCTTCCAGTTTTTTCACTGGGGACATAGGATCAGCTTCTTACCTGCTGTTCTCCTCTCACTCAGTGCGACTAGGGGAATGAAAAACATCTTCATGCAGAAAGTGTGACAATTTGTTAATGTTTGTGAAGAGGTAACGTGGGCATCTCTGTGTGATGTGAGAGACCTGGCTTCCATAATGGGACTGATGGATTGCAGTTATCAGCTGGGTCTTTGGAGCATGGGTTTTTGGCCTCTCTCATCAGAATACAGTTTTACATGATTATAGAGGATAATGCTGGAAATGCCTCTGCACTGGGCTCGCCACATGTCCAGATGGCAAGGTCAGCGTAGCGTGGACCTTGCTCGGTTGCTTTGTGTGCCAGGATAAGTGCTGCTGCTTCTTTGTGCTACTGGCTCAGCTAGAAGTCGAGGAGTTCTATGGCTGTCAATAAATTCAGAGAGTTAAAAATTATTATATGCAGTGAACTGTGCTTTTATTGGCCTTAAATTAATTTCCCACCCCTTTGAAAAGGCGATTTTTTATTTAATTTTATTTTTTTTTTGTATGGTGCTTTTGCTTTAAGAAAATCTGAGCTGCAATCTTGAGTGGAATGGAGTTAAAAACATTCTGGGCTAGGAGTTAATTTCTGGAGTATCTTGGAAGTTAAAGGGCACAACAAAACAAGGTACTGTAATGTGCAGAAATTTTACCTCTGCATCTGCCTGAGCTGTATCTTGTAGCTGTGTGGTTCTGGTATGTGCCGAGTGCAGTATCTTGCCCTGCTGGTCTGTGCAAGGCTTTATTTTCCTGGTGCAGGGACAGAGATGGATTAATCCACAGAGCTATTGGCAAAAATCTGTTAGCAGGCTTTTGAGTAGGGGATCAGCCAGGAGAAAAAAAAAAAAAAAAACACTGCTTGATATTTTTGTGTCAGTTGTGTGGCTGATAGGTGCTAGAGGAAGCACAGTCTCACTGTAAATGTAGGCCTGAAAACCCAGAGCTCGGCAGTGGTTTATTTTCTGTTTTTTAGGAGAGGTTTGTCCATGTAGCAGCACTTCATGCTCTTGCCTGTGAAGGTTGGGTATGTCCCAGTGCTTACATATATTTGACTAACAGGGCTTTGAAGTGGGCAGCCCATGATGAATAAGTTATGTAGGTGAAGTAAGAGGCAGAAGAGGAAAACTATTACCTCCTGTGCCTCTCAGGCTGGGGTGGCATCATCCCTTCCTCTTTTCCCCAGTGAACTAAAATGTTGTCCTGACCCTTAGAGCAAGCAAGTCCTGGGAGCCTGCGGGGCCAAGGGTGCAAAAAGCACCGGCAGCCATAGCCAGCAGCTGGAAGGTGGCTTTGAGTTGGCTACATTGGAGAGCCTGTACTTTAAATACACTTCATTAATGAGGTTCCCTCAATTTGTTCCAACATCTTTTCTCATCCTCGCTGTACAGGAACTGCTTGCTTTCCTGTCTGCTGTCTTCCTTCACCAGTTGGTAGATCCCTGCTGTGGGTTCCCCTGGAAGGGGAAGGCTCTCGGAGCCAGTTTGTTGCCGATCTGCCTGAGGGTACCAGTGGCCCGTAAGTGTAAAGTCTGGGATGTCTTGGAGTGAGTTGGCTGGCTTCCCCCTCTTGAGAGGGCTCAGAAGTAGGTGTGAGCTTCCAGTTCTCTCATCCCAGCTTCCAGTCCTCTTACCCCTTCCCTTTCAGGCAGGGTGGCAGCCCCAAGTGCTTTTCACCCCAAAAGAGCAGGAAATTTCTTCCCTAGCAAAATGGCTATTGGAAAAAGAGCCAGGAGAAAACCTTTGCCCTGCTTTCCAGGTACTGCCCTGGACAAGCACAGTAAGATGTGCTCAGCTGTAGCCCAGTGCTGGCCAAGTTGTGGAGTTTATGCTTTTAGAATTTTGACTAAAGCTTGCTCAAAGACAGGGAGGCTCCTATTTTTACTGTGTTTTCAGCCATAAAGCATTTCTTTTTTTTTTTTTTTTTTTTTTTTTCATGTTCATTTCCTTTTGCTGACACTAGAGTATCATATGATTTAGGGCTTTGTTTTCAAGCTTGATATGAAGGCTAATTACTTCCTTCTTGCATCCTCTCAGTAAGAAAACATGGGACTTAATCTTTTACAAAAGAGAATAACGAGGAAGATTTTATTGTTTTTAAGTCTGTGGAAGTCTTTGGTAATTTTTCATAATGCTGATACACGAGGAGCTGAGCTCCAGCCTCCATAGTTCTGTGTGGACACAGTTTTCTGTTCGTTTTTTGTGCTCACTGAGTAATCATGCAGTTACAATTCAGTCTGCATTGAGTACTTTTAGTAATGAGGTGTATACTATGGCTATTTAATGTTTATAGAAAAGTCATTATGTATTTGTCCTGTTTCGGCTCTGGGACTTGCTTTGATTATCCATAGCCTTCCAGGTAATTAAGCTGTATATTTTCTCCCTGTCATATTTTCTCATGCTCTCTCTTACCTTAACTTGATAAGAGAGTGAAAAACTACGGCGGGAAACTTAGGAGTGTTTGTAAATTGTTTTAGTAGGATGTGTGACAGTGTTTTATGGAGATGCCAACTAAAGGGCAACCTGCTGCCTAGGCAGTTTGGCAAGAAAAAAGTTACTGCTTTAATGGTCCGCAGGAGCATCAAGTCTTGGGATCGCTCAAGTAACGCAAGACTGACACAGCTGACAGGAATCATTTCACCTCTGATCAAAGTAGTTAAGCTGGTATCTAAAATTTCCATTAATGGTCTAGCTAGTTATCTCTATGCAGTGATTGAAGGCATGTATTAGAAAATGGCTTTTTTTTTTTTTTTTGAAGGCCAGTTTTTAGGGAATTTTGGAACTCCACAATACAGAGTAAACACCGGATAGCTTGGGTGATGTTCCTCTGAAAGTAGTGGCCTCAACAGAGGAAGGTGTTTTTTTGGTATTTCTTTGTTTAATGGTGGTTGTTTTTTTTTTTTTTTTAAATTATTATTATTTTTTTTAACAAAACAAACAAAAAAACACACTTGTTTTATGTTAGGTTGTTTTTTCTTAAGGGTCAACATGCATTGCTCCCTCTATCCCAGTTTCATCAGGAGGCCTGCAGGCATGCCTGACTTCAAGCACATGAGTCACTCCATTAAAATGTATTAGCTAGGTATGTGATTAAATAACTTGATAAATGGGGAATGCAAGTTATAAGTAGTGAGTGGGGGGGGGGGCTGTTCCCCAATTCTGTTGCCTGGCTGTAACCCCGTGTGTGGTGTTGTAATTGCAAGATTCGTTTGCTTCCAAGCTTTACTCATTAACTTTTTCAAAGCGTGTACCCTCCTTTTGGCAGAGCAAGAGTCGAGTGGTTCTTTTGGAGGCAGCCTTGTGGGATTCAAAGGTGATAAAAGCAGAAGAGTTCTTTAAAAAGCAACTAAGTTCTGTAGAGTGTCATTGAGGACAGCACTTTGTCCATGGCTGTCTGAACCCTCTTTGGCATTTGATATAGATTACAATTCATTGAATGCTTTACAGAGATAGATAGTAACTTTCTGTAAGTGCTTAAGTTAATCCTCAAGACTTTTTCAGCAAGATACATAAAGGATATATTAAAAAATAATAAAATCAGTAATACAAGCTTTGTAGCAAGGGAGTTTGTACAACCTACTCATGTCTGTGGCCGTTTTCATTGGAATTTAGAGTTTAAAAAATTCAAGATAGTTGGCTTTAAACATTTTCATGCAGATCAACTGCACATATACAGCCAGTCATCCAAAAACAATGACATTGAAATGTTAATCTTTTAAAGTAAGAATTGAGGTATTCTTACTTCATTGCAGACTGAGCCTCTTTAGTTACACATGTATCATCTTTTACTTGCTCAGATGTCTAAAATATATATTCTTGATGATTTATTTTTATAACCTGGAGTTAAAAAAGCAAAACAACAAAAACTCATACCATGGGGTCAGTGACAGTAAGACATTAAAGATTAGCCATACTTGATTTATTCTGAGTAGAATCCCAAGCAGTCATATGCATATGATAATCGGAAGCTGAAAAGCTAAAGTAAAGATAAGGAAACTTTTTTTTTTTTTTTTTTTTTTTTAAAGGCAAGATGAATGTCTAACTATGTCTTCAGTTATAAAAATAGGCTCAGATCTTGCTCAAAATGATTGAGTCTGCCTTGAGCCTGTGTAGGGCTTCTCAGATAACTCTCACCCAGAGTTTGGGGTTGGGGTTGTACTTCTGAAGAGAAAGTCTGTAGTCTTAATCCCAGTAAAGTGCTGCTTTGTTCAACATCACCTCTTAGCACTGTTCTAACAGCTGACATTGACTTCAGGAATATGTTTGTATAGTGTCAGTCGTGTTGGAGACAACGTTTAAATGTAGACCTGTATGTAGGGATCTGGATGGCAAATTGCTCTGGTTTAACGTTTAGTCATCTTTTGCCATCAGGTGAACATGCAGGTTGTAGAAGCTGGTTTGTTCTTTTAAGGAGAAGAAGGGTGAAATAAGATGGGGAAAAAAATAGCACAGCACAATGTGGACAAGCACTTGATGGCATCTTTTCAAACAGGCAGAGACTTGCCAGAGGCCAAATGGAAAGAATATGATGTAGTGGGCTTGTTGGAGTTGCTTCTCCAGGTTGCTACGGTGAAGGATCTTGTCTTGATTATTGCTGTGTGGCATCTGAGCATGGGAGATGTACAGAAAGCTGACTCTGCTTCTGGCCTCTGCTTGGTTGCTCCTAGCCCGGGTATGTGAGGTGAGTTCTGCGTGGTAGCCAGGCAGAATTGGAGAAGATGCTGCTTGGAGATCTCTCATAGCCAGCTATTTTAGGAGCAGCATTACCACAAATTCTGAGTAGTAATAGCTGTGAAAAGACCAGCAGCATTTCATTAAGAGTGATTAAGCCACAGAACACCTGCGTGAGGTAAGTGTGGGTTGGGCATTCCATTTTCAGCGTCGTCATACCCAGATATCCCAAAAAAACAGGAGGTTGGGCCCCAACAAATAGGAAGACTGTTTTAAAACCTTTAAAAAGTGTGTTTTATTTAAAAATATTCAATACGTATTTCTTTCTCTGATTAGTAGTCAGGCTTTAGATTTAGATCTGTCAGCAAACAAGCATGGACCTATTTATTTATTTTTTATCTTTGGTCTTGCTCAATCATGCTATTCTAGGTAGAGAATCAGGGAAAGCCACCTGCTTTGTAACCACATGGCAATGAATGATGGCCCAGTATTGTGCAAGGAGGCTGGAACAGGTGAGTGGTCTGCTCCACAGCTGCAGAAAATAGTTCTTTCAACCCCTCTGCCCAAATTTTTTTGGGCAGAGGGGTTGGAAGACCTGGATGTTAACTCTGGGTGTAAATATGTTTCTAAAGAAAACGGATAGGGAGGCTTTGGGGGAGGAGGAGGACTGATTAGTCGACTTTGAGATAGGAATAATAAACATGTGGCTCTTGTGATAGTGGTTTAAACTAAATACTTACGGCTGTAGAAGTGGTGGTGCTCGGAAGACTTTTGAACATGTAGAGCTTTTATTTCTTGTCTCAAGCCAAGTTTTGACAAAGCCTGGAATTTCCTGCATGTGAGACTGCAGGGATATGGCTTCTTGATATTTGATCAACGTGTTGAGCAAAGGGCGTCTGTTGGAAACTTCCCGGAAGAATGGCACCAGACCCTGGCTGGCAAGCAGAAGGAACTAAAACAAGGAAGGAGATTAAAGAGGAATGAGATTCCATTTTCCTCTTTTGCATTTGAAATAGCCACCCTTGCACGTTTTGAGCCCGTGTAGTTGAAGGGTAATAACTACTCCAGCTATACTGCTTCTGCTCTAATGCATAAATGGCCACACACCTTGGGATCGGTAATGTTCCTGGCACAGTGACTCCCATGAAATCCCTGTTTATAAGAGCTCCCAAAATGAGCCTTGCAGATAAATGTTCAGTGTGGTATACAACTCATCATCAGCTCCCATAGGCGTCAGGACAGGGGCAGGGCTGGCTCTTCTGACCACCAGGGTGTTGGCCAGCCCATGGGCACCTGTGTGTGATACATCTGCAGTTTCTTTCAGGGAGCCTTGGGAGCTGCTAGGGGGACCTTCTGCCTTCTGCAACACCTGCTTTCTTCTTCCTGTCCTTGATCTTCACATTTCCATCATCCAGGTTTCACACTGCAGCCACGGGAGGCTTCTCCTGTCTCAGCACAGGGAGAGCCATCATTTGCATCTCTTTGTAGGAGAATGACTGATCTTATCTCCGTGCCTTCTGAGCTGTGATGCCTCTGTGTTATAGCGCAATGAAGCCTATGTTCCCTTGGTGTTTGCCAGGGGGTGTGTGAGGAAACCGAAAGCAGGGGGGAAAAATAGAACCAAAAAGCTGCAGAAGTCAGGGTACGGAGGTAAAATGGCCATGTTATCTGACTTTATACTTGGTGAGGGAAGTGAGGGCTACTATTGTGTGTCTGTAGTGTTTGATCATTCATGAAGGCTTTATTTCATGGCTGGGTGTTACCTGAACAGACCCCATTGCCAGCAGAAGTGCGACGTGTCCCAGCATGGAGGTGGCTGAGTCCCTGCATGGCCGAGGTAGGCAGGGTGGTTGGTTGGTGAAGGCATTTTGTTCTCCAGTTGTTTTCCTTGTGACAGGCTTTTATTTTCAAGTCACATTCAGTCCCTCTGTCAGCTTCTGTATCACAACCCAGACGTGTAGACTGAGCCAGTACATGGGACGTGAGTCCTCTCCCTTGTAAACTTGCTTAGTTCTTCCAGGTGGGAAGTTCAGGACCCTGACTTATGAGCATAGGTCCCAGTTTTTCACTGTGAGAGTCCTAACTGAGGCATACTTCTGATTTCAGAATGGCTCCCTTCTACAATTTCACACCCCATAGGAGAGACTTAAAGCATTTGAATTATGTTATTTGTGAGCATAGAATCCAAATATTTCCTCTTCCCTACAACTTTCACGACACAAACTTCCTGTTGGCCTGTCTGAGGCAGCTTAGTGGTGATTCCAGGGACTGAAAGTCCTTGTTTTCTGACATCAGGTATTTTTAAAATTGTTCATAGGTACAGAAAACATTATTCTTTTTCAAAAACTGGCTATTTTTTACATGCCTTTTTAGCAGTCAAACCCTACACAATGAAGCTCTGGCCCTCTAGCAAAGAACCAGGCTGTTTACTGAATTGTTATAGTCTTAAGTCAGCTTTCTATTTTAATGAGTGTCTCATTGGCTTGTAAGACACCTCTTTTCCAGGCACTTGGACTTGTGTGTTTTCTGCTGTACTGCCATCAAGTGTGAGAAGGAGCTTCCCAGCCCTGGACTGGGAGAGATGGGCTCAGCCCTAAGAGCTTACACAGATCTCTGAGACCTGTCGGAGATTTTGACATGTGCTTTTGACAAGGAGATGAATGTAACTTGGAAAAGCAGTTTCCTAGAAAGTCATATTCAGTGTATGTGGAATCTTTTTCTGACATGGGCAGATTCTGAGGAAAAATCATTATTCCTCAAGCCTGTTCTGAGTTTTCACTTGTTAGCTTACACTAACAGGCCGGTTCAAACAGAGGAATGATACCATCATTGCCCTTTAAGTTGCTGAACCGAGCTACAAAAGTTTAGATAGCATGTAAACCTGCAATAATTCTCCTTTGTTAATGTCTCAGGTAAGTTAAGCCCTTAGTTCTTGACATAAGCAGTTTTGACTTCCGGGGCTTGTTTGGAAGGCTCTGGCTTGAGCCCCGATGCTGCAGTGGGTGCATGCAGGTTCGTGCGCCCAGCGAGTCCGGGCAGCAGGGCCGCACACTGCTCCTCGCTGGCTGCCCCGGGGCCGTGTCTGCTCCCTCAGCAGCACAAGTCTGCAATTGAAAGAAAGTGTAGTTAAACAGCTAGCTGTAGTTTAATCCAGCAAAACTGCAGGAAATAAAGTGTTGAGAGAGCTTAAGCAGAGCCTATCTTCTGTTGTGTTCTTGCTGCTAGAGCTGTGCAGTTTCCAAAGCGCTTCCCAGAATATATCACATATGTAGACGGTTCAAGCAGATCCCCTAAGTTTTCTGCACTTTCAGAGTCGAGGAAGTCTGTTTTCAGCTGCGTTCCTACAGCTTAAGGTGATGGCTTGGGTGAAGAGCAAGGTTAGTGCAGGGACATCCTTCTCCCTTCTGCAGCCCCACGCTGATCACTCTGTACTTGCAGCGTGATCGCCGCCATCCCAGGTGAGGATGTTACTTCTCATGAGCATACATCTGGGGACAAGGGTGGACTTTGCAAGGAGGGGACCCCAGGAAGCTCCCACCACTGCAGCAGAGGAGGGCTGGGGTCTCCTGGGGCCAGGAGGAGGCCATCCTTGTCCCCATCCCTGCCCTCAGGTGGTTCCATCCTCTGCTGCAGAGGGTGCCTATGCTGGTTTGGGGGTATTGTCAGAAATTTCTGCCCCCACCCCACCCTTGTTCTCCAGGCTGTCAAACTGGAAGAGCTTTGACACCCAACGGCCCTTCACACAAGGACAGTTTTGAATCAGCACACTTCACCATCTCTCCTCTCCAAAATACGTCTTGTCCAAGGAATTTCCTTCCAGCTGTAGTTTCATGGAAAGGTCTTTAAAAAGCCCGGGAGACCCAACCCTGGTGTGAGCCCTTGCTTTTGCGGTCAGCCAGCCCGTCCTCCCAAACTGGTGAACCAGGGGGGAAATCTCTTGTTACGAGTAGAGCTAATCGATTAATTAGCAGGGGACAGAGTACACCAACCAATCTGTTATGCCAGATGGATGCTTCAGCATTAATTTATGTTCTCAAAATAGCTGGACATAGATACGCTCGGCACTGCAGCCTAGATGATCCTGCTTTCATTGCACTTGGTGATGAAAATGCGGTTGGCTTTAGCAATGCCAATCCATAAATTTTCAGGAAAAATGTATTTTGGCATCAAGCAGTAACAGTAAAAATGAAATGAATAAAAGCTGTCCAGAGCAATGGACTTTGTCTTCTTACGCAGGCATATATTACTGTAAAAACTGAAGTTTTGCTTTTATCTCCCTAGAGCGTTCCTACTATCTGAATACCAAGCAATGAGTAATTTGCATTTTTGTTGCTTTTTCATTCTTTTAAATAACTTTTGATGTATTTTTGTAAGGAAGTCTGAACTAAAGCATAGTGCTGGAAAAGTTAAGATGTACATTGCTTTCTCTTTGAAGGTGCTGGGAATGAGATTGAAAGAAAAAAGCAATTACAAAAAAAATAAGGTTGTGGTGGTGGATTATTCTGCCACATTTTATTTCGAATGAAGGAGGCTCACTGCAAATTTCCACCCATATTTTTTCTTCCATTCTTTCTTTCTCTTTTTTTTTTTTTCCCTCCAGTTCTTCATAGCCAAAAGTCAGCTTGCCAGACAGATACGTTTCTTATGAACTGTCTGGTGGAGAAGCGCAGAAATCTCTGACAGGCCGTGGTCTGACTTCAGTGGGGAGCTGAAGGCTGTTCCTGCTCACTGGGGGGAAGACGTGGCCCGCCGCTTCCGTGACGCTGGGGACATTGCAAGTTAGAGTTGACAGGAGCTCTGGGACACACTAACAGTTCATCCACATTTTGTAAGAGGCAGTGGGTTAGTTGTGTCGTGCCTGTGCAGGGAGCTAGGTATCTACTCAAGGTATTATTGGTAGAGCTGGAGAAAATGCAGGCGCTGGAGGAGGGAAGAAATCTGAAGTTTTCTGTTTTTTGTTTTTTGTTTTTGTTTTTTTTTTTTTGTTCCTCATTTAGATTCAAAATATTGGTGTTACGCTAACATTTTTTAACACTGGGAGAAAAATCTGCTTTCTATACTGACCTTTCCCCATGTCCAGCTGTTTTTGATGGCTCCCTACAGCATAAACTGCGTGATTTAAAAGGCAATTCAAATCACTTTTCTTTTGCTCCATTAGTATGCTTTAAAAATAAAGCATTATTTAGTATGCACAGAGTGATCTCACAGACTTCGGTTCTGTTTTCACTGTTTAACCAAAACATTGAATTACTTTTACCTTTGTGATGCTGTTAGGATTATTTTTAATTAAGTGAAGTGTTTTAACATGCTCTAATTTGTTTTTCAGCAAATGTGTCTAACACTTGATAGAGAGGGGCTGGTTCTGGGAGCAAGACATGTTCTGTCTTGCCTCATTTACCTGAGAGTTGGGTAAATACTCCTTGAGGACCCAGGAAGGAGATGAATTGATGAATTGCTTCCTATTATAGCCACGTGCAGACCCCAGAATACTTGTTTGTGGACTACAGGGAGGAGACAACGCATACAGGTTAAATGTTCTGATAGTGAGTTGTGTCGTAGGAGCAGCTCTTTCCCTCAGTAAATGACGCAGAAAGCAGAGGTTGAGTCTGAGCAAGTCATTAGCTCAACTCATTCTTACTCCCTGATGCACTCTCAGCCTACTTTTAAGGTTATACCCAAGCTTGAATATATATTTCCCTGAAAAAACATGCCATAAATAATACAACTAATTCTGCAGGAAAACAACACTGCACAAGCAGTTTTGTGCTTTTTAAAGCAAGATAACCACTGAATGTGGGGCAGTCAAACCCACTGCGGAGCAGCCCTTATGTGGCTCTCTGTGCCAGGCTCATGAAGGGTGGCATGGGACAGAAGTCTGGCCTGGGCCATGCAGTGACCTGGTACTCTATGCAGAGCGGTGTTCTGGTGTAAGGATGTCAGAGTGGAGAAACAGGACTTGGCTCTTTTGTTACAGATCGTTTTATGAAGAATACATATTATCCCCATAGTGTAAGGAGGAAGCAGAAGTTTTCTTAACAAATGCAGCTTTAGAAGGCTTTAAGGGGGTTCTGTGGCTCTCTGCGTGAGGTCTTGGCCTGAGTGTAGATGATGGGGCCAAACTGCAGAGTGGCTTAATCCAAAGGAGGTTTGAAGGTCCAGGAAAAAAAAAAAAAGGCTCCCAACAATGGGCAGAAGCACAGCAAAATCTGGGAAACTGAGACCAGATGTGCAAACATCATCTGTGCCATTGCGATGGGACTTCCTTCCACTTCGGAATGAGTGTGTCAAAATTTGTTCAGAGCATTGAGGTGCAGGGCAGAACTGAGCCATAGCAAGGCATTTAGGTGCCGAGACCTTTACCCTTTCTTCCTTTCTCCCCAAAAAACAGAATTAGCCTTAGGTTAATCCTATCCTCACACCATCCTTGCTGCAGGATTCTCCTTTTCTTCTGTCCTTGTTTTTGTCAGGTTTAGTCGGTCTCCTGGTCCGATGGCAGTAAGGTACAGGGCTGAGGTGTGCCTGATCCTGGTCTGGCATCCCGTGCTGTCCCTGCAGACCGGGTGAGGCTTACTAAAATGGCGGCGCTGTGTGCTTATGGAGATCCTAAAATGGATGCCCTCAAATATCTAGTCTTACAAGCAACATTTCAGGGGAGGCGGAGAGGGGATAAGGACATGTCTGCAAACAAGAATTTGCCATGTTGTTCTGCTCCCTCTTTGGTTGCAAGCAGGCGGTTTATCCTTATTTACTTAGTCTGCATTCAGGTGCCTCTGAATATGACTTCTCTCATGCTGGCAGCCAAAGGTATTTAAGCAGAGTACACAACTAGGTGGTATCTTAATTTTATGCTTGGTAGCTTCCAAAAGCTCAGAGGGGCTAAAGAAAGTTTGTGTTTGTTGTTTGTTTTGGAGGGCAGGATAAAGGGTAGATGAGAGGTGTTGGCGTTATAAGTAATATTTAGAGAGGCAGGGTTAGAACTCAGGTTTATAGCTACCCAATGCCAACTTGCTCAATAAAAACCCTGTTAGGTTTCCAAGAGTATCAGGAAACCCAAGGTAGTGTTGGGAGAGGGATGGGAAGCCAGCTGCTTTTTATAGATCAGGTTGCAAGAAAACTTGGGTTACTGTGCAGTTGTATTTATGACCGTGCCGGGGGGGCGTTAAGCACAAGCTGACAGATGCATCGCAGATGAGAGCTGGAAGTCCCTTCTAGTATGCGGGCTAACTGAATGAGTGGCAGCTAGATCATTTTAAGAAATGATGGCTTCCCTTTGCTATGGTGTTATGTTCTCTGTCTTCAGCCCAAGCAGCCTATGGCAGCAGGCGCTGACTTCTAGTAATGCGTAACGCAGAGCTTCAAAGCGGCATGTGGCCATTGGATCTGCTGCAGTCCCAGACCTGTGGGCTGCTCGAGGGGAAAGCTGGCTGTGTCCGCAGGATCACACAACAGGTTTTAGTGTCTCTGTCAGGGTAGAGTGCAACTTTTGGAAGTACACCAATAGATGCAAGTACTGTATTTGAGCCATAATCACTGTACTGCAGCAACATTGCTTAAATATATAACAACACGTCTATGGGGGGGAGCGGGGAATTACACAGTTCATTCACTGCACAAGTAGGAAAAATTGCTTTCCTTGTGTGTCTCCTCTATGGCTCAGCTGGGATTTATTGTCATAACTAAATAATTTTGTACTAACAAGTAGCCATTTTCTCCCATTGTAACTTAGATTTGGAGGTGGGAAGGCAGCCCCGAGATCCCTGTGACTGTGTCTTGCAGCGTTTCCTTTCAGCGCGGCAGGCGGTGCAGTCTGGAGCACGGTGGCTGCCTCCGAGGCCAGCCCACCAGCAGAAAGTGAGAAGCTGCTGGTTTTCTCTATGATGGGAACTTTGTCTCCTGCCACCCCCCTTCTTCTCTACATGTTTTCCTTCCAAAATAGATCTTGTAATGGCAGCACACCTAGGAGGGACTGGAGAGGTCTCGGCAGCCATCCTGGAGGCAGCAGCCCTCTCGGCACAAGGACCGTGTCAGTGTTGGATGAAGATGAAGTCAGTGCTGGCAGGAGCTGGGCTCTGTCTTTGAACTGCGAAACAGGGACTTGCAAGTGTTTCTGTAGGCTATGCAGGCAGGACTCGAGTTACTCTTTGGGCTGTGGCTTGGACTCTGCTGTTGCATTTCAGTGCTGTCACTGTAGATGCCTGATGAGTTTCAAGAGCAGCAGCCCAATGATGGGCAGTAAAACCTTCCTGAAGCCAAGCACTGCTATTTCTAGCCTCAGTTTCTCCATCTCCCTTCCCTATTTGCAAAGTAGGATAAATGTCCTTCCTTCTCTACCCTTCCCTGCTGTGTCTGCCTAGATAAGGAGGTGCTGGTGGTGCAGTCATAGCTTTGTGGGGGGACATGTGGGATGTGTCTCCCATTTTGCCAGGTTGTCATCCGTCAGGGCAGCCTTGGGACACCAGCAGCAAGCCAGGAACAAAGGCAGCTTGAGGACTGGGTCCTTGCAGTGCTGCTGTTGTCGCCTGGTCCGTTAGATTTGTTTGTGTGTTTTCCACTTCTTTCTAATTATGCTGATATTTACTACTCAACAGCTGTAGTCTGGGAAGGAAAGTGATGAGCGACAGCTCTGCAGCTGACAACCGCCTTGTGCCTTGGCTGCTTGTCAGCAGAGGGCTGCTGCTGGCTGGGGTGGAGCTGTGCAGCCGTTGCCTTCAGTGGGCTTGAAAGGTTGCTTGGAGTTACCCGTGAGGTAGCCCCCTGAAAGTCCTCCTAGAAGAAGCACTGGCCAGGTTTTGGTGGCAGGAGCTACCTGTTGTTGCCTTGGCAAATAATTGAATTTCTGAGAAGGACATGTTCCAGGAATGGGATCTATCGCAGTGAAGTGCTCCTCAAGAATGAGTGCTGGGGCAGTTCTTGGATAGATGTTATCTTGACTCCCAGACCTGCATTGCCTGCTGTGTGTCAGTCCGAGTTTCATGGTTTTCGCTTACGTGTTTTTGAGGATTTGGGGATGTGCTCCCTTCCCAGCTATATGCTGGGTCTGGGAAAGCATCTGAAGGTGGTCCCAGAAATGCTGCTTGTGCAGTCCTTTGTGCTCTGTTCCCTGAAGCCCAGCTCTGGTGTGATGCTGACATCAAAAGGGACCTGGACTGAGTGAGGCAGTGCTGATTTTGGCCTTAAACTTTGGAGTTCACTAATGATTTGCCTGTTGATCCTGCACTCAAACCTGTTTTATCTTTTAAAGCAGATTCACGCTCTCATGACTCTGTTTTCAGGGGTCACTGCCCTAATTCAGGAGCTCTTAAAATTGCTTAATATCTGCTTCCAGTTTCCATTTCCAGCCGTGGGAGTGCAGGGGCATGGCGGGAGCTGTAAGCTCTGCGTGCTGCGGATAGGGGAGCAAAGGCATCGGCTGTCTGAGCTGTGCACAGGAGGGGTATCTAGGTTAATGCTAAACTCAGCTCTGATTGAGGTTCTGGAAGTGGGTTTCACCCCTGCTTCCATGTGCAGAGATGAAAGTGATGAAGTTAATGACAATTTACACCTGTTTGCTTCAGGGAGATGTGAAGGTGAGTTGGTAAATACATTTGCCGAAGATGCATGTCCTGAATTGCCAAGTATCAGGCAGTAATGTGAAACGGGCTGTTGAAAAGCCTGGTAACTGGTGCTGGGCACTGCATCCTTATTCCTGTGTCGGCCTTCCAAGCCCTATTTTTCCTTGGCAGCATTAGACGTGAATTATCCCCGGCTCTGGTGATTGCAGGCTGTTTGCCAGCACGCGGCTTTGTACCGAAATCTCAGGTCTGGCATTCAGTAATTGGTCATTTTTTAATT
Source organism: Nettapus auritus (assembly GCA_011076525.1). NCBI lineage: Eukaryota > Metazoa > Chordata > Aves > Anseriformes > Anatidae > Nettapus > Nettapus auritus. The sequence continues at coordinate 3,012,516 of CM021783.1, forward strand.
TCTTCCCTTTCTTTAAACAGGACTTCAAATGCTACAGCTTTGCCACAGGGGTATAATTACATAAGCCATAGAAACGTACTTCAGTGACCAGTCAAATGACTTTGTTTTTGCCAGTAGTTTAAGCTTGCCATTTATTAAGCTGTTGAAGGAATATAATTGAAATTCATTGGGGAGTTTAATTTTATCAAGCCTGCTATAACTGCATGCTTTTGCTTTGTGTCTGTGTGCATTTGGGTTGCCTATAAATGGCTTGTTTGCTTTCATAAAGGAATTAGCACAAAAGTGCAGCTGTGTAAGGAACAATCCCTGCCCCTTGCTGGTTAGGGTGCGAAAATATTGACATAAACATGTGCAGAAGTGGCCTCTGAGTATTCTAGCTGGTAGAAAAGTTTTATGTTTTGATTAATTCTGCTGCAGTCCTTTGTCTCATTCTACTTACGAGCATTAAAAGACAGGGGGTCCAACATGATCCAGGTTTTAGTGGCTCCTCAGGATGTTGCTGTAGCACTGGCTGGTGCTGGGGAAGCATTTGCTGCCCTGCAGGACTGCACTGCGGCCTCCTTGGGTCTCGTGGTCAGCAAGAAACTCTTTCTTCATCTCCCTTTAGGGTTTTCCAGCTCCGTTTTGCACGGTTGCCAAACGGGGAGCTTGCCCACTGGCTGTGCAGGTGTCAGACTGATCTGGGGTCTGGCACGTGGGGCTGTGGAGCAGAAAACCAGAGCTTTGTGCTGCAGGGAGCCCTCTGCAACATGGTGCCTGCTCCCCACCACGTCCCCCCTTCCTCCGTGCTCCCATATCGGCACTGAGACCCTGTGGCATCCAGGCTGATGGCCCCTGCGTTTTGCCCCTTCTTCCCCCATGTGAATTGTGAGCCCCGAAGATGCTTTCCTGGCACTCCAGAACTGGAAGGGAGGAGTCGTGGGACTTGCACTGCTTTAGATGTGGCAGGCCTCTCTGCTGGGATTTCTATAACCAGCAGATCCGGGGAGGAGTTAAGGCATCTCTTGTCTGATCTCAGGGCATGAATTAGCAGGAGCCTTCTCCACCAGCTCCCGCTCTGTGGAAAACCCTGCCTCGACGTTCGAGTCTGGATGGAAACCTGCGGTCTGTCGTTCTGCGGCTGTCCCGGCATCTGGGTGTTGTGGCTCTTCTGCCATCCAGGAAATCGGTGTGCTGATCATGCATGCTGCCTTATTGTACGGCTGCTAAATATGTAATCACCGCTATCCCCATGGAAACGCACGAACTTTTTTTTTCCTGTGCATGATAGTGCCTAGTCTGGATTTTGATGCTTTGGCAGTGTTTTTCCTTAAAGCAGTGACCTTAGCTGTAAAAGGTGAGCATGTGGGCACGTGCCCGGTTACAGAGAGCTGGGCAGTAGCTCTTGCTTTGGGGTGTTCTGCTAATGGGGTTCAAGCACCCGTTTTTCACCCCGTTCCCTCGCAGTGGGAGGGCAGTGGGATGGTGCTGTGGAGGGCTCGGTTCTGCTCCACGGGCTGGGCTGGGGCCGGGGAAGGGAGCTGTATTGCCATGCTGGGGTTTTGTTTAAGTTGGACTTCTGAATAATTATAAAGATTTTTCTCTGGTCTGAGTGTAGTGACACTTGGTGTTGTCCTTTGTCTGGCATCCCTGCAATTTTTCATGTTAAAGAAAAAGCAACAAAAAAAACACAAAAGCTGTTAGGGGCTGTTAACATGGGCTGAGCCCAGCAGTACAGATGTGCTGCTCTGTAGTGCAGTCTCCTTCCCTTTTCTTTTAATCACATTTCATAGTCTTCTAATTACTTTCTAGTGATTGTGCTCTGTGCTGACTCCATCCTTGAAAGGGCTCACAGAGCAAAGAGGCTGCCCTAAAATCACACAAGAAACCTACAGTGACTGTGCAGGAGGCAGCTTTGAATTCTCCAATTTGATCTGTGAAACGTGGAAAAAAAAAACAAAAAAACAAAAAAACAAAACACCTTACTTCACAGTCTTCCAAGTGTAAATGCAGTAAAAAGGCAGTTGAGAAAGTAAGATATTACAGTTCTGATGCCTGTGTAAATTCACTGTATTTCAGGCTGGGGGTGGCTACTGTAATAAAAAGAGGCTCCCCAGATTTGTGTCATGTCAAAGGCTCCAAATGCCTTGTGTGGTCTGTAGCTAGCTACAGAGGGTGAGTGGTCGGTTGTTCTTAGGGTGTGTTTTGTTTGAGGGTACTGCTACAAGCACACAGCCCAAACAGCCTTCAGAGACGAAATTTGGGGGGGTTATACTTTGTTATTCTCGCCTTGAGGTTTTCTGCTTACTCAGTAAGTATAGCTTGATTTCCACATCCGAGACATTGAAAAGGACTGAATGAAATATTAGGAGGTAATTGGTGGGGAGGGAGGCTTTGTTAAGCAGCCTTTTTCTCCTTAAGTATGAGCATCTGTTGTAGGGGATCTACTGTAGTGCTTCGACTACACCATGTAGTACTGTGCTGTAATACAGTGCTGCAACTACACCATGTTTATAAAAGCTTTGGGATAACAGGATCATGAACACAATTAGATGATTTGTTAATCAGTCTTGTTCTATGTGCAGGGTTATTCAGGAACAGCAGTAAACAACGGGTCCAAGGCCACCTGTGGCTGGATTTGCGATGGACGCATGCTGTTTTGCCTTTACTTACAAGAATGTTTAAATTGAGGAACAAAATTTTCAGGTGCAAGTGTTCAAATCGCCACACCTGCAGTGAAATGCTGAGTGGGTTGTTCCTGCACAGAGGTGCTGAGCCGCTGCAGCTCCAGTTGTTGCCAGCAGGAATTGCAGTAGCTTGGTGCTCCCAGAGCTGCTGGGGGACTTAGCGTAGGCAGCAAGGCTGAAAGTGCAGGCCTCAGTTTGCATGGCAGAGAAGGTAAGAGTAGCAAGAAACGAAGCTGGGCAGAGAGAGGAGCCAGTTCCTGGTAGCCTACCAACAGATGTAAGTTTTAGGGAGATGAACTCTCTCCCTAGCTGTTCCTAGGGTACTGAGTCAGCAGATGCGAACACCGGTGGTGTCAAACTAGTAATGGTGACTCAGTGCTCAGGAGTTAAGCATGTGGCTGGCTCATTGCTGGGCTTGCGTTGAATTGATCTCATTTGATAGGATTGTTCCAGCCCAGTGAATCACAAGCTCTTGCTTCTGATTTCCCCCACCCACAATGGCTTAATCCTCCTTCTCTGGCTAATTGGTGGGAAAATTCTCATTCCCTGTGTGCACGGTAAAGTTGCTGAAGATGCACCTTCTTCACTTTTTCCTGCCATTGTGTTATCCTGCCAGGACTGCTCTGATGGAGTTTGCACTAGAGGACAGGGAGAAATCCTAACTTCTGGTACCTGTGTCAGGACTGTTCTAATGCAGCATCCCTGCTGAATCTGTCTGGAGAAAAATCCAAGGAAAAGTTATTGTTAACCAGGGACGGGACAGTTGTGGACTTAGAGGAGACTGAACTTTTTCCACTGCTTTGTGAAATAGCAAATATGCACAGAAAGGAGCAAAACTCCTCCCAGTAAGACTGCCTTGGTACTTGCCCTGCCAGGAGCATCAGACGTCCCAGCACAGGGGCAAATATTATCAAGATGGGGCTAGCAGGAAATGTTAGGGTTTTGAGAGCATAGCCTGCACCTAGCAGTTCTTATCCGATAGCAGGAGGGAGCTCTAAGATTAAGTGTACAGGTGAGCACTTGATAATGTAATAAGCTTTGTACTGAAGCAGCAGTATGCTCAGAAATGCCCGAGGATGTGCCCTGCTCTTATTCCTCCTCCTCTGTAAGCCAAGAGGGGAAGAACGGACGCACTGGGAGCACAAGATGGTGCTCCTTTGTGTGGAGGCTGTCTGAGGCTACACTGCAGTGCATTAGAGTGTTGGCATTTTTGTGCAAGAGTATGTAGTAGTTATATTTTAAAGCCATAACTAAATGTGCTTTGAAACCCTTATTCCACCTATTGCCTCCTTCTCTTCTTCCCCTCCCACAGCTCGTTTATTTTTTGACCCTTGCTCTCTTTTATGTGCACAACTGCTTAATTCTCTGTGAACATTTTTCAGTGCATGCAGCTGTGAGTTGGTCTGGCCATCAGACTTCACTTAACTGGGGAAATAATTTGGCTCACGTGGATCTGTTGCTTTCATCGATGCAGTCCCCCTCTTCAAATGATCTCCACATCATTTAAAGGGAAGAGACATCTTCAAGTGCTTTTCCAAATCTCCTCTGCCAAAAAATTCCTTTGCTCAAGGAATTATCCTCTGAAAGAAAATGAGAGCTCATCTGGTAAATGATAAAAGCAGTCTTATAGATGTGGCAGTGTCAGCAGGCAGCCAGGCAGGGTGAAAGTGGTGGTAGTTATGCAGGGACTTGTCAGTGTTTGCTGTCTCCCCTCCTTTCTCTTTGGTGTGAGATGAGAATTAGGGCTGTTCAACTCTCCGTGGATTCACGTTGAAGGTAAACAAGCAGTCCTTGATGGAAAGAAGATGAGTATTTCTCGGGTACCACTGATACTATTCCTATGGAGTTGGCATCTTACTCCAGTTTGTGGTTTTGGTTGCTACCTGAACACTGGTCCAGTTATACGCTTCTCCCCCTCTGCCCCCGCTTCTGCTTTGTGTCTGGTGTCTCAGTATCTTCTTGGGAAGATGTGAATTTATGCAAATTGCAAATGTCAATCCAGAATTCAAGATGCATCAGATCTCCATGTAGGCACATATTTTGGCATCCTGTTTTTGAGTGGTGGGTGAATGCTTCAGAGCTTCCTCCACACCTGCAAGGGCTAGATCAGCTGCTTCATTCTAGAGGGCTCTTTTTTTAAGAGCACGTAATTACATGAAAACTTCATCTGTTGCCTTGCTAATATATCTAGAAGTCAAAAGATTTGACAGTCAGAAAACCATGCAAATCTGGCAACGAGAAGCAAATACAAGAACAATTTCCTGCAGTTTGGTGAAGGTGTTTTGGGGGCACTGTTTTTTGTGGGTGGGGACACTTATATGCTGATGTCAGCAACTTCTGAGCCATTGGTACAAGATGGTACTGGCTGGTCACAGGGACAGTAAGGTGGTTAACTGGATTTCTTTGTCTCTGGTTTAATAACACACCAAAGCTTTGGTTCTCCTGCCTCTATGCTGTTGAAATCGTCTGATGTCTTAAAAATAACCCTTTATGTTCCATCTTGCCTTTGGTTTCATAGCAAAAGGAGTTAACTTGGTGACACAGGTGGACAGTACTTGGTCCAAGCTCTGGGCTTCTGACCTATGTCACACCTCTTTTCTAGCAGCAGAGGCAGCTGATACTATTTAAGATGGTAATAATACATGAAGCATGCCTGGAAACATCTGATAACTTGCTTCATTCTTTTGATAAGAGATCAAGGCAGAAAAAAACAGAGCTTAGTGTAAAGTTTATTAAATGGCAGAGCACGTTTAATCTTCCCACCCCACGCATTCAAGCCAGAATTCAGCATTTGTCATCAACATTGTCCCCGGCAGCATCACTTAAAACTGATTTGTCTTCACCACAGCAGGTTGTTTTCTTTCTTTCTCAGATGGACACAATGGGTTGTTTGTTCCTTCTCCCTGGGCAGCTGAATAATATGTGCACAAACCCACCTACTTCTGTGTGCTTCAAAATTCATGAGAATCAGCAAGTTGCACAGCTTCCCATTTTGACAGTATGGTAGCACACTGTCAGCGCTAATATTCATTAATATGCATTGGCAACTGCTTGTGTTTCAAAATGGAGTGTTCTACAATTCCCAGCAAAATGATAGATGAATGTAAAGAAATTGCAGCTTGAGGGACAGGTATACAAACGCATAGAGTACGTTTGTAAGCACTTACATGCCCATTGTTGAATTCTTCTCTCTTTATCTCTGCCCCATGCCTTGGCACTTTGATGCACTTGTTTTAATGAATTTTAAGGATGGTTCCAAACTTCTTGAGGGCTGGGTTCAAGTCCTGAATAGTTGGATTGTCATAAACTCCTACCCGAGCAGTATAGAAGAACATAATATAAGCAGTTATGTTACCCCCTATTGTATGCATTTTATATTTTCTGGCTTTTCTCCATGATTTTAATGGTTTCCCATATCTACTGAACTATCAGATGAAAAATAAAATAAATTGGCTCTTCTACTGAAGCGGGGTGAAAGACATCCTTATGAATTATAGTGCATCCCCATAGCTGGTAAGCTCAGAGGATACCTGAGAGGTTGCTTCGAGTGCTTTCTTCACTGGAAGAAGTATGGGGAAGAGGATTTGGGGCTGCCAGCCCAAAATACTGTAGTGAATCCCTGTTGAAGCCATGAGCTGCACCTAAGAGCCTCGAGTCCCAGTGCTGCCACTTCCATTTGATTCCTTCCCTGTTACTTGCAGGTAGAGATTGAGGATCCAGGCTCATCCTGGCAGTTCGAATGACCATGTGCACTCATACCCTTTCCTACTCATGTGGCTGTTTCAGTTTTCACTCCAGCTTTCTCAGGCACGTTCTTTTTATCTAGGCTGAAACTGAAGGTAGTAATTTGCCCGCTCCTGTGCTTGAGAGAAAAAAGCCTTTTCAATCATAGACATAAAGAGAGCCAGGGAGGAATGCAGGAGTGAGTGCTGCATTCTTATTTTGCGGGGACGTTGTCTTAGACTAGAGGAGCTGGCTGTTTCCCAAGGGAACAAGGCTGCCCTTCGCATTCACCTCTTGAGAACAAGAGCCCTCACATGCACTAAAGCACCTTAAAATGGAAAAGTACCTTTTTTGGCTTTCTTTGCTAAAACCACAGGACTTTGTTCCAGAGGACTCAGCACCTGTACATACAGTTGTTTTCCCACACTTGAGGTTCTGCTTTATATGCAGGTTGTGGACTTCGTGTCAAAATCTGTGGCTTGCATTAGGATGAAGATCAGTCAAGACAATGTCTCATTCTGTCCCTCAAAACCTGTTTTCAGAGGGCTGGTGTTTGTGAAAGTGTTTTGTGAGACTTTGTCTTTGAGATACATAGCTGGGAAGGTAAAACTGCTCTGAGTAAAACCCAGAACATATCCGTGTGGATGCTGGCTGGTGTTGACAAAGCAGATTAGTCCTGTAGCTCCTCTGAGACACATGGAGAGAAGCAAGTGCACCACAAAGTGAAAACATTTTCTGTTGTTCCTTTTGAGTTTCATCATGAGTGCTCCTTGTACTGTGGTGGCTTCCAATCCAAATGGCTGCACCTCCCTTAGAAAGGGTTTGTATTCCTTCAGTCCGGTGGAGTAACAAGATAAACTGTCGAGACTGATGTGGCCGATGCCTTGCACAAGTAATTCCTAGTGCCTTGAGCTTGAAATACTGCCTGTGAGTGGTTAGAGGATGGTGTGCTTCCTTGGGAATGGGATTTTCTGGGTTTTACTAAAGGGCTGATTGGATACAGGGAATGTTAGAGACTAGTGAAAGGAAGATCATAAATCATTTCTTTTGTGTTAGTTTCACTGGTATGTTTATATGTAGTGATGCAGCTGTAAATGTATATAGGAGGATGTAAATGGCATTTATCCAAGATAACTGCTTGTCTTATGAAGATGAGAGAAATTTCCCCTGCCTCTTGTACCTGCTAAGGAGTTGAATTTCCATGGGTACAGAGAGAAAGATAGCAATGCTAGATTCTGTCATGTCTTTAAAAGACAAAAATAAAACTGTCAGTCAACTCCACAGCTTATATTTAGCATGTCCATTTAAAGATCTGCAGCTTGAGTATATCTGAAACTGATGCAGAGGAATGAATAAGAAAGCGTAGCACAAATTAGTGCAGGATGACGTTCTGTTCCATGTGTATCATGAAAGCGTTTGGCACCACGAGCTCATTTTGATCTCACTTGTTGTGTCTTCTGCCTCCTACCAGCCTGGAAGAGAGCTGGAGCTGTGCCTTAGCCAGATTAACACAACATGAATGATCTCTGGTTGTCTCAGGGTTTATCTAACTTAACTTTTGTGACAGCAAGAATTGCTTAGATGGGGTTCCCCCAGCCTACTGCCAGTACTCAGTGATTCACTTGGAGTAGAAATGATGCAGCTCCTAGTGACGTCCCTTCTCATCTTGCTGGAAAAGAGAGACCCTATGGTATGGTAGCCCCTGGGGGGGGGAAGCATAAGATCCCCACACGTAGAGGCTGAGACAAGGCACTGAGTGTGCGAAGGCGTTTAGTTCATTTTGAGATGTGGTTACTTGTATGGATTTTCAGAGGCACCGAAGTGCCTGCCTCCTTTTCCATCTCTTGAAGGGGTGGATGCTTTGGAAACCTCATAGTCTGCACTGTTAGGAACCCCTTTGAAAGTCTGGCTGCTGGGTTTTAGTTTGGAAGTTGTCTGGCTGGCAAGTAACTGTGGAAAAGTGCTGCTGTCGGTGAGGCGAAAGCAGCTCTGAGTTGATTTTCCCCTTATATCAATGACTAAAACATACCTTTCCCCGGGCTAATTTCTGGGGGGTTCTCCTCTTTGCCCTGTGGCTTATAGCTAATGGCCAGTGCTGAAACCTGAAATTAACTCAGCCATGTCAGGGTAAACAGATGGCCATTTCCAAGGAGAAGATACTAAGCACTCTTTACAGGTTTTGCAGTGTGGTGAATACCCAGGTAACGGAAACAGCCAAAAAAAAAAAGTGAAGGCTGAATTATATTGGAGTCCTGAGTCATCGGCTATTGATGCAGAAGATCCTGCTACCTACGCCTTTGTGGTGATGCTGCTAAGTAGCATTTCCAGCCCTCTGGGCGATGACATCAAAGGACTGTGAAGATAAAAACAGACCACTGTTGACTTTGAGAGAAATGTTATATTTATATGGGCATGTGTTGAGGTAACTGAAAACTTTTAGACTGCTTAAAGGAAAGTTTGCCAGTCCTCAGCCTTAAAAAAAAAAAAAAAAAAAAAAAAAAAAAAAAACTCATACTAAAAATCAGGCTTGTATTTCTCTTCTCCAAAATCACACAGCTTGGTTTTGGTGTCACTGCTTCTTAGCAGAGGAGAGCTGCTGAGACGAAGGAGCTGCTCCAGGAGGGCAGCGGGGCCTGCTGTGCCTGACTCACTCCAGCAGGGCCTGCTGTGAGGGTTGCCAGAGATGCCCCTCGTCCATGAGAGCCTCCCCAGGGCAGACCCTCTCTCCTGTGGGCATCCAGGTGCCTCTGCAGGTTGCTGGGCTTAGGTCAGGTCTGGTTCCCATTTTGGGTGGAAGCTTTATTTTGTTTGTGTCCCTGGCCCAGACACTGAATCAGCTGCTGGCACTCCCCAGCACAGCAGTCCACGTCCACTTCCTCAGCAGGAGACACTCACCACCAGGTTTTCCAGCCCCTTCAGGCAGTTGATGTAAAGAAACACAGCAGCTTATGCAGGATCCCTAAAACAAATAGGGCTCTGCATGCCCGGGCTGCACATCTCTGACGAAAACGAGCGGCCAAACTAGCAGAGCTGGTTTCCTCTCGCTTTCTCCTGCAGCAAGGCTCCCTGGAGTCTGGCACGATGGGAGCGCTGAGGTTTCCTGTTGCTGGGACATGCCCCTCATGGATTCATTGGTGTCTTAAGACGTCCACGCTTATGTTACGGCCTTTTGCTGCAGGCAGGCTTTCCTCTTCCTTCTAGCACTCATTTGAATGGACCTTACTTCACTTTAGTACCTTTGAAATCTCCAACTCTGATGTTTATTTAAAATAGTTCAAACGCTTGTATTCAGGGGACAGATTGGATAATGGGACTGCATAAATCATCTTTCCCTTTAAAACTAGTCCCAGGGTAGGGGATCTGTCAGTACTTCTTTCCCAAACCTTCCCTGCCCTGACTGTGGGAAGGGCACAATCATCTCCTCCATGCTCCCCTTGCTGCTGAGCAATGGGAGAGCGACAAAACAAGCAGAGCTTCTCATGTTGGTAAGACCTAAGCTCCTTGAGCACGTCACAGTTCCTCTTCCATGCTGGGCAGGTTCGGTGACTTGTGGCTTGTCCTCATAGCCCTGAATGACGGCTGCCTGGCTCGTGGCCAGCTCACTACTGTTGGCAGCTGCCGTGTGAGGGAGGAACATCTAGGTGGGTGACCTGCATCGTGCTTCGTCTGCTAGTACTCATGCACAATTTCTACAAATGCCTCCAAGGCATCTCAGCCTTGTAGTGAGGTTGAACAGTGCAACATAGTTATAGGGAAGAGAGCAATTAAAAAATTCACATTACCCAAACACACATATTGCAGTGCCAGATCTGCTCAAGACAGCAGTGCATAGACATACCACTCACAGCTCCACCATGGTCCAGACTCTTCATCATACAGTCACAGTGAGTACAACCTAAATCCATGGGTGAAGTCACTGTTTGAAGAGCAAAATGTTGGACTGACTCTTTGGTGTGGTAGGTATTGGCTGCTTTATACGTCAGAGGATCATTCTGCAATTCATCAAAGTACTCATTTTAGCAGAGGAGCAAAAGGCAAAATGGCAAAGAACTTGCTGGCTAATAAATGAATGGTAACTTCCCTCTGTTGGATTTATTCGGTTCTTTGAGATATAAATGTATTCTTGATGGCCAAAGAAATCGGTCATTCTGCATTGGGAAGGTTGACTGATGTTTTCAGCAGGCCTTTATGAAGGGCTGTGTAAGAGGATCTTGAAATAACTTACAGGGAAAAATACAACATGGTGTAGTTCATTTAATACATGACCACTCAATTATGTTTCTGTTGCTTTTATTGTGTTGCTACTTAAGGAAATTTTAATCATTCAGACTTATGAAAAATAAGTTAGTTTATCCGTTGAAAACACCCCTTGTGTGACATTCATCACCCCCAAACTACTGTGACTTCAGCCACGTCTGAATTTTAATCACTGTATCATTATATTTCAAGTTGATATCTCTTGCTGCGACAGGATCAGATGGGTTTAATTATGGAACAAGATCCTGCTGTGGTGTACAGATAGTGCTTGCCCCAGTGATGTTGAATCTGAAGCATGGGGCTTCTTGTCTTCCTCAGCAGCCTCCATGCCCTGTGCAGCTTGCCATCCCCGCAGCAGAGGTGGTGAGGAGGAAGGCTGCTCAGCAGAGCTTGGGCAGTGATTCATAGAATAGAATCAGAATATCCCAAGTTGGAGGGGACCCACAAGGACCATCGAGTCCAACGCCTGTCTTTACACAGGACCACCCAAAAATCAGACCATGTGTCTGAGAGCAGTGTCCAAACACTTGTTGAACTCTGGCGGGCTCGGTGCTGTGACCACTTCCCTGGGCAGCCTTTCCATGCGCCTGACAACCTGCTAGGTGCAGAACCTTTCCCCAGCACCCAGCCTGACCCTTCCCTGTCCCAGCTCCATGCTATTCCCTCGGGCCCTGTAGCTGAGAGCAGAGCTCAGCGCCTGCCCCAGGGAGAAGGTACGTGAGTGTTGAATACAACAGACCAGAATTATGTATTGAAGTATTCTGCCCTGAGAATGATAGCAAATGCTCTAGACATGGACTAAGATGAGGTCTTGTCTGTGATAATATAAGTGCATTAATGCAGTATTTTGAACTGGAAAGTCAAGACTCTCGGACTGGAAACTGGGCACACTGTCATAGCTATGGAGAAGGCAGTTTTGTGCCTATCCTTCCAGTGGGATTTGAGTTTTGGCACTGGGTGAAGAAAAGCTTGTGCAATAACCAGTGGGTTTGCTAGCACCTTCTCTGTTGCTCCCCTTCCTGATTTATAATAGCTCCTGAGATCAGAGGTTCATTTATGATTGTTTTCTGTTCTTTGAGCAGCTTCCACCCCCTCGCTCTTTGTCTGATCAAAAAAAACATGTTGCTTGCTTACTGACATAGGTCAATGACAGCAGGAAAAAAATGGTGACTAAGCCATTTAATTGCTACCAGAACAAAGCCTGCAGACCTTCTCTGAAAGCATGAGCTTGATGGTAAAGCGTAGGGCTCAGCAGAACAGTAAAGTCCATATTTCAGTGGAGATCTGTCTTTCCCAGACCATCCTGTGCTCTTTTCTCCATCCCCCAGCAGTGAAGTACCACTTCCAGACAGTTTTCCTATAAATCCTTCACGTGCTGCACAGAAAGGAGCAGCCTGTGTTTTGCAGAAGCCTCTTGAGACTACTGCTGGAGAGCGGCTGCTGCTGCTAGAGACAGCTGGTGACTGGAGGCCAGGTTCTGCTGGGGACCTGTGAACCACATCAGATGCAATTATGTGTAATTCCCTAGCCATGCTTAAAAAATGTAATTCATATTCATCCTCTGAATGGGACTGAATTTTGTATTTCAGGTCATTACTTCCTTTTCCAGCTTTTAGACCAGTAGTTGAGTTGAGCTGTGAACGAGGATGCCAGGCTACTGGTGGTTTGGGTCAAACCCTGCTGTCCTGTGAGACCTTGCTTCTTTCTGATCTCCTAGCTGCTTTCTCACCCTATAGAGCACGCAGACAGCAATACCTGGTGGTTTTGTTCTGTTTCTTTCTGCTGTGAATAAAGGAAAGTCTTGGCTTGAAAGCAAAGTCTTGTATATCGCCAAAGGCTATGCTCGCTTTATCCTCAGCATAGGTTTAAAATGTTCCTTAACTGTTACGAACTGTTTATTCTGCTAGCAGACTTGCTGAAAGAGCACTAGATGTTCAGACCTGTCTGGGTTATGTGAGGCTGGAGAGAATTACTACCTTGTGCTTTGTCCTGCAAAGCTGAAATGCAATAAAAGCTGATATTGATACTGACTTTCTTTAGAAAGTGCTTTGAGGTCTATTTGTGAAAAGCAGCAAATAGGAGCCAGGTGGGATTGTGCCTAAGAGTCTTTTTTCTCTTGTTCCTCGACAAGGGTAATTTAGTGATTCCCTACCAGGCCCACTCATAGCCTAGCAATAACCCATGTTCTCTAGTTTTTTTTCCACCTGTGATTGTCGTAATTCAACTTTGTACTTGTTTTTAGGTTTGTTTTTTTGTTTGTTTTGTTTTGTTTTTAAATCTTCTCTGAGGATATTTTAGTGTTTTATGTGACCTAAATGCATTTTAAAGAGAGGTTTTTCTGGTGGTGCTAATCACAAGTATTTGCTGGCCCTGGAGAACAAGAATTGTGTTGTGTGGGTGAGGCTGTAACTCTCATTAGTATCTTCGTGTCTTGTGCTATACTACCTAAAGTCCTGGGCTGCATCTCACCTCAAGTTCTTGTCATTCATCCTGAAAAGAATACTTCTCATTTCACTCTTCAGGAAGCATTACGCTGTACTTAGCACCCAAATGAACCACTTTAGCCTCTGTCTTATGATCGTGCTTGAAATACAGCTGGCAGACAGGGCTCTCACAGGTGGCGAATGTGAAGCCTCATCTGTACCCATAAAGTGTGTTTTAAATTCTGACTGGAGTGAAAGTGGATTGCTGATGTACCTCAGGAATATCTCTCGGTTCACAGAACTGTGCTTTCCTTACAGCTACAGACACTTGTGTTCTACGTGGATTTGTTATCCTGGAACTGCTGAAAAACTTAAGTTAAAAAGTAAGTGCAGAGCTGAGGTGACAGAAAAGCCTTTTGTGTTAAAGGCTCAGGTAATGAAACTTTGGCTCGTTTCCTTTCGGAGTTGGGTGCTGCTGATGGTGCAGGCCTGAGCTGTTGGGCACCTGTGCTGGTTGTGATAGCAGGGGAATGATCCCTTTGGAGCTCCTCAGCCGTGGGTCAGAGCCCACAGGCAGAACGGGTGCCTGAGGAGCCTCAGGACCTCTCTGGAGGTGTTGTATATTCCCTTTCTGAGTCATCAGAGCATTTAAGCTTCTTTCTTGATGACAGGTAAAAGCACCATCTGACCATGTATTTTTGGTTCTCTCAACTTGGCCACTTACTGCTTGAAAGGACAGATGCAGTCAGGGATGGAGCTGGTACTGATAGTGCCCAGCCTTAGCCTGGTCACTTTTTGGGGTGGGCCTCTTATTACTCTGAGAGTATTTGTTCTTCCCCAAGCCCTTAAAAGCAGAAGGATGTTTAGTTTTCTTACGTTTTTTCATCCCAACTAGTGACTTCACAATTTTAATTTTCTGTAAATGCTTGACAGCAAACTTTTTGATGCTTTAATTTTTTTAATCAATTTAAATACTTACCCTGCACAGCACATGGTGAGGACAGGACACAAGTAGATGATTACGGCCCGTTGGGTTTTCATGAGGCCTGGCTCTTTTGCAATCTTAGGATGTTTCCAGAGGACACGTTCATGGACTCTGCCAGTTACTAAACAGCTCCTCTTCCCTTCTCTTTTCCTCTCCTTCTCCACGGGGAAGCAGGGAATGAACAATGCAGTGAAACATAAACTGAAATGGTGATTAGAATTTCGTGTGAAGTGGTATTTAAAACAGTTCTGCGCTTGATTCATCTCCATTTTAAAGCAAAGAGGGTAGGGCAGGGGCAAATCTGTTAGTTCAGGTATTAAAACCTGCCTGCGGCACAGCATTTCCTTTCACTTCCAAAATTCCTATCCAGTCCAAGACAATTGGAAATGGAAAGATGTTGTCTGTGCCTTCAGGCTCTTACTTGGAACTACTTGAACTTCTTCCTACGTCTGCTTGTGGAAAGGTTTTCCCAGCATGTTAACTGTGTTGTATTTGTTCCCATCGACTTTAAAGGCCTCTTTAAAACACACAACCCACTGCTGTTTAGAAGCTTTTTAATTTGATGAACATGACAGCTAGCACTGATCTCTGGTAGCTGAAACCTCTGAACCATTACTAAAATGCCAGCCTTTTTCCTGATACGGTTCTGTCCAATCCCCCTTTCCCAGCACAGTTTGTCTTGCTTAAAAAAAGCTCTTACGAGTTTAGTAACTGTGAGAGCTATGCCAGAAGAGAGTATGTCTTCATCATGGGCTTTACCTGACTTCTGGCTCAAACTCCCCTTTTACCCATCCTGAAACATAAGGGCTTGGAGGTCTGAATTTGAGAATCAGGATTTGAAACTTGTGATACTATCTGAGGCTGTGGGCTGTGATTTATCAGGACTAGAAACTTAACCGCAGAGGAGTTAACTCTGGTGTTCTCTCCTCCCCACCCTGAGAAAGGACTGACAGATTTCATGCCCGACCACAGGGACGGTGCGGTGATACAGACAGGGCTTTGCTCTGCGACTGCCTGCGACTGGGGTTGCTGACCAGGTACCTGAAGGGTTGTAAATGTTGGAGGTCATCAGAATAGCATAAGTGCTTCCAAAAAATAATTAAAAAAAAAAAAAAAATGAAGCAATTGGATTTTTATTTCACATTATCTGCCTGTTCTGTCTTAGTCCTGCACTGAACCATGCTCTTTGGTGACACATGGGGTTGTTCAGAGCCAAGAGCCAGTGCGGACTGTGCCACTCAAGGAAGCAAAACAGGGCCTGCATACATACCCTGCTGTATCCTCCCTAAACCCAAAGCGTAAGAGGTGTCCTAAACAGATGTCACCTGGGGCACCATGTTCACCAGTAAACTCTTCCTCCTAGAACCCATCTCTTCCTTGTGCATATTTGCTTCTGCATTATTTTCTGTCCTTGCCCCTTTCATCCACAATAATTTGGGTTTTTAAATAGAGAACTTTGTACTTTCAGATCACATTTTTGCATCCCCAGCTTCACACAGTGTGAGACAATGAATAATTCTTATTAACCACCTTGGCCGCAGTAACTTCTCCTGTAATCCTATGCTGACCCATTACTTCCTGCAGTTGAATTGCCCGCGTCTGTTCAGTTTTCCGTGCCCTGGTTTCCCCTTGGGCCCCTTCTGTGTGTTTCTTACAATACAGTTCCAGCCCACCGGTAGCCTAGTCAGATCATGAAGTACTTGGCAGCTGGGTATGTGCTGGATTTGTGCACTGGGGCAAGGGGATGTTCTCACCTCCCTGCCTGGTTACTGGTATTCTCATGGCCCCTTTGAAAGTCGCTGAACCTTTTGGAGAACAGCCCGTAGTGACTTCCAAATCTCTTTCCTGAGTGGTAATAGCTCATTTAGAGCCTGTCATTCTTCATTCAGAATTAAAATTATTTTCCCCCAGTATGCATTAATTTCCATTTATTGACTTTGTATTTCACCTGCCATCTTATTACTCAGTCAGCAGGCAGTATAAGATCTTTAGGTGGAAACTGAGTTTGTAAATCCTTGGCTCTAAGCAGCTGTTTTCTCTCATCACCTGACAAACTTTAGGCCGAACAGCCTTACAAAATTTATAGTATTCCTAACGCAGGCCTTCATGTCACTTGGGTTAATGCTCCCTAGAAATGTCTGAGCCCTGTTGTGCTAGGTGCTGTACAGACCACAGGCAAGAGTTGTTGTGCTGGAACTCTAAAGGGATCAAAATACAAAAATACGAAGGCTTGCAGGTACGGTGCAGCTAGTCGAGGTAGCCAGCAAACCTCTCCAGACACCAGAGGGAAGGGCTAACTCCGTGACTTCTGCCACATTGATTTTAGGCCCCGTTCTGAGTGGCCTTCTAGCTTGTTTGACACCTCTCACAGTGCTGGCCCTGCAGGGGTCCAAAGCAGAGCCAGCAAGGATAAGCCCTGTGGAGTGGCCAAAATGTTCCCTCAGTGACAGAGCAACACAAAAATATGCATGGGATTATAGAAGACTGTCCGTAACCTTGCTTTTGACCCAAAGAGTGACCCGCTCTGCATTATCAACGAGCTTCATTTCTCTCAGAGCTCTGGCTTTTGTTTTGGGTGTTGGTCTGGCAGCTGGATTTAAGGGGCAATATTCACCAAGGGCAGACATCAGTCTGAGCCTATGTCATGCTCGCTTGCTGAATAGTTACTCGTGTTTTTCTTGGAACTGGTAGGCTTGGGAAGAATTTCGATGCTGGCCTACCTTTCCACAGGTTTTTCCTTCGCAGCCTGAAGAGGCTGATTTAGAGCGTTTTGGAAAAGCATTTTTAAAAATAATACTGGCTGACACTTTCAAGGCTGAAACTTACGGGTTTTCAATACTGACTTATTAAAAAAAATAAAATCTTGGAATACATTTTGCCCCTCTGCTTGTGTTTATAGATATTTCTTATCCAAAAAACGGTGAATTGGTGTGAGAGCAGTTTCCTTTTGCTTCATTAGCAAGGAAGCAAATGAAGCTTCCTTTCAGCTCCTCTGAGTGCTGCAAATTTAGTCAACACCTTAACTGCTGAACTGGTTCGTGGAAGGCTGGCTGCCAGCACATCCACAGTTCTATCACGTACAGAATGCCAGCTAGGATATACAGGGATATTGCTTTTCTCATCCATAGCTGGGCTGGTTAATACCCCTGTGCCACAGGACCTGGAATTGGAGCCTGGGAGAATGCAAGGAGTCAGAGGTAGCTTTTCCTGTAAATGTGTCCTTAATTCATTCAAGAAACTAAACCCACTCTCTGTGCTGAAGGGAAAGTAAATGACCTTTTATTATTTTTATTTTTATTTTTATTTTTATTATTGTTATTATTCAGGCTCAGCAGCGTCTCTTAAATCGTTAATGTGCATTAAATTTAGGTTTGACGTGCAGGCTCACAGCATTCCCCCTCAGATGGGGTTATAACGTGGGGTTTTGGACACACTCAAAAATGGAAGCTCTTTGAAAATTATGAGGACTGAAATGTGTTTCTCCTGCTGCTTCGTTTCGATGGAGTATGTCTTGCTCCCTCCTCCCCCCTCCAATCCCCCTGCCACACATGTTCTCAATTATTGCCTGCATTGAAGCTGCAAACATTTCTTCTGCATCTAGCTTTCTATATTGAGCGCTGGAAATAATATTTTAGTAATTTGTGGGAGAACTATTATGTCCCATGCTGGGAAAATTGTGTTTATGGTTCCTGCAGGGAAACAAGTTCATCAATTCAAGTCCACAACAGTTTTGTAGTTTCTTCCTCCCTTCTTTGTATCTTGGAGCAGTATCGTAAGAACCTCTTGCCCCTGTTGGATTGAGCCTGGGTTTCTCCTGTCTTTGAAATAAAAAGCACATGCTCTGCAGTCTGTTTTTCAGTGTTGCCCGCACAATAATCATTGGGTTTTGGCTGAACACAATAATATCTACTATGTACCCCAAATGTTTGGGTTTGGATATGCAGTAGCACTCCACTTAGAAAAAGTCAGTTCTGTTTTATTGCTGATAGAATTTCAAAGTCAGTATTCTGCAGCAGAGGGCATTGGAGGAGTAACCTAAGGGAGAATCAAACTTGCCAGTGCTGATGTATAGTGCCTGAATTGGAAGGGAAGCAGGGCTTCTTGCTCTGTTGTTGTTGTTGTTCTCAGCATTTGCATTGTCCTCGTAGGATAATCTTTCTGGATCCAGTCAGTAAAATGTATTCACGAGCCTTTGTTGTGCATTAAATCATGCTTTGTTTTCAACTGTAAACCTTAGGTCCCACACCCACATCTGTAATGCGTTTCTCAACACAGTTGCTGATTTGTAGAAGATAATTTTGTGGTTAAGGAAAACTCTGTTGTACTCCACCTTTCTTAGCTGAAATGAAGTTCAGCTCCAATAGTGAAGCGTTTATATGAGAATACTGTTGCTGCTGCAAAGAAAAAGTTTTTAAAGCATAGTTACTTTCTGCTTAAATAAACGATGGACTATTTCCAGTGGAAAGAATAGCTTTTGCATCTCTTACGCGGTTGTGCTGGCTCTCAGTAGATAGCCTTTTAACAGTGCTGGCAGGCAGGAATAGCGAAGAGAGAAGAGGAAAAGGTGTGTCTGGATCAATTGGTTAATTGTTAGATAATAAATGAGTCCTTTTCCAATGCACACAAACTGAGCTTCCTTTTCATTTGTTGTTCCAGCTTCCCCTTCAGAGATTTCATTGCAACATTCTCTCCCAAAGCAAAGAGATCTTGCCTTTTCAATGTAAACATTCATTGACCCTCTATGGAGATTTGAAGAATGACTTCCCTGTCATTAACAGTGATAAAACTGTAAACAATATTGTTAAAGATGCTTTGGGGGAGAATCAAGCCAAAAGGAACAAATTAAAGCACTTGAATGAGAAGTGATGTGCACTATTGCCATCATCCTAGGAGAAGGAAATTAGTACAGGCAGCACTGCATAGCACATCAGATGATAGTTTTAACTCTGAAAATAACTTTACGGTTTTTCAAAGTTTGGGGATTCAAACATTTTGCTGTTGCTCTATTGCTTTATTTCAGATGCTTGTTCAGAAAATAAAGCTGGAGGAAGAACGATAAAACATAAGCGAAGTGATGCCTGAGATGCTCATTTAATCCCCAATAGCACACTAAATGAGAGTATGATGAGGTTTGGCGTGGTTTTATATCACCGTGCTGCTCAACAGGGATGCTTGTAGACCTGCTTTGTAAATGGAAACTGAGTCATAACCCAGCCCACAGGACCCGTGTGGGGCAAGGTGATGGGTTAGTCTCTCTGGAGATGGTAGCATAAATCTGATAGGTTTGGTAGTGGTGGTGGTGATCTTTGGTTTATTGTTTTTAAAAAGTGGCTAAGAACTTGGTCTCATTTTCCCATTTGTAAATCCAAAGACATTGCAGTCAAAATCAGTGGACTAAAATGATTTCTGATGTAATTTATGGGCTTGCCTAAAGGGAACAGAGCCTTCCCTGCTGCTCCGTAGGCTCAGGACAGTAGCGATGCCTGCAGCCCTTGGGACCGGACCCCATAAGCCCAGAGGCGCGTTACCGCCCGCCTTCGCAGCGGGCAGGAGCTGGCAGCAGCTGTGCTGGGTGCTTTCACTTCTAAAACAGAATCGGTTTGGTGATCACAGCCTGTTTTGTGACTGTCCTCACGTAGCTGGGGCTGGAGGAACGCCTTATCTAAGGCTACTTTATCTTTTGAATATTTCTATTATCAGCTGCTGTCACGTCTCTTGGGCCCAAGGGCTGTGACACTGTTGTTCATGCTGCAAGGGTCTTAGTCCCTTCTCAGGGTTGTTCCCAATAAGTTTTGAAGGGAGGGAAAGAAGGGAGGATCGGTTTAAATAGAGGGTTTTGGTTAACAGAGGAGAACGTGCAGAGTCTGCACAGCCAGTTTTCTGCTATGCTTAAAGCAAAACAAGAACATCCTTGCTCCTCCTGCACGTTAATGGTTATAAAGGTTCCTGCTAATGGCTATAGCATGTCACCATTGCACAGACAGCACCCTGCTGGGCATGTTGGGTCTGCTTTCAAGGCTCTGGGTATCACTGCTGGCAGCGCCACGCTGGAGAGACCTGCTGCCTGATGTGGGTCTGGAATTTCCACTCGTGCTGTGCCTCACCTGCTACCTTAGCATGACTTTCATTCATTTCATCTACTATGAGGCCTCCAGGTACTTCACTTGGACCTGAAGAGTTGTGAAAAGTTTTGTTTGTTTGTTTTGTTCACACCACTCTCCTGGCTTTGTGGGGCTGCACCACTCCCCGGTAGTCCGTGGCTCAGCACCACGCCTGCAGCAGCTACAGAAACATGCCCGGAGCCCGCGGTGTAAAGCTAAATACAGATGGAGTGAGACGGTCCTAACTGGAGTTCTGTGCAACACAGAGACACAATGCTGCTGTTCTTCCAGATAATAATGTTAAAAGCAGATTTCTATAAAGAAAAATGTCCTCTGCTTTTGCCCTTTGTCCATTTGGTATTGAATAAAGCTACCATTGGGTTTGATGAAAGTCAGGAGGGCTGGGAAGAGAGTTGGTGCAAGCCACTAACTGGGTTATATTCAGTGAATGGCACTGAAAAAATATAAAAATCTGTGGCTTCCTTTTAGCTCAGAAAACCATGCTAATAATTTCTGGGCTTTTTTTTTTTTTTTTTTTTGTATTTCTGTGAACATTTTTTGTATGTTGTTTTCCTTTCTCCGCCTCCAAAATTAGGAATTTGCATTACAGTGACTCTCCCTGAAAGTTCACTTTTCAAGTTGAGTTTCTGTAACGTGATACAGATCAACTAACAGTGAGGGGTGGAAGAAGAGGACTTTCTCATCCATGTTTTCAGAGTTCAGAGCAAAGAATATGCCTTCTTTGCACACTTTGTTGATGGGGAATTTTGTGTCTTTTGGGGAATGTGGGATCTTAAGTGATCCAAAAGCAAATGTAAGACCCTTCAATTCCTGCAAAAGGGCTGCTTATACGTCCCAGTAACTAGGGAAGTGGGAACTCATGAAGATAGACATCACTAAATTGCTTGGCTTAAACACAGTAAATTTCCCCTGATATTGCACATAGGACTCCTTAGGTTGGGAGCAGGGCTGTAGTCAAGTCGAGGGAGACTGAACGCTGACTTGGTGAGGGTTGAGTGTCCAAGCCCTTGGGAGTTCTGGAGTGAGTGCTCAGGTGGCTTGGGACCCCTGGGGTCTCCTCAGCTGGGGGAGCAGCTCCAGTGACTCACCAGAGCCTGCTCCTTAAGTACTTCGAGGCTTGGCAGCGAGCCTTTTAAAGCTGGCTTTAATGTCAGGAACTACAGCTGTGCTAAGTTTACTGACGCTATGAGGAGAGCTGCATTTCCCCAGCATCATGCTCCTGGCTGCCCATGCCTTGTGCCACCGTACCAAGAAATCCCAAAGCAGGAGGGAAGCTGTGGTCTTCACCTTGCCTGCTGCGTGCCCTTACCTGAGCTCCCTGGTGATTTTGATTTTTAGACAAGCAGGGAACATCAGCTAATAATTGCTCTTCTTGGGGACTTGAAGTTTCCAAATTCATTTTTTATGGGAAAATGGGAAATCATTTAGAGTGTTGAGGAACACCCGTTATTGACTGTATGGCTCTGTTCCCCTACGAGCATGCTGGTGCTTTCTGTACAGGTAAGGGAAAAGATGTATAGTTCCCTCAGTTCATGTTCCCTTGTATGCTGATGAATTGTGGCTCAGAATTACTGTGTGATGACGGGAGAAAACTAGCACCTTGCAGGCAGTACGAAGCAATGTGTCTGAAAGTTTGTGAGGGTAACAGAAGATGAATGACCCATAATTTTCTTCCTTGTTTTGTCCCCAGCAGTTAGAGCATGGAGAGATGTTTGCTTTCCAGAAGAAAAGCAGCCAGTTCCTTCAGTGGTCTGACACCTGTGTTTGCCTGTAATATAGAAAGTCCAAATAGTATTTGGGATAGTGAAACCTAACTGAATGCGTTGCCTCCCTCTCATTTCCCTTCCCCTCCAGACTTCAGTCATGATTTACTGTGTTCTCCACTTAGGCAGGTGATAAAAATGGCTTTTCTGAGACTGGGAAAAGCCAGCACCATGCTGTGCTACTCGTGTATGGCTGCAGGAGAGGGAGCTGGGGTCTGTCCTGGCTCACTCAATGCCATGGGATTGTTAAACCTGCTCCAACAGCAGCGTTTGCAGAGCATGCGTAAGGCAGAGAAATAACTGTGTGGTTCCAGGTTGAGCATGGGCATCGTAGTATGGCAGTCATACATGCTGTGAAACGTGGTTTCAAAGGCCTGAGAAGCGAGTGTGGGAGCAGAAACCTAAGTGTATACCTACCAGATTGCAATTTGGTTCTAATGTCTTCTTAACTTTAAAGTGAGTGGGGGATCTTGTTCCTGTCTGCAGCTCTGAGCCACGGCTGCTGGTTTCCTCTGTCCCCCTTCTCGTCTGCTGCACCAAGATAAATGAACATTTCCCAAGCAGAAGGCATTCGCCAGTGGAGATTATTTATGGAATCAAGATTTGAGGGGCTCAGTCATGTCAAATTGGAATAGCGCATACCGTGAAGTGTTTGTTGATGGCATGGAATTTTTTATTTCATTTAAAAACCAAAGGAAATGTTTCAACTTGAAACTACCAGAAGTGATTTCCTAGTTTTGATTTATCAAGAACTTACTCCCTTAACTCCTTTTGCCCCTTTTTGGGAAATGAGATGGTAGAGAAGGAAACAAAATGACGAATGAGAAATAGAGGTGGGGTAATCCCATTTGCTATATATTTATATATATATATTATATTTTTAAATAAAAAAAAAATGAAATTAAGGTGCTACAACTGATTTTTGAACCCTAATGTCTTTAAAATAAAGAGTTGCTTCCTGACTGAGCACCAAATAGGCTTTCAGACACATTGGATCTGCCAAATCCTTATGAACACCAGTATCTAGTATCACTAAAAATCCAATAGGAATGCTAAAACCTTGAGTGAAGCCTTGTGCCTGGGTGAGGTGAGGTGCAGTGTGGGTGCAGATCTGCTGCAGGCTCCTGTCCTTGTGCTTTGCCCCCTGCAGCACCCTTTTGCTGAGGATGCTTGCATGATGCCTTGCAGGCTGCAGTCCCAAAGAGCAGATGAGACGTTTGCAGGTAATGGGGTGACTTTCCTTGGCGTGTGGGAGGAGGAACTGCTGCCAAGCACCTGGCACTTGCATCATCTGAGCACCAGCCACAGCAGTAAGGTTCAGATCCAGGTTTTTCGTTTAGCCCCGTGCGCTAATATAGGTAGTGAATAGTGATGCTCTAAGTAAAAACTGCACAGCAGAGCTCACTTGAAATAATTTATGAGCCAGGAAGAAAAATCAGTGCTAAGAATAACTTTTAATTACATCAGGTCGGTAAATTATTCTGAAGATCCAAGCCCAGGATGAGCCTCGTGTGTAGGAGATGCATTAACTTCATTATGTCCACACCTAAAGTCACTGGTCTGTGCATTGTTCTCGCAAAGTTCAAGAAAAATTATCTATATTTGTCCCCTTAGTGGACAAATAACAGCTGAGCACAGTAACACTTGCATGGTCTTACCCTGCATTTATATTTCCAGCAGTACGTCTCTGCTGGGCACCGCAGGCTTTTTTCCTGTTGGCAGTCGTGCTGGGATGGGAAAGCAGCACGGTCACATTCATCAGGTGGAGTGGTTTAATGAGGGAGCTGGACTTGGGTGGACTCGGACCTTTCCATCTCCCCTAGGGTTTCCTTCAGTAAGCTGAGTTTTGCACTCTGTTCCAGCACGTAACATGCCTTAGTTTCTTCACATGGTGTATTCTTACTCCTACTTCAGAGTAGTACTTTGCTTTTGGCAAGAATTTATTTCTACACTTAAGTAGAGATAAAACAGATTTTCTTACAGAATCTTTCTAAATATGATGGTGGTATGATGGTATTGAAGGGGGGAAATAAGCTGACCAAGTTGCATGTTGCTTTCTAATTGTTTTATTTTTTTGAGGAAGTATTAAAAAAAAATCAATGCTATCATGACAATTGAAAGAAAAAAATCATTTTAGTTCCTAAAGTAACAATTTTAGAAAGCAATACTGCAAACTTTGTGCCTTGACTACTGAAAATATCATGACTTAGACTTTACTAGTCACACGAAATAAACTCCCAAGTGTGCTTATAGAACAACAACAAAAAAAAAATTCTCCTGAGGTTGTGTTGCAAGATAACTCTTGAATATTGTAGCTTTGTTAAATCTGCAGCTTGGGAAGTCTGGACTGACCAAGTCTGGCTCCAGAAAAATGGAAGTCATACCAGAGTTACTAGTCAATATTGTTCCAAGCTACTGCTAATCTTTCATTTGCAGCAGTAATTTGATTTGCATGGGCTCTTGCAGGCCAGACCACATGGAACTGTTCTGATGGTTTGATACTGCTTTAATGAAGGCAAGTACAGTAGGTACCCAGCTGACATTTTTTCCATGTGTCCTGGCTTTATCAGTAAGCTATACTTAAAATCAGTATTTTTTGAGCACATCTACATCCTCCCCCCACCCCCTTTTTTTTTTCTTTCCTTTTTTCTGTATTGCAGGCATCCTTTTTGTGTTTGGTCTTGATTTCCATTCCTTCAGTAGTGCAGATCATTTTTCAATTACTCTATTCCCAGTTGTCTCAAGGTCTAAATAAAGGCTTTAGGTAACTTCCCAGCTACAGAAAAGTGGCAAGGAGAGAGGTTGACTGAAAGTCCCCCTTTTTAACTGTACACAATGTAATCTGTGGCTTAAAATGTCATTTTTATTATTATGGATTAGACAAGACTGTCACGGTTATCGTGTTGGAAGTCTTGGCATAGCACAGGCTGTAGGACTCCCAGAAATTGTCTGTTTGTGAGTACTTGCTTTCCTTGGCCACAAATCTGTTAGTTTTGTTCTGCTGATTTTGAAAATGATTAACTTTCTGTAGCGAACCAAACTCTGCTATCACAGTGGCTCTGTAGGCAGTCTCTGAACGTATTTGCTGATGTCTGTGTCTCAGATTCGAGCACAACTAATGATGGGGAGGAATGTCACCGCCGTCCTTTGACAGTTTCTAAGAGTGCAGTGCTATCTTCAGAGTTGCCCTTGGCAGGGATGGTCATGCAGAGTTTTACACAGTTCATACAAACAGTAGTGCTCCTTTTAACCAGGTAGTAGCCTTCTCATACCAAACTTCAGAACTACATTAACGTAAGAAAGGTGAATCTGCTGCTTTCTGACCTTAACGTTGAGTAGAAAGCAAACAGGTAACTATTGCAAGGGGGCATTTTTGTCTTTGGAGTTCAGCTAAGCTGTACTTTGAGTCTCACCAAAAAGATGGCAAAGTGTTTTGGCTAACAAACAGATAGGCTGTTTAGAAAACACCAGCCATTTCACTGTTTGCAATTTTCAGTGCTATTTGACTGTGTACTCTTGTAATTAGATGGTGTAAAGTACTTAACATGTTACACAAATATGTCAAAACGCATTAACAGCACAAGTGTTCTTTACTGCTTTCCTAAATACATTTCACAATATGTCGTACTAGAATTCACCTCTTGTCATTATTTATAAAACTGCAAAGAAGTTAAGATCACCAGGATGGAAACGATTAGCATGAGACTGTTTTTCTATACTAATAATATATATTATCATAATAATGTACAGAGTGAAGCATATAAATCCTTTCTGAACTAAAACGAGAAGACAACCTGGAATAAAACCCAACATATTATGTTTTTCCGTATTCACTCAGATCAGCTTTCTGCTGCTACTTCTTAACTCCCATTCAGATCAACTGCTTCTTCGCAGACTTTTGGGTTACCTCCAAACTCTGCATTTGAATGCCTTTTAGCCATTATGCTGCTTTTGAATGGCACTCAGCTGTGCTTTCCGAATTGTGGGGAGGCCGGATGCCCACCTGCTTCTGGGAAGGGTCTTTTTCAGTAAAACAAACAGCTTTGCAACCCTTTACCCTGCCTAGGCAACAATGAATTGAGTAGTTTCCTTATAAATGAGAAGATGAGACTCGTGGTTTCCTTAAAGACCATCATCCGTGCTGAACTTCCCAGTAACCCTAGCAGTGTCCCCTCAGACACTGGTGTGTGTGACCAGACCCAAGGAAGTCGTTTGGTTTCGTTGTGATCCAGGCAGGTCTGGGGAGCAAATGTCTGGAGGAGGCGCTTCTGATGCCGACCTGCAAGTGAGGCCAACGGGGATGCTCTCCTGCCCGCTTGCTTCTCCCGGGGAGGCTTACGTGCTGTTTGCAAACTGAAATGATGCTGTTGCTGCATCCTACACATGCTTTCCGGCTCTGTGCAAGCTCGGGTATTACTTCCATACTCAGTGTAAGCCTTGCAGCTTCAAAGATCTAATCTAATAATAGATTGGTCTACATTTGCTGCGTTGCCAGAAAAAGACATATGTTGTCAGGCAGTCGAAGTCAGCAACAGTGCTGAAGTGGAAATGTGCTGAAACATGAAGAAGGCAGAAATCCAGAAGAATCTATCTGAGGTTTGGCTATTAGGGAACTAAAAATATTTTCTTCTTCACATATATATGCTTTCTACACGTAGTTAGAGAAATGCTGCTTGCCTGATGTCTCAAAGCTATTAAAGGGCATTTCCTTTCCTTTCTTGGCTGAAGTGTGAGAATACAAGATGCTGGTGGCATTCAGCTTTTCTAGGACTGGTGTAAGAGGAAAGAGAAATGGCTGGAGTAGCTTGAATGGAAGAGACGCGTGTAGTATGGCACACAGAGAAATATGATATTGGGCTCCTTCTGTTACTAATACCTCAAGACAATTTGAGTTTCACTCAGTGGAAGTAGATGCGATGGTAATAAATTTTCCTGTGCCATATATTTATCACACAATGTTTGCAATTCCAATTTTTCATTTTTAGCTTTTTCCTAAGAAAAAATGCACGGTTGGCTTGAACAAAGCAAATACACACCCCAAGAACTACTGGTCTTTTGTGGGCTGGTGAAAAGACTGCTTTTAAAGTGAAATAGCTCTGTGCTGCTGACCTTTTGCAGAAACGCTGTGAGGTGGGGATTGGGCTTGGAGCTGGGATATGAAGATGTGAGGTTTTGACATGCTTTCTGAGCCAGCAATTACGGGATTTCATCTGTAAATATCCTTTAAATATCATCACTTTTAGACGTGTGCTAAGAAAATGGCATCTGTCAACGTTCATGCTTTTTCTGCTGGGTCAATGTGTGCACATACGTTCATTACCATTGTGGAACAAAATTTCTCTGTAAATCTCATCGCAGATCAGAGAAACCTGGTGTTGTTTTTGTTGCCTTTTTTTTTTTTTTTTTTTTTTTTTTAATATTAATGTTTCCCCCTTTAAGACCACTAGGTTCTCCCTTGTCAGCATGCATGTGGGTAGGCGGCCTGTTAGTTGCAAATAATTTTATTACAGCAACTACTCCAGGGAATTCATCTGCTAAATAATAAATATTGATACCTCCTGGGAGCCACCTGGAGCAGCATACCAGAAGTCCCTTTTACCCGCCATAGATCACCCATCACAGGTAGCATCCTTGTGCAGTTAAGAAGTGAGAATAAAAAATTGGGGCTGCTACTGTTTTCTGCTTCTCTTGGCACTATTCCTGGAGAGAGTTGAGTTAGTAAATGTGCTGTCACAGTAGCTATTACCAATGACACAAAATAATTAAGTTGTGGTTTCTGTTGTGGTGGGGCCACTGCTGTATTTTATAGTGATACATCTGTGCTAGGAGGGAGAATGTCATGCTTCATTGTCGTGACGGATGCTTCTAGGAAAGCAGGACGAGCCTGTAGAGGCAGGTTGTCCGATATTTTCCATTTACATGAAGTCCTGTAGGTTGCGTGGCAGATCACTAATAGAGCTGCATGTTGTTTCTTTGGTTTTCCTGCTGAGGTGATGGGGAAGGCAGCAGCCATCTCGTTTTCCTGCCTGTTGTTTTTGGAGGGGATAGCTGCAGTCTTTGTTCTTTTCAGCCAGTCAAAAGATAGCCTAAGCCAGTTCCCAGTCTGATTCTCTAATCAAATGGATGCCTCTGTTTTCTGATGTGGGGCCAGCATTGTGGGGCTCCTGGCTTCCACAAGACCTGAAAACTTTGGGGGACAGGTGCTGAGAAGCCCTGGTAGTGTGTGCTTGGTGAGTCCTGCTGAATTGTATGGCGTACGGGAATGACACTGTAAACGAACAGTGAAATTTGGGGACGTTAAGAAAAAGTCCATATTTTGCTAGTATTTAAATATTTTCTATAGCTGGACTCAGATAAATCTGATAGCATTACAAAGTGCAATTGCAAAATCCTGCTCTTTGCCACCTCTCCAGTAACTTGAGCTGTAGACACGGTCCGGGTGCTCTGGTGTGCTGCTGGGGACCAAGGGTAGAACAGAGGTGGAGGAGGTCTTTTTGTTTTTCAAGCAGACTTTGCTGTATGTAGGTTGGTGTGTGCCAGGGAAAAATAAGTTCCTTCAGCTCTCTGTGGTGTTAAACCTTAAGGCTGAGGCTTTTCTTGCTTGTGTCTACAGCGGGAGAACCTCGCATCACATCTATTTTGTGTCTCGTGTTAGGGGTGACATTGGGCTCGGTGGTGGAGGAGATGGAGAGGCCGTGCCTCACGTGGCCTGCGGTGTGAGGAGATGGGCGCGGGGCAGAGCGGAGGCAGCAGAGGATGGAGAGGAGGGAAGCGTGCCCTTGGGCTCGGTGCACGGCAGCTTGCTGCCGTTTGTCTCTTCACCTGCAGCTTCCTCAAGGAGGGAGGCTTCCTGCCCAGGGCAGGGATCAGCAGCGGGATTCGGGATGCTGTCTGCTCCTGGGAGGAGACACAGAAGCAGTAGGAAGAGGTGCAGGGGCTTTGGTTGCGAGATCAGCCTTCAAACATTGACATGGCAAGAAACTTCAGGGGCTAAAGGGAAAGAGGGGTTCACGTGTGAACTGTAGGGAGGTTTTTGGAGTAGGTTGGAGTGATCAGTGGGTGAGCAGAGCCTTTTGCTCTGTGTTGGGGCAACACAGCAGGTCCTGGGCTGTGATGGAAAGCCTTAAGGGATACGGTAATTAAGAAAAGTAGCTAATAACTAAGTCATAAAAATAATAAGTGTTTTACCAGCTCCATGGTGTATAGGCAGGCAGCAGGGAATGTGGGTCACGCAGCGTGAGTGGCTGAGCCAGGAGTAAAGTCTATGTCTGTTAACGCCCCGGGCCGCTCCGTATGCACCAGGCTGTGTCTCTTTTCTCCAGCAGAGCTTGGAGAGGGAAAGGGCCTCTGGTTTAGCTGGAAGACCTCAGCTCAAAGGCTAATCCCGTTTTGCTGTTTGCCTTTGCCAGGTGCAAGTTCTTCAGCCTCACGGAAACCCCAGAGGACTACACCATCATTGTGGATGAAGAGGGCTTCCTAGGTAGGTGTCAGCTTGCGTTGCTTCGGCACCCGACCCGGGGGGAGGAGAAGGATGTGTCAGTTCTCGGCGAGATCATAAGGCAGGGTGTTTGTAAAACAGCTCTGTTTGTCACTGCTTGTGGTGCAGCTACGGAAGGTGCTTTGATCACTTAAGCACGCTGTCTGTGCTGCTGTGCTGTACAAGGCGTCTCGCACGCAGAATATGAATGTGCTTTAATGGCAGAAGAGGACACACAAGTCTTAAAGAGCAGCTTAAGCATATTTGAAAAAGCAAAACTATCTGCATATTATTATGTTAAAATGAGCTGGCTTTTGTTCCCAAGCCTCTACGAGTGCACCGTATCTTGCACCTCCAGCTTGTTCCTCCAACCTCCATCTTTAAAAGGAGCACTTGAGGATGAGCGCTTGGTGATGAGCGCCCCACACCCATTGCAGCGCTGAGGAGTTGTGATTCAGCTCCTTTGGCTGATTGCTGAAAGCTGTGATTTATCCCTCTTCTCACACCCATCTCTGTCCAGACTGTGTGCCACCAATGCCCATGGTGGCTGAAGGTCTCTCTCTGCCCACATCCAAAGTGGAGCTGGGTGGTTGTGCGCCAGAGAAGGCACTTGGGAACTGCAGATGCTTGGTGTTGGGCGAGTGTGGATGGAGAGAATAGTTTGGCTTTGCGGATGGAAATAGTTTGTAATAACATTTATCATGTGGGGAGGTTTTGTTTGCAGCAGTGTTACTGAGGTAGTGGAATGAGGAAGTGTTGTGCAGCTATTATTATTTTTGTTCAATTGCTGCTTTCTGTGGTTGGAATTCAAAGTCTACACATTTTACCGGTTTGGAGAAAATTCATTAAAATATGAAAAAGAAGAATTTAATTCCTGAATAGGAATTAACTGCCAAGTAGCTACTTGTGACGCTGTAATATTCAATTGTTCTGTGATACCCAGATCCTAAAGAGAAAATTAGAAGCTATACCATCTTTATTTAGTACAGATTCAAAGTTTTATAATCAGTAGCATTGCTGAATTATTCCCCCTTCTGTTTCAGGAGTACTCATAAACATAAAATAAATAATTACATTTTGGAATACAATATAATGGTAGCTTTAACATTTTCCTAAAATGATTGCTATGTTGACAATAGGTGGATGGATCTTCACAACTCCCAAACTACAAACAGCAACAGCTGTGGGATTTGCTTGGAAGTGGAAGTCATGTGTTCTGGTTTTGTTCCCAAAAGGTGTGGTGACTTAGAATCCTGCTGCCAGAATGTCCCTTGTTGCATTTGTTCAGGTGGCATATGCATGAACGTTTTATTGCTAATATTGATAGTATTGGCTTTTCTATTATGGGTGTTAGCTGGGTGAGATGAATTCAAATTTGGTCTCCTTATTATAGTAGGATGCAAAACCTACCCCTAAGATCTTAATTATAACAGAGAAGTCACCAAAGGAGGGGATTTTTTTTTTTTTCCCCGAGGACTGCAGCATGTGGCAGAGTGAGAAATCCAGAGATTCCCCTCCTCAGGAGGGAGTCTGCATCACTGAACCTATGCTTTCCTGTGGATTTGCTCACCTCCAGCATCATATTAATGGCTGTGATATCTGTGGGGCTCACTTCTCTGCCCAGCTGGCCCAAGGTAGATCCCTCAGTTCAATCGCTGGTGGCAAATCTGTATTGCCACCACCCCTGCGCAACCTCTAGCATTAACAGGCCATGCTGCTGTTTGTCTCTCTGGAAATTATTCCATCTTGAAACAAAGGTAAGCTCAAACAGAGGTTTTGCTCATCAACAGTGGAGGGTTGTGTTGCACTGTGTGCCAGTGGTTGTACTTAGAGCAGATCCTGGGTCTGGCCAGTCCTGTGTCCTGCTGCTGCCCCAGGTTTTCTCTGTGAACCAGGCAGTGCTGCTGCACTCCAAAGCAGCAGTCCTCTCTGCCTGCACCCTTTTGACTCTGTTACCTTGGCTCTCATGTGCGTGAGGATTTATTACTGGTAGTTACAGTACCCACATAGCTTCTGTTGGCTTATGGTTTTGACAGCATGTAGCATCCCTTTTGTCAAATGCACGGCGTGCAGTTGGGGTGTTAAAGCGGAGATTTGCAGGAGTAATGGTCATCTTCCAGGCAGTGCAGGGGAGAGAGGGAAGGGAGGGGCACACTAAGGCCTCTGCTTCAGCAGGGCGTTGAAGTCAGGTGCAAAACCCAGCATGGGTAGTATTGTCATGGAACCAGCAGCTTCATCACCTTATCTTTGTTGGTAAGTGAAAGACTTCTGCTGGCAGGACTTGTGTTAGGAGAGTTTGAATGATGCAGAGGATACAACCCTGTTCCCTTAGGGACTGTGTCCAGCCAAACGTCTTCTTTCAAAATTGTCACCACCCTATCCAAAGCTTCTTTCTCAGGGTTAGCCCTGCTGGGATATCCCCATTGTTGCTTCATCCCTGTTTCTAATTTCCACATGGTGCAAAATTTTCCATGGTCTGGAGGAATTCAGGACCTAAGTGTGAAAGAGCTTTGCTTTGCTCCCTGCTTCCCCTCACCTGGTGGCTATAAGCCTCTGAGGAGGAGGAATCTCGCTCAGCCTTCACATAAAAAGTGCAGTCAGCCCATGGACCTGGGGAGGATCCGAACTTGTACAAGCTGCAGCATCCCACCTCCTTACAGAGCAGTGCCAACCATCCCTGCCTCAAGTGGATCAGCTGCCTCTTGGCCTCACTAGAGAAGCGCTGGGTTCAGCTCCAGGATTGCAGGGCAAGTTCACCTTTGGTGAGCAGTGTCGGTTGCAAGTCCATCAGCAAGAAGTTTTATTGTGTGCTTTTTTTTTTTTTTTTTTCCTCTCTAGTTAATTTTTCTTTTTGCAAGACTTAACAAACTTGAGGCAAGTTTCTGAAGGGTAGGCATTTCTGTGAGGAAAGTGGGGGTTTTTCTCTCTCAGGCACTGATATGAATTTTTGCCATGGCAGCAGAGAGAGGATTGCCCTGGTACCTCGAGTTAGCCAGGCTTCTTGTCCTGCACGGCACAAACAGTACTGCGGGGAGAAGAATAGACTGGAGAAATACTGGCACTTTCAGCAGTCCTTGAGGTTAACACTTCAAGCATACCGACATGCAGTAATCATTCTTAACTGTTTTGTCAAAAAATAATCCTCAGGCTTGTTTCCCTGAGAGAAGCAAGTGAGCTGGGCTGGGAAAGAAGTCATTACTTCTCCCCAGAAAACGTCCGCAGTGCAAAGCCGTAAACTGCTTAAGCATTCATCATGCTGGAAGGGAACGGCCACAGCCTAATTCTTTGCTTTAATTCCCTGGCGCTGAGGTGGGGATTAGATCTGCACAGAACCTCGTTTGTTCCAGGCACCGTTTCTTGGGCTTTGGCCTGTTAATAGGGAAGAATTTTATTCAGTGAAATGACACAGGGGGACCGTGCACAGAAGGTTTTTTTCCTGGCTGGTGGTGAGATGAATTAGCAGAAGGAGCTTGGCCGTGGGCCCTCCTGTGTGAGGACAAGTGGCTCGGCGGCTGGGGTGCGTGGACAGCCGTGTAAAATCCTTGCGTTTATCACCTGCTGTGCAGCCAGCACGTGGCAGAAAAGTCAAGTGGCTGCTGCTTCCTGACATACAGGAATATTTGAGTTTCATTTGTTTTTTTCCCAAGGTTTGGCCGAAAGCAGCAGCTACCTGTGCGTGGTGCAGATATTATCACAGCCCCTGTGCTCCCTGCACAGTCTGTCCCTCTTCCAGCCTCCCTCCATCATCATGGGTTTTAGTTGTCTCATGCAGTGAAAGCAAAGCACACCTGGAGATGGCCATGCTCTCTGAAACCCTCTGTACGTGCACTGGGAAACAGTTGCTGGCATTGTGGTGCTATCCTGGAAGTGCCACCTGGATAAAACAATGGGTTTGGGGGCTTGCATCTCTTGGATCTGCTTGAAACAAAGCTGGGGGGTTTGCAAAGACCTTCCCAGAACGACCTCCACAGGGCCCTATCTTTGTGCTAGGGCAGAAGGAGCTCCTTTATATAACATCTCTGGGGCAAGATAGCCACTGCGCCTGGAAGGCAACAAGCTCTAGTTTCTGAGTTTCTGCCCCATTCATCATGGAAAATGAAGTCCCCCTTTTTGACACCTCCTAAAGGGCAGCATGTGGAGTTTGAAGGTGTCTTTTCCCATTGCAGGGAGAGCACTGAGCCTCTTGCTGC
Source organism: Nettapus auritus (assembly GCA_011076525.1). Taxonomy (NCBI): domain Eukaryota; kingdom Metazoa; phylum Chordata; class Aves; order Anseriformes; family Anatidae; genus Nettapus; species Nettapus auritus. The sequence continues at coordinate 3,046,122 of CM021783.1, forward strand.
CTTGACCCAGCCTCCTCTGCGACCTTGGCAGCTGTTGAGTTGCTCCATGAACATCTGCATAAAAGGATTTTGTGACAGTCTGTCACCCAGGAGAAGCTGTCCTGAACAGTGTAAAGCAGCCTCTTGGGAGGCAAGCACGCTGCCTGCCCAGCCTTGGCATTGGGCTGGAGGCCCTTCCATGCAGTTTTTCTCTGCAGGCAATTAACTTTAAAAGTATCAGAGAAGGGGAAAAGAAATGAAATGCTGAGGTTAAGGGAGGAGTGAATCCCTGTGGTTTCTGGGCTGGCAAACATGCTTCTTCCAGTTTCAGGGAATTGAGGGTGAGTAGGGGAATGCAGCACTTCGCACTCTGGGCTTCTGTGTCCCAGAACCAGCCAGCCCATTTCAGGTCACTGCTAGTAGCAGACTTAGGTCCTGACTGGTCTCTTCTGGATGGGAACCAGGGAAAGGGTACTTGGAGTTCAGTACTGAAGCAGCAGGGGGAAACATCTCATTTGGTGCAGATCCCCTGTGTAAATGTAGAGCAAGGCTGTCTGTCTCCCCACATGTGGGTTCATCTCAAAGTGGAGGTGGCAGTCCTTCCTTCAAACTTCTTGGGCTGCCTGATGTGGGTGGTGACTGCCCTAAGGCCAGAAATCCGTGTATTTACACAGCTTCCAGAAGGAGGAGGCTCCTAATCTCAGACCTCACAGTAAATTGCCCAGTATGTTAAGAATAACGGAACTATTTGAAAAACCTTGACTAGTTAGAGTGGCAGAGAGATTTTGTCAGAATTCTTAAAACATTGACCTAATTATAATAAAAAGAAAGGATAAAAAGAAAAAAAGCCCCCCTGCTGGCAGTGCTTTGTTTTGATAACCATCATCCTCAGACAAACCTGTTCCCTATCTAACCTTGGACTCAGGACCATCATATACTTTAGTACCACGTTGAGTCCCTTTTTCAATAACATCAAAATGGTAAATTGCTTTCAGTATCCTCTCTCTCATCCTGTATATAAAATGGGCAAGAAATCAGCTTATAAATAAGTGCAAGCACAGAACCCATCTAGCTGGGAGCAATCTGTAACTTTATTTAAAGATACTCAGAGAAGCAAGCTATTAGATGCATCTGGATTTTTTTGAATATTTCTCCTGTAACTAGTTCTCCTTTAATTTTTTATTGCCCGGCGACTAAGCCTTTGTATCTCAGGCACGGTGGCTTAATTTGCTTGCTGACATTTATAGCGCTGAATTCCTTCCCCTGGACCGCCAGGAGAGCCGGCTGGTTGCTAGGCAGAAGATGTTTTTCTCTATTAAACACGTGCACAATCACTCTCCTTTGGATCTCCGTATTGGCCAGACTATACTGTGTCTGTGGTTTTCAGTTTTTTTTAAGTAATGTGGTATTAATGACCTAAATACAAATTAAAAACACGGGGATTTGACTATGGGCTAATGAGGGATATGTGCTTGCTCAGAAGGGTTTTTGCTGCAATGCATGTGTGTCAGTGTAGATCAATATGCATGTCGGGGGGCTGTGATGATGTGGGATTTCTGCCCCCTCCTGAGAGGCGGTAAGGTTTGGTACTTAACTCTTTTGGGGGAAGGGAGGGTGAGAAATCTGTAATATTCCAAGTTCTGGTTTGTGTCACCTGGGTAAAGGAGCACTTCAGCTTCTCCTTAGTGCTGACATGTGAGTGGGTTTGCAAATCTTGATTGCACATATTATTCGTTATGTTTGTAACCTGCCACGTAAAGACTTTTGGTCCAGTTTCTCTGCTCCTATTTAAAGAAATACTGCATAAATAAGACATATTTTTCACTGTTTCTTCCTGCAGATGGGTGTGTATCAATATCTATTTTTGTTTCACAGCCCGTGGTGAGAAAGCCCAGACATCTCTTCCTGAACCACTTGACTGGCCATGATTTCCTCCTTTAAATTTATTACATCTTGGCTGCTTCCTAACACTTTCCAATCTGAGACAGATGAGTAGCTAGATACCATGGCTTGCTCTTATCAAGCCGCTCTTACAAACGCAGGACCTAAAAAATGCTTTTCTGGCTGAAACAATGGAAAGATTCACTGAAATTTTAGGTTGATCTCTAAAAGCAAGATACAGCTCAACAGAGATGTAGCAGCCCTGCTTATTTGTTTCTGCTGGAGAGCATTTGGCCATTTGCATGCTGTTTCCACCAGTGGATTTATATATATATATATATATAAAATATTATGTATCTGTATATATATATTTTAGGCAGGACTTGAGGGGAGTTGGTTGATTAGGTTGATGGCCTGTGTCTGGAGCTAATTGCAGTCTGCTGGCTTGGTGGAGACAAGCCAGGGCAGCAAATGGTGCACCCCATGGCCAGGAAGGGACAAGGCTGAATGTACCCTATAAAACTTTTTGAGCATTTATATATTAAAATACTGGTAAAACTGCGATTTGTCATTTTTTTTTTCTGTGCTTCCTAAGTGGGTTTTCTTATAGAACACCCTGTGAGAGATGAGGAATTGCTGTTACCCCCCACCACAGGTCAGGAACTGAAGCGCAGAGAAAACTGAGCATCCTTCCCAAGAGGGATCGGTGATACAGCAGTGAAATAAACTCCTTTTTCCAAGGCTGAAAGCATCCAACCCTCAGTTCCCAAACTCTGCTAGTAAGTTAGACCACACCATAAGTTTCAACCCTCACTTCTCTCAGGTTCATCACCTGATGAGGAACTGGACTTTCCCACCTTTGCATCCCCTTCATAAGTGCTCTGACCTTAATCTCGAAATGATGAGCCTACAGTAACCGTCCTAAAACACATAAAGAGGGGATGGTCTTTCTTTTCCATGTTGAGCTGACAGCAACACATTGGCCAGCCATCATCTTCGCCCTGTGTCTGTCAGGCCAAAGTCCTGTATCTTCAGGGTTTGTGGAAGGGCTGCCCCCTGGGGAAACAAACCTTTCTGCAGCGAGAGACTTCGCTGCTGCAGTTGCAGAGTGAAGGGACAACAAGTTGGAGCTCAAGTCCACAGGTCTGCTGCAAGCTTCTCTCTTTGACCTTGGACAAGTCTCTCATTGTGTCTCAGTTTCCTCATCTGAAAAATAGGGATAATCCTATTAAATCACCTCGTAACAGGCTTTATAAAGATTAATTAGTAAACATGTGGAAATGCTTTGGTAGTGTAACAGGCAAGGGCCATGATAAATAATAATTGAGGTAGCTTCTGTCCCAAAGGATTCACAAAGCCTTTTACAATGGGTACACTTGCAGACCTACTGAATAAATTATCCCCACAGTGGAACAGATTGGAGATTATGGTGGAAAAAGCACCCTTTTATGGAGAAAAAAAAAGAAAAAAAGAAAAAAAGAAAAAAAAAAAAACTTCCATAATCTTTTTAAAATCTTGTATCTTAGTGTTTAATCTTGCTCAGGATTAAGTCATACAGCCTCAAGGTTACAGTCATACAACTGTTAGGAATTCGCGGCTACATCTTCCAGTCTTGTTTGAAATGTAATTATTTGCACTGCTCTGTCAGCCCGCTGAAATATCATCTGAAATGCAATTTAAAAAAGGAAGGGAAAAAAAAAAAAACCTTCTTGTGCTTTTTTACTTGAAAATAGAAAAGAATTGAAAACATGAGTCTATCCGCATTGGTTTCCCTTTTTTTGGTCATCTTTTCTTTCTAAATTCTTGGTTTTTCAGCAGCAGGCACTGCTTGCTTCCCCTTGCTGTTGGGAACCTGAACCCTCCGCATGTCCTCCCCACCCCTGGCTCGCAGATTCTGTGAGCAAAGCCTTTGCCAAGAGATTTTGAAATACAGAGATTTTTAAAGTTTTTTGTTTTTGTCAGGAAGTGGGAAGTGTGCTGTTTTCTGCAGTTCCTGTAGCCCGATTGCCAGAGACATAGTCCTCGGGTCTTTCAGCCCGTGGAGCCTGTGTGCTTGTGAAGCCACCAAGCGCCGCAGGCACGCTGGTGGCCTTGTGGCTGGGAGCAGAGAGCCGTGCTTGGCAGGTTGGGGACGTCTTGGTCATGGCACAGAGGGGGCATCAAAGTGCACTCATGAGGGAGACCTGGGCAGGGGGGCAGATAGACCCATGTCCATTCTGTGGACACGTTTAGAGCCAAACTTTTTCATCTTTCATTGCTTACCATTAAAAAAAAAAAAAAAAAGCCAATTTCTTCACCTTTCTTTCTTCTCACAAGCAGACTCCAGCTCGTGGAGCTCGGATCTGGTTTTGATTTTCCAGGTTTGCTCATTATTAGCGGTGCGTTGTCCCGTGAAGAGGAAGGAAGAGAGCAGCCTGATTTCCTGAGAGCAGGCTGGAGCCTAACCTGGATTTGTCTTCCTAACAAGGTTCTCCAGCGAGAGTGGACATAATGATTATTTTTGGAATCCACCTTGCCATGTTCTGCACTTTTAGCCAAACATAATAATGATGATTTGTTTTTAGAGTGCATTCATACTTCCCGTCTTATGATGCCCCTGTGAGGTAAGAATTTTCTCCCACATATGAGAAAACTGATACACAAAGGAGACTGAGCAACTTGTTTAACATACACATTTTGTGGGACGGTTCAGTTTTTGCCTGAACTTCAAGCCCAGATTTCCTTCCAGGTGTCTGCATTTTAAAATTGGACATGACCTACCACTGTATCCCAGAGATTTGAGTATCTCTTCTAAGACACTGCTGTAAAAACTTGATTTTCCAGTGACCCTCCTAGCAGCCTGTAGCCAGTCACTTGCCCCTCCCCTGCTTGCAGCCAGGTGGGAAGGGTGCTACCCCATCATAACCACCCTGCATCATGTCTCAGTTTCCTTGTGCAGTGCCATTTGTTGCTAAATCTGTGTCTGGCCTGGCCAGGCCTCCTTGCTCTTCTATGATAGTTGTTTCTCACGGCAGAAATCACAGGCAGGGAGCTGAGAAAGGAGGCCGCCATACACACATTTTCCAAATGGACATTTCTGTGTGTTTCACCTGATACTGCCAGTCCCATTGGAAATGCATTCCTCCGTTGTGTTTAATTTTTTAAAAAGCCACTACGAAAGTATAACCAGCTTAGTTTTTAGATTGCTGTCAAAGTTTAAAGTTACCAGGATTGAAAAAGGAGAACTGATTGAAAAGGAGATGAAAGCAGGGGCTTCTGTGTAAGCGTTTCCTTTTTATCAGTCCTTGATTGCTCTTAGTGGACACTTGTACCGAAGGTCTTTCCTCAGGACGTGCTGATTATTTAAGTGGAGAGAAGGCAGTGTCTGTGCATACATATGGATTCACAAGTTCCCAGTCTCTAAACAGCTACAACATCAGCCACTCCAGAAGGACAAGTATCATGTTATCCTGTGGCATGATAGAAAAGGATAGTTGCATGCCCTAGTTAGGTGTTCAGTCCCTTGGAAAGCAGAGAATCTACTTGTCGGGATTTCAAAGCTGGGCTCTGTGTTTGTACAGCTTCATTTAATTCCAAGTTACCCTTGGGTTATTTAATTTCCTGACAGCTGCAAAAACAGTGTTCTCAGATAACAATAGCCTCTAATTAGGCAATGTGCCTAAAATGGTAGAATGTTTTATTTGACCATGGCACTAATATTTTGCATGCAGCTTACACATGAGAAAGTTGAACAAGTTGCATTTCCAGCTTCCCTTGGCAGAGACGTGTCTATCTTGTGATACTCAGTGCATAATGCTAAAGGCATGCCCGCTCTTCTTCTACCCCTGTGGTTAAAACACTTCTCATCTTTTTGGACTGTGTCATCATTAAATCTGTCTCTCAGCTGCAACCACCTTCCAGAAACATGTTTTATCAGGACAGCAAGACTAACAGGACTTGCACAGCTGAGGATGTGAAGCATTTTAGAGACACACAGACACCAAGAAAGCATGTGAGATTTACCTGTAGTGGAAGGTTGTAGCTTCTCGGGGGTTATACCACAGTGCAGAGGTCCCCATATGTTGCTTTTATGGCTCACACACTTAGTACGCAATCAGGCAATGATAGAAATAGACATACAAATCAACTCCTCTTCCAAATCATTTATTCAATTTGGAAAGGGTGTTAGCGTCAGGTTATGTTAATTAGATCCTGAATCATGATTTGTGCTTACAGAAGCGTTATGCAGTGATCTGTACAAATTGATGTTTTCTGAATTCTCTCCTGTGATAGTGTTTGTTCAGGAGTCCTCTTCCTCTAACTCTTAAGATTATCTTGAAGTCTTGAATCCAAAAGCTTTTTTTTTTTCCTTTTTCACTGTTTTTATTCTAATTCATTCCAGAGCTCGAAATTCTGATAATTCCCAAACCAAGTCCTCATCGTTGCAGTCCTGTAAGCATTTTATTTAAGCTGCCATTTAAATAACCATGATGCGAAATTGCAATTCCTGATGTATTGGATACCTATTTAAGTCTTGCAACTTTAATGAGGTGCTTATTAATCTGCAGTCAGAGCTTTCAGCTGAGCAGTCTTTATGCCCATGTCCTGCACCATGAACCAGAGGGGTCTTTTTGAAGGGGGCTTCTGGTATGGATTCTGTACGTCCATTTCCTTTTAGGTGACTGATACCCTACTCAGGCACAATAATGTGATTGAGAGAGGAATTGCCACATCAACTGCAATGTGTAGTAACAGCGAAAACCTGTTGTCTATGTTAATCTGCACTTATCCTGTTCTGCTGAGACACTGATGTATTTCAGAAAACTGGGGGTGTCAGCTTAGGTTTGCCTTTGGCTACAAGAGCATTGCCCATGGGGTGGATGTCCTCTGCGTGATGTCTGCAACGACAGGAGATGAGCCAGGAGGTTCCAATCCTCCCTTCCCTAGTGTAAGTTCATGTAAATAGAAACACTTAATGCTGCAGCCCCAGAAGATGAACAGAAAGAATCACAATAGATCGGGATTTATTCATAATAGATCTGGATTTACTCAAGTATATACAACAAGTATATGTATGTCAGTCTGAATCACAGCGTTTTAAAAAGCCAACCTCCTGACTCAATAAACCTCATTGAGGTGTAAGATGTGGTTGGCAACAGCTGACTTCCTTCAGAGTATCAGAAAAAAACAAGTTATTTTCCCTTTTCTTCTGTAATCCCTCTCCTAACTCTTTGCATACCATCTAGGCAAAAGATGGTAGACATGTTACTAGTTTTCTTTGCATCAGTTTTGTCCATTTTCTCCTGGGTTTTTTCTTGCAGTGTTCTACCGAAACATTTTCATTTTTATTTTGCAAGACTTACTGATCCCTCTTCAATTCCAGCTTCCCCACTTCCATATTTATTGCGTTTCTAAAGCTGGAATGAACCATATCACCACAGTCAGTCTGCATTAATTTTGAGTTGTTTGTGGAGTATGTCAAATTGAAGAGTTTCATAACGTGAGAGGTGGCTTTGCGAGGGTCGGAGGTGCCAGGAGCACCGGGTATGTGGCTGACATGCCCTTGGAGGGTCCCCAAAAACCTGATTTCTTTATTTTTGTATACTGTACGTTGCTGAGCAGATTGAAAGCACTAAATAAATGGTAATCTCTGGAGTCCTGCTGAAGTAACTGTGTCTGCGAGGTATTTACTTCACAGTTGTTTTTCTCTTCTGCTTCCCCAGGCTTGGGTAAAGTGTTTATTTACTGAAGGACTTTGAGCTGAACTTGTGTAATTAAGAGTTGCCAATTTATATAATGCCTGTGTGTGTATACCTATATTTGTCCATTTGTGTATATATTGCTACAGGGCTATAGAAGGGGATTAAGTGAAACTATTTAAGCTGCTCTTTTAAAGAAACCTGTCCTTAAACTCTAGCTTAAAACTGCAGTTGGAATTTCAAGCCTGTATTGGAATTTCAAGCCTTGATGTATCTACTGAGAGTATCTGTCAGGATCTAGCGGTCCAGGATCAACACAAAGTTTTCCTTAGTTGGTAAAATAAATAGCTCACAATAGCAGACGTAAACATCCATAAGTGAGAACAGTCCAAGGGAGGAGGGCATCCCCTGGAGCTGCCCGAGTACCTCTCTCAGACCACTGAAATCCCCAGTGATAACGGGTTTCAAGTTGGGTGAATTAGGGGTTGGTTTGTATGTTTGCTTGTTTTTTGTTTGTTTTGTTTTTAAAGTTAGGCCTGAGCATTTGGAAATCTGGGATGAGGACTCAGGTGGGTCATGGTGTGGCTCAGCCCCTGGTGGATATCTGTTTTGGCATTTCAACCAGTGAACATGAAAATAAAACAGGCTCTCAGACAAGCTCTCTGCTGTTTGCAGCAGACAGGAGTGCCTGCTCTGATGGATGTTTACCATGTCTCTATGCTCTAAACAGAGATCATTTTCCCCCCAGACAAATTCATTTTTAGAATTTGTGTAAACAAATTCTTGACCTAGATGAATATTGCAGCATGCCACAGTGTGCCTGGTTGAGTGGCTTGTATGTACCTTTACAAGGAAATGTATTTGGGTGTCCAAGAATCAAGGACAATCCATGCCAGCTTCTCAGATTGCCTCCCAGTTGGATGAAAGGAAACCACAAACTGAAACCAGTTTGTTTTCAAAAGTACAACCTGCGTCTCATAAACACGAAGTTCAAAGCAGCTGCATAGTATTCTCCACCAACCCCAACAAGAAACACTGCTGAGAACAGGAGGTTTAATAGCAATGCTCTTGGTGGAGTAGTGGCTGCATCTTTAAGGCATGTGCACCTGCTTAATTTTAAGCATATTAAGCACGTACGTCCTGCCACTGGGGCTTAGAGAGTCATTCATGTGCTGAAGCCAAATGTGGATGAAATACCCAAAACACCAGGGCCCCTACATGTGCAGCCCCACAGAAAAGTGTGGCTTTGGAGGCAGGGAAGGGTTGGAGGGAGCCCAGCTCTTCATGGTGGGGAGGGGGAGGGCACAGGCAGAAGTTTTATGTGTGTAAAAGCCTCTTTACTTGAATGTGTCCAGCTTGGATTACATGGCAGGGGGAATTAATGGTCTGTTGGCAGGACAGAACTGGGTTTCAGACAGGGCTCTTCAGTACGGCAGGGGAGGCGCGTGCTGGAGTGCTTGTGTAGGGCTCTGATGGCCCCCATGGCGTTTCAGGTTGTGCTTGGTGCCAACCCTCAGTCCTTCCCCAGGACTCATTCAGAAAGTTTCTGGAGGGAAATGTAGAATGAAAAAAAAAAAAACAAAAAACAAAACAACAACAACAACAAAAAACACTATTCTATAGAGATTCCTGTGGTTGAGTTTGGTATGTTTTTGATGGGTTGCCCTGAGTGGAGACGCTGTTGTCAGTTTTGATTAGTTGGGCTGCTGGCGCGGGGCGCAGCCTGCTTCCTCGTTTGAGAATGGAAAGATGATGCTTGAAAAGCACTCAGTGGAAAATTGGGAAAAGAAAACGAATTAGACACTGCTTTTCATCTGCTGCTTTTCCTGCTTTCGAATTTTTCTGATTTCTTTTCCCTGGTGAGCTAGAGGCAGCTGGGCTCTGGTCCATACCACCAAGTCTCCTAGCCTCTGCTACAGTGTAAATTACAACAGCAACGTGGTCTGGGGAGCAACAAGCTGAAATACTCACGTGCTCAGCAAGTAGGTTTTTCCAAGCAGCCATTGCAGAACGTTCTAGGTGGCAAGAAGGGTTTTTTAAAAAGCACAGAAGATACCTTATTTCCAAGTTGAGCACATGGCAGGGGCTTAATGTGAGGGATTTCCCATATAGAAAAGTGCTGGTTTAATGAACAGTACGTTAATGAGCGGACGGTCTCTGCTGCTGGATAGTAACAATACATGTAATTTCTACAGCAGATAGGCATGCCATAATATGTTGTATTTTTTCTCCCATCTTGTTTCTTCAGTTTTTCAACAGCCTGGCTACCAGGAGGGACTCATGGATTAGAGAGTAAGCTTGATTTGGCCTTTTTCCATTGAGGCGAGTGAAACTAGGCAGCCCCTTGCCAGCCTACATCTGATGTGACCTGGTCTTCTCCGCTTGGCCAAGGGGTGGGATAAGAGCTGGAGATGCTGCTGCACATTGGGAGGGAGCTGGCGTGACTGCCACAAACACGTCGTGTTTAGTGGGGTGGGGAACACTTGATAGAGAGGAGGCCCTTGTACTCAGAAATGCCAGAGAGAAATCGCGTGGAAAATTCTTTCAACTAATGGTCTGAAAAATATTCTGCAAAGGCTATTTTCTACCCTTACTTCTAATTACATCTTAAACATTAATAGCCTGAGCGACTGGAGAATCGCACACACTAATGTCACAGTTCACTTGGAGCAATTTGTTTTGTAAGATAATGAACTGTGTCAGCAAAAGTTGAAAACTTGTTATAGGTAGAGCCTGTCGTACCGCCTCGTGTGAACTGTGCCCAGTGCTTCCAATAAAACACCCGAGGCCTTTGCTTGGTTCCCTGCTGGTAACCTGGGGTTGGGTTGTCCAGCAAGGGGATCTGACTTTGTGTTTGTTTTTTAATTTAAACCATTCTCGGGAGCATCTTGGAAGGAAATGCTGCAAAACACTGACAGCCTTTCCTTTGAAGAGCTCCCATGGCAGTGGAGGTGTCTGTGCACCTGAAGACACCTTCGCCTTCCTTGTTAAAACCACTCAGCCCTGGTGCAGAGTTTTGCACTCTGGAGTTTTTCAGTGTCCAAAGTGACACCAAGTCTGGGGTGTGTTTTCACAGACTGTAGTCCATGCAGATCTTGCCTGCTGTACCCCTGGGTTTGGAAGAGGTGAGAGCAAAGCCAGCTTTGTGCCCCTGCCGCCGTGATGTGCGGGGGGGGGAGCAGGGACCCTTGGGGTGGTGGTAAGGGAGGTTTCTGGCCCTGCTGTTAGCATCATAATGCAGAGACAGAAGAAAGTTATGAACAGTGGGGGTATAGGTCAGGTGAGTGGGATTAGAAGATGAGAGTGTGGTCAGCAGTGGAGATGAGGACAGGCTGCTGCTGAGGGGATCTGGCACTGGGGGGAATGGGGCATGGGAAACATTCCCTAGCTTTGGGCAGTTGAAGAGGCCACAGCTACAGTGGCAGTGCTCACAGCAGTGGATCTAAATGGGCTGGTTCTAAGGAGCAGTGAAGCTCTGATGAAGTTGCAGTTTTTCAGCAGTGTTCTGTGCCTAGGCCAGTACTTACACTGGTTTTGTTTCTGGGCATTTTGTTTTAACTAATATTAAAAGCACCTGGGATTATTAATAGGGATGATGCCAAAATTCAGTTTGCCTGGGATGATTTACCTCCCCTTGTGTCTTCTCCATCATGCAGATGCTCAGCTGCAACCTTAGAGGCTACTGCTTGGAGCACCAGTCCCGGAGCGCCCAAAGCTCCCATGTTGGGATGGAGTCTGGCTCAGGTGGTGACGGAGGCTGCTGCAAGTTGGAGACTAAATAAAGGAAATGTTAGGAAAAGAAAGAGTGGTTTTGTGGTAAATAGGATGGTGACCCTGTCAGCTGATGATAACCGCTGCTGGGCTGTCTCCTTCCTTCCGAGCGCTCAGCATTGCACCACTTTAAACAACATTTTTTATGTGCAATATAAATCCTCAGCTGCTGTGCTGGCATGGGATGAAGTCATGCAGGCTCCAGGGTGATGGTTTGTGAGGAGATTTTTGCCAGGATCCCCTGTTTTTAGTTCCAGGTACTGAGCGTGTGTTTAATCCCCACTGAGGTCAGCAGGACTTGGGTGCATCCATCCGTGTTTCTCTGGTCATGCAACATCCTTCCAGACTGGGCTGTCCCACTGGGGACTGGCTGAGAGTTGCGTGGTGTGATCCCTGAACATCAGGGAATGCATTGCTTCCCAAGCATAGGTAATATCCCCTGAATTTCAGGCCATCATGGGATTTGGGAGTAAATTGTCCATACAGAGAAGCTCCGCAGATGATGACCAGCTATATTGAGAAGAAGGATCACCCTTTTCATTAAAGACATGTTTATAGGAAAGTTTTAAAAGGTTAATAAATGATAAGTTTATTATCGATGACGAACACAATGAGTCCAGCAGGTCAAGACATCGTTATCACCTGTATAAAGGGCCGTCTGTGCTGTGACAGCCCGGCGTTTAAGGTTTTCTTTCATGTTCAGGATCAGTTGAGAGTCTTGGGACTGGAGAGTCATCTCTGACTGTGTCTGGTTCAGAAGAAGTCCAGATTTGTTTACCCTAAGGAAGAGGTCATGCGAGTCCACAGCAGACACAACAGCTTTGTTCTGTGGGACGCTTTGCTTCTATGCCCTCTTTCATACCGCGCTGTCCCGTGGCGCTTCACAACAACAACAAGGCACAGCAGAGCTGAAGAAGTTATCCATCCTCCTATTTATATTTTTAGGACCCAAGATTGGTGTCGCTCCGTACAAATCAGTGTTTAGCTGCTCCAGGGTAGCAGTTTTGAAACAGGCTTGAAGGGGGTAGCCCAAAAAAAAGGCAAGTGCCTCAGCCAAAGAGCATGCCGAGCAGCAGGGTTGCCAGCAGGGCTGTGTGCCCATCTCCACCGATCAACTTGTTGGAGACAGGAGGGTAAAGCTGTGGAGCAAACGTTTCAGTCTGCAGTGCCTGTAAGCCTGCGTGTCTGGGGCATCCATCGTCTCTCTCGATCAGCTCTCTCAGAACCTGCGTTTATATGAAGATGCCTGTTTTATTTCTCTGCTCAACAGCTTGCGCTGAGCTTCTGCTAAGTCCTGTCATGGGACTTTATTTGGCTTTTGATTCCCTGCAATGCGCAGAGAAATTCCACTTTGCACTTCTCTGATCGTGTCTGCAGAAATGAATTTAAAATATTCCTGTCTGTGCTTACCTCCTTTACTCTCCTAACACTTCCAGGGCTGTAAAAGCAGCCAGAATGCAGTTGGCTTATGTGCTTTGTCTTCCCATGTCAGATTGAAATGTAAACTCTTGGGGGCAAGAACCATCTTTCTGAAACAAGCACATGGCTTATCCTGGTGGCGTCTCATCCGCTCTGTTAAAACTTGTATTAAAAACTTAGGTGGTACAAGCCTTTAAAACAAAACTGCGTGATAAATCAAATTGCTCCCAGCTGGCAGAGCATGCTGAAGATACCAATGTCTGCTTTTCTGCTTGCGCTGTTCTTTTTTTTTTTTTTTTTTTTTTTTTTTTAAATTAGCACCTCACCTCCCCATGCAGGGTTTCCCTTCCCTGCAGGTAGGAGCAGTGGTGCCCGCTCAGGAATCGGCCCTGAAAGTCCCCGTGGGTTACAAACCTCGCTTTTTGGAGGATCTCCAGAGGCTGCAGCAGTTACTGTGAGTCTGAGTGCCCTCCGTGGCTTTCAGAGAGCTGGGCTCTGGCTGTGAGAGAGGCCCTGTGCTCACCACCAGCCTGCAGGTCTTCTGCACCTGCTAAGTGGTTCCTGCGTTCAGAGAGCTCAGATGAGCACTGTTTACCCATCTTCTTTCAGGCAGACCAATTTGAAAACCTCTTAACTGGCATTATTTTCCAAACCTCTCTATTCTTCTCCCTCTTGTTAAACATTTGCTTTTCTCTACGTGATGATCTGCAGTAATGCAAATAATCTCTCGCTGCATCTCAGGAGAGTAAACACTGCGTGGGGAGAGTTGTGGTTTTATTTTGTAAATAATCTATTTTTTTTTTTATTATTATTTTTTATTTTGAATGGAAAGCAACATTTTAATAATCTTCCAAATCTGTCAGCTTAATTTTGTGTTTTTTACCAGCATAACCTTTTGTCCCTGTAGCATTCCGGACAATTTGCAGCCTGTGAGAAGTTCATAGATATTTTGCTCAGGACGAGGCAGCAGAAGGCACTGGCTTGCTGAGCTGCCAGCTCTCCTGCCCCAGCCCAGGCAGGTTTCGCTGTACGTGGGGCTCAGGGGACACTGATGCAGTCTGAGAGGTGCTTCTGGTAGTTGGTGTCACGAGCCTGTGGCAGTGCATTTCATCAATGCGCTATTAAAGAGGCCATAGATTCTCTGTTGCTGGGTGGTTTTAAAGAAAGTGTTAAATAGAACTGGGAAGGATCTAGGGGTAATGGCATCACCAGAGACTGACTGTATTATGCCAGATGATCTTCCAGCTTTGCCTTTTTACATTTCATACTGTGTACGTTACAGGTGTACGCACCTCTCAGCACCAAACAGGGATAGAGTCACGTCATGTACTGTATAAATGTAGGAAGAGGTGGTCCTTGCTCTGCAGATTTGGTCTTAAAAACCAGGCAGGCATGAGGAGGTGGCATGTTAGCCCAGTGTTAGAGGAGGAGAGCCGAGGTACGGAGAGATTATCTGCAAGATAATCTGTGGCAGGGCCCCCCAAACCAATATTCGGTGCTCTAAACAGCCCTCTCTTTGCTGGAGCTAGTTTAAAAATACATGTCGGTGAAACAGAGCTTGCAGGCCACTTTGGCTGGGTGCCCATAGCTGATCACTGGAGACTTCACAGCGAGGTCTTTCAGAGTGTCTGTTTGATTAATGGTCCGTATTTCTCAGATCTGAGGCTTTTTATTTTATTCTTAAATTTATTACATATAATTTATAAGAGTTAAATATGTTTTAATTCCGTCTTAAATACGGTGAAACAATTTCTACAGTGAAGTTGGCATTTTTACCTGGCAGCGGCGTGTTTGTGGAGGCTCGTGCTTGGAACTGCAGCCGGTTCGTTGGGATTTTTTGTAACCTTGTTGCATGCACTTCCCCAGAAGTCTTGTAAAAGTAAGAAACCAGCGAGCTCTGAACCACCATCAGGCTGAACCTCAGTGCATCGTGCCTTGAGGCGATGAGGGATAACTGTGCTGCTCTCACAGGAGAGGGGATTGAGGTGTCGGGGGATTGAAGGTGTGCAGAGGGCATGGATGGGGAAGGGATCTATGGACTGCTGAGATACGGAGTCAAGAAGGGCAAGGGGAGGTGTGAGCTGCTGCCCCGTCCTGGGCACCAGGCTGGCAGGCTCAGTGCTTTGGGCTCAGGCGTGAGCACACGCTTGTTGCAGAGCAGGGGTAAAACCCAGGGGTCCTTTCTGCAGCAGTCACTGCTCTCCTGCCAGGCTGCTTGCAGTGGCTGATCCCTGAGCGCAGCAGTTGCACGTGGAGCCCTTCTTAAGCAGCTCTTCATTCATTGCCCCACTGGCTGGAACAGTGGCAGCTGGACGAAGGAAGCTCCTGGTGGAGAAGGGCTGTCCTGCTCTGTGCTCAGAGAGTCCAGCAGTTTTCTTTGGCCCAACCTTCAGTACATCAGAGCGAAACCTGATTTTTCAAAGTTCACACAGTCTGCACGCTGCTCCCTTCCTTTGAAATCAAACATCCTATTTTTTTTTCCCCCCAGTGAGCCCACATGGCAGGAAGACCCCCCAGGCACGCTCCCATTGTGGCCACTCTGCTTGGGGCCGGGCTGTTTGCTGCCGGCTCAAACCAAGTGCTGCAGCAGCAACCGCACGTGTCTGCTCGATAAACAGCACCCGGCCCTATCCTCGGCTGCTGGTTCCTGAGGACGTCTCTTTTTCTTTCCTCCCCCATTTGCATACATGCATGAACCAGCTGCCGATACCTGCGCTTAACCACGTAGAAGGATTCGTTAACAAGGGAGTTTGCTGCTGTGCCGTGTGTGCCTGCAGCGCTTTGATCTTGGGAAGGGCACTCAGTGGCAGAAGCAATACTGCATCCAAACCGGTATCAAAAGCCTTTATCCTGAGCACCTGCTGGAGGCTCGACAGGGCAGGGTTCTTTGAAATGAATTAGGAGCATTTCTCCTGAGAACCGGGAACATTTGTCTCTGTTAAGCTTGTTTCTGCTATTTCCCAGTGCTGCGAGTGATCAGTTATTGTAAAATCCCTTAATGGTTTTTATAGAGGAGAAGAAAACCATGACAAATGCAAGCAAACTTGCTGCTTTTGCTTGTTTTGACACTTGTTTCTCTAATATTTTCTGTCCTAAATGACAAATGGCTGTATTCTTTGTGGTTGCTGAGGACCACTTGCAAAGCACTGCGGAGCAGGACTCCCGTGCATTCCTAGCTTCCCAGCTCCAACAACTTCTTGAGCCAGCTTTTCCACCAAATTGCTTTTTTCTCAACTTAATTACTCAAGACCGTAATACCTAAGTGTCAAAAGTCCACAAACCAGAGCAAGGCAGTATTCCTCATGCAGTAATAAACCTCGCTACATTTGATAAGTTTTTGTAAGCTATTCCATCTTCCCCTAACCACATTTTAGCCCAAACCTAGCATCTTCATGCCAGCTAACTCATTTTTATCCCTTCTGCTCCCGCTTTGTCCTCTATTCTTTTTTTTTTTTTTTTTCGCTTGCATTTACGTGACCAGCCCTGCCAGGCTTTCCTTCTACACTGGGCTGCAATTGCTGCCTCCAGAGCCACTCTCAGTAGTGGGGTCTGCTCTTTGCCATGAAAGCTTTTAAGGGCAGAAAGCCTCTCTGAATTCACTCAGTGCTCTCCAAGCAGCTGCATTTATCTTTGTTCCCTCTCTGCTCTCTCAGGCTTGTTTTTGTTCCTGTGTGTGGCACCCAGCGATGTGCTCAGCACGATGCCTTCCCATCTAGGTAGTCCTGTTTTTGGTGTATTTATAAAGCAACACAAGTCGGGAGAGCATCGGTGGCCTTACCAGGCTGGGGGAGGTGGGAGAGTGAAACAGCAGAGGGGAGCAGCTAGCTAGCAAAGTGGTTATGTCAGATGATGTCTTCTGCTCTTTCTGGAATCAGCTCATTTGTTTCAAAGAGGACCAGCCTGAAAAAGGCAGAGTTACTGAGAGTGCTGTTTGTTAGGCTCTGTGCTGGGATAACAAAAGCAAAGCGAGCCCTTGCCTGAGCCCACAGGGCAACGTGATGCAGGAGCTCGTGTTGTGCCACTGAACTGATTTTTATTTTTGCCTTCAGAGGCAGAACACCCACCTCGGCTCTTTTTAGGTCCAGAGATAGGAAATAAAGGAAAAGAAATATTTCCAGCTTTTGGAAACTTTTTTTTTTTTTTTTTTTTTCATGCAGCACCTAGTTTGGAAGCAAAAGTCTCTGTTGCTCTGCCAGTACGGCTGCTCAGAAGAAAAGATTAAAAACATATATATATGCCAGGGAAAGATTTTAAAGGGGCACCAACTGGCATTGATCTTGCTGGCAGATAAAGCAAATTTCCGTCAGCTTCTCCTCAGCATCTTCTGCATTGTGCTCCCCTCCTTTATTTTTATCTTCTGAGCTATCATCAGTAAGAGATTTAAAAAACAAAAAAGAAAAGAAAAACAACAGCCTTCCAGCATGGAGAAATTTAGTGTCTGCACAGAATCACAGCCTGTCCCTTTAAACTACAGATAAGCCTTAGTGGAATTTCTATTCTGGGAATAGTTAATTCTGTTTGAGGTTGGGCAAGAGAGAAATGCACAAAGGCTTAGTAACAATATTTTTACTCCATTTGATTTTTTCTCCTAAGGATTTGCCTCCCTCATTTGATGGGAAGCGCAATTATTGATCAGTTTTCCACTAAGAAGAAGATTTAAAAAAAAATAGAAAAAGAAAAAGATGAGAGAGAAGGAAGAAACAAACAAAGAGCCCAAACGAGAGTATTTGTAGCTGTAGTGCTGTTATATAATAGCCATTATGTAATGCCTGTCGGTGCCAACTAAAAATACACTGGAAGATAACTTCCAATTCATTGAAGCATTTAACTAGCGTCATCCCAGGGTTTCTTGTTTTGGATTCAAACCCTCCTGCAGATGTTGAGAAGGGCTCACAAGTCCCCTAGACCTCAGAGCAACCTGTTCTGTCTCTTGTCCATCTTTCTCCAGTCTTGTTTTTCTCTTCTACCCGAAGCTTTAGCAATGGTAAATGCCTTTCCAGCCACTTCTGCTGATTACACGTCCCCCTGACCGTTCCATCAGTCCTTGCAGCCCCTTTTCTAATGCTTTGTTGGGCTGAGCCTTAAATGTCCGTGGTTTTCAGGAGGAGGTGAGCATAAAGCCTAGCAGTGAATAGATTTTGCAATTGCTTATGCAGCAGCCATCGGATGCTTGACAGCTTCATAGGCTGTTTTATAGGGAGCTCATCTCCTGCATTTGGGCTGCAGCAGGAAGGGCACTGCCTGCTCGATCCCGAGCCCCCTGAGGCCACTACCCAGATGCCCAGGCAGGTGCAATTACAGAAATGGAATAAAACCCCATGGTGCTCCTACCCAGCACTGGAGAGGGGTGGCGTGAGCCATGGTCTGCAGCAAAACACTGTCATGGTGCTGGCTGTGCCAGGCCTGGAGCAGCGTTCCCAGCAGCAGGGCAGTGCCACGAGGTGGCCGTGCCTTGGCTGGGGCTTGGGACAGTGGGAGCCTTGGGGAGGGCAAGAAGCATCACCCCTGGGAAAGCATCACCCCTGGTCCCAGGAGAAGGGGACACGCAGGGCCGTGGGAGGTGACTCAGGCAGCAGCAGTGAGCTGCGCTGCTGGTGGGGACCCTGCAGGGCTTGGTTTTTGGACAAGAAAGGTTCAAATAGCGTTGGCTGAAAAAGCCATGAGCAAAAGCCCTCTTTGCATCCACATATCCAGGGGTTCAGTCACCATAGAGGTTTATGACACTACATATCACAAATTGACATGGGTGCGTTAGTTAAAGCCTCACAGTAGTACTGGGGAGAGGGCACCCAGACCTGTTATCACCACTGGGAAGCGGAGCTGTGGTTGAAGCAAGTTCCATTGGGTCACACAGGGACTGGGACCGTGGAGATTGGGTTCCCATTGTTTGTGGCAGTCAGGGTATGATGCTGCTGTTCCTGATCACTGAAAACAGAGTCATCGTGCTGTTCTGTACCCAGGCACTAGGACCAGGATATCAACATCGATGGTACAAATCTGTATTCAGGTTTTTTGCTGTAGCAGATGCATCTTGTTAATGCACCTCTGTGGTCAGTGACAGTGGTGGTGCCCCGGCAGCAGCCAGAGGTGCTCTTGTAGGTGACTGGAGATCCCATCGAACTGCCCGAGTGCTCTGGGATCACTGGTTCAGCCCCCAGTGAGCCCAGCAAAGATTTTTATTTTTCAAAAGAGCAGAGGTTGAATCCATCCTAGGACTTACGGAGCCTTTGTTTTGTGAGGATTAACCCAAGAAGAGCCACGACTGCGTCCAAGTAAGCGTTATATATATGGCACGTTTTGCTGTTGAAGGTGCAGTAGGAGTCATTAGTACCCATAATAATTGTTGTTGTTGCTATTGCTTTATTACAGCAATATAATGAAGTATGAGTGGAGATAACTCCTGGTTAAACTTAATTTCCTCTGCAGGAACAGAAATGTTGACAAACTAATGAAGGGAGCCAACGGTGCTTTGCACTTGAGTTGGCTCAGTGTCAGCCAAAACGGCAAGTGCAATTACATTGCATCCAGTTTTAAGGAGGGGAAAGTCCTGATAAGTAAGTGGAACTAGGATCTTGCCAGCCAAATATATATATATATATATATATATATATATATATATTATCTGGTTGCTTTTAACTAACGCTGCCTCCTTTCTGCCCTGTGGATGTGCTTCGTGTCCCAGCTCCTGGCCAGATGAAAGACGTCTTTCTCCTGGAAGATACCCGTGTGGGAAGGGTTAAAGAGAGTGATGTGAATGCTTGCTCAAAACCACAATAAATTAGATGAGTGATGATTATTTAGCACTATAGGATAAAGGGTTAGGACTCCAAGCCTCAGGCCAGCGTGATTTGCTTTCCGTGGGGTAAGATACTGTCTACAGGATGCCTGCTTACTGCCTTATTTATACAAAGAGGGGTAGAGAGCCTATGTGCAGTGGGTCTTGCTGGTGTGTGTGTTAGCAGAGGCCACTCTCCATCTCCCTGTGCCTATGTATGTTAAGTGCCAGGTGGCAGACAGTTGGAGAGGAGAGATGCAAAAGCTGTGGAAAAAAAGAGCCAATGGCTCTGGCGCTGCCCCGCTGGCCCAGCCGGGCGCAGCTCGAGCAATATACTTACTTTGGCTCCCTTCCCTCGCTGGCGTCATCAGCGTATTAACTGGAGATGTGGCCATGAATTTTTTAGTGCCAGCAAAGAGCTGAAAGTCTGAAACGTTGAATAGGTAACGAGAGCCGCTGCTCTGTGCGTGCTCCCCCGGGGGAGATGCATGGGGCAGGTGCTGGGTACCTGGGCTGTGCTGGCGGAGCTGGGAAGTGCTGTGCCGGTGCCTCTGCATCCGCTGCGTGCCTCCATCGGGGTCACCGACACTGCTGCGCCGTGGGTTCGCGAGCTCCTGGGCAAGATGTGCTGAGAAGAGCATTGATTTTGTTCTGAATAGGCAGAAATAAACCAGACAGAACTGTATCAGCGATATTGTTGTGTCGGATTGTTATTTAAAACAGCGTTTCATCTGGAAGCTCTGGCCAGCCCTTTGATTGAGAATCAGCTGGGTTTGTTATCGTGCCTATGTTTAAATTTTACTTTCCATTTAATCTCTTTAGTCTGCATCTTGCATTAAAAACCCACTTGATTTTATGACCAGAAGATGCCCTGGCTGCTCCTTCCGTAACAACTGCCTCGCCACCAGATATGCCATAGCCATTAAACCGACCCCTGTGGTGACCTGCATATCTTTAAGCATTTAAATGAGTCCTACAAATTAGGCTTTTAGGATTAGTCATTGTAGATTTGCAGCATCATTGGTGTGTTGCCAAGGCCCCCAGTTTTGTCGCCATGACTACTGCCACGGGGTTACCGAGGAGAACAAACTGCAGGAAAGTTTATTAAACAGAAAACTTATGTGCCAGAGCCCGAGTGGGTGAGCTAGGGGAGCACCTGGATGCTGATACCGGAGGTGGGCCTCTGGAGGGGGGACGATGCTGTTTTCCACCCAAGGAAAATCACCTAGTGTGTTTTGGGAAGCTGGAGAGGCAGTGGGAATGTGTGCTCAGTCCATGATATGCCCTCATCCTGCGGGGACTGTCCCCAGAGAGGGCCTTGAACCCTCTGTGGTGCACGGAGCTGCAGGAAGGGTGATCCTGGGATGGAGCTGCTGCAGTACAAAGTCCTCTTGTACTGTGTTGTACCAGAGACTGAGGGGCGACAACTGTCAAGTTTGGGGGATTTTTTTAAACCTTAGCACTGAAAAACAGGATGCTGTGGTTTGTCTCCAGTAGGGAATATAGAACCCAACTGTTCTCTGCTTTCACCTATTTAGATACATGCCTGCCTTGTGCAAGGGGAAGCACCTGACCCATGTCCACCTTCTTTTCAAGACCTTCAAACATGGGAACTGGGGCTTTAGAAACTCCAAAGTGCCATTCTTTCAAGGTCTATGGTCTTTTATCATTTGAAAACCCAGCCCCATAACTTTTTTTTTTTTTCTTTGTTTTGTTTTTCCCTTTGGATGTCTTCCTCTAGGACCTTTAACGTGTGTACACATCAGTTTGCTTGGGAGCTCATGAAAAGGTCGTGCATTTGGTAGGTTCATCCTGGCATAGTTACTGCCATGCTGTTGATGTACATGGCTCTTTCTCACAGTTTTCTCCAGTTCCTCAGTGTAACTTCACTGGTTCACAAGAACCTGGTACCAAAGTCTTCCTCCTGGCCAAACCTGCTGTCCTCTTTGGCACATCTTAGACTCCATTGTTGAAGCCTTCAACAAGACAATGCTAGAAATGATCAGCAGATGTTCACCTGCACCTATCGGTAGTAGTATCTACATTACAAAGCATCCTTTATAGTCCTTGAAGGGAGAAGGGAATCCACAGAATGGTTCTTAGGTCTTCAGCAGCTCTGCAGACACTTTCTCCTGCTTTGGGCAACACCAATAAACCAGCTGGCCAACAGCACGCTTAGTGCTGGGCAGGAGCTCCCAGAGAGCTTCCCTCCTGCAGGAATCTACTTTTTCCATCTCAGCTCATCCCTTCTCACAGGCTTGTGGCCGAGCATCTCCCTGAAGTCAGCTGCCCTGTCTTGAGCTTGGGATGCTCCCAGAGCTCTGCCACCAGCTCTGGGCCACCAGCTTACCATCCTGGCATAGAGGCCTGAGGGGTTTGTTTGTTTGCTTTTGGAAGAGATTCTTTGAATTCAAAGCACAGCAAATTCCTGGCGGGGCAGCTGATAGTTCATGCTCTGTGACAGCTCCGTGCCTGGGACTTGCTCTTCCATGGTCCTTCCTGACCTTCCAGCAACAATGCCAAAAACCTCTGTCATGGGTTACAGATCAAAAATACAGAAATAGAACAAACCAACATGCTGGGGTCAAGAAGGGGACAAATTCTCCTGATGCCAGCTCATATGTGTGGCCTGAAGACAAATTGCCTGTCCTGTGAGCCTGATACTGGCTGAAAATGGGACTGGTTGGGAGGGGAGAACCTCACAGTGCATGCAGAAGCTGGCATGTTTGTGTGTTATCTATAGGAGTATGGATGTACATGCACACAAACACTTTACATTTTCCTGCTAGCAGGCCACCACAGCCCTACTGCTTCCTCAGTTTGGAGGTTTCCCGCTTAAACCATTTTGGTTTCCCTCTTACGTTATGTTTTTACCTCTAATTTCCCACAAATGGGCAGTCAGGGAGTTCTCCTACCGCTCTCCTAAAGGTTTCCTTCCCCAGAACTAAACTGCTTTTGCAGAGGATTTTCACTTATGCAGTAAAGTGCTTGTTAGAGGTCTGTGTGGGTGACTAAATGCTGTTTGCTTTCCAGTGTCGGTCCTGTTCCATAGTTGTTTTTTGTCCTGAGTGTTCTGGAGAATTAGGGGAAAACAATGTTTTAGCTTGAGACCCGTCTCAGCGTAAGTGAATTTTGTGCCTATTTCTTCTAAGTCTGGCTACATTGATATCATGGTTAAGGGAGTGGAAATAAGGAAGTAAAATCCTGAGCCGTCTTGTCTGGGTGAACTGGCTGCTTCCAGAGTATACAGCCTGCTGTGGAAAGCATCTCTTTTTTAATTGCACCTAAAGCTGCTGTTTGGTGGGATTTAGGGCTGGATTACCCCAAAACCTGGCTGTCTCAGGAACACCGATGTTCTCTGTAAGAAAGTGAGATTTGCACATATTCACTGAATGAGCCTCTCTTTCGGCTGCTTTCAGCCAAATTTACCAGAAGTCCATCATGGAGCCAGTCTTCCTTCCCCTTATCCTCACCCATTCATCCCTTTTATCTGCTGGCAATTACCTTCATGATAACAGAATCAAATGGCTGCAGATGAGGTGAACACACCATAGCGCCTCTCCCCAGGTTCAGCATTGGGCCTGGCCACCTGAGCAGGCTTTGCAGGGAGATTTTGGGTGCTCCCTCGTTGCGGGGTGTTGCAATCTAGCAGTGTGTACTCTTGAACTGTCTTGTTCTTTGTCTCTCAGGGTAATAATTACCCAGACCATTTTACCTTCCAAATGCTTTGCAGCTATTAGTCACTCATCAGCATTCCTAAAACAACAGGGTTCATATCCCCATTGTAGAAATAAGGAAAGGGAGACAAAGAAGGTAGCAACAGAGCTTTGCAGAAAGTGTCTGCAGCCCTGGGGCCTACTGGGAGGCTTCATTTGCAGCGTTGCTATTTCCAAGGTGAGAGCAGCGCTTGTGCACAGTCAGGCTCTGCATGTCCTGGGGCGGGAGAGGCTTTTGAAAAATTGCCCCTGAATTAGAAAGTTGATTTAGGAGTTAGATCAGCTTTCCTCCAACTGCGAGGCTTGTTTGGGGGACTCAGCAGGGAGATCATGGGTGAGTTTCCAGCAAAGCCAGCGCTGCGGGAGGATGGGCAGCAGTTTGAAGCCTTCCTGCATCATTTTCACGAAGCATTAAGCAACCTGGAATGAAGAGAGGGCTCAAGTTCTGCTGAACATCAACCAGCCATGCAGAGGGAAGAGGGAAAACTGCTGTCTCCTGCCTGAGCTTTGTCTGCAGCTAACCCTTACGTTCTGGCCATTTGTATTCCTGGTTTGTAGCCTGCCCTCCTGCATCTCTCTGTATCCTGGCGAAGGAAGTGCTGTGATCAAATGTTAATGCTCAGGAAAACCTTGCTGTGAGCAGCAGCGCTCGCATCCTGCTGTTTAATTTTGCTTGTCGTGGGCTACGGGGATCAGTGGTTAGGGCAGGCTGGCTGCCGCAGCTTCTCTTGCACCAGGCTGCAGGGAACCGTGCAAACCACGGCCACCTCCCTCCCTTCGAGTGCTAAATACGTGGTGTGTCCTATCTGTAATGCTCCTTATCGAGGGCTGGCTTTGTTTACTTGCATAATTCCCTCAGTGCCTTAGCAGATTAGCATGATTTCAAAGTGTTAAGAGCATCAGTTCCTGAAAGAGTTTTGCAGTCAGCTTGCCTCGGCCTCCCCCATTCAGATTAGATGCAAACACGTTCTTGATAATAGAAAACCGTTTGGACAGAGGTGGTTTTCCTTTCATCCTAGATGAATAATAGAAGCATGGAGACCTGTTAGCGAGAAGCATGGCTTTCTCAAGTGGCTGCTTTAATCCTTGCTGTGTCTCTGGTTCATGGCTTTTCTGTGGGCTCATGTTTAGGAGCGGTGGAAGAAGCCCCACGTCCTGCAGCAAAGGCCACAGCCCCTGTGAGGACACTCGCTCCTCCGAAAGGGACTGGTCCTGAGCCTTGTCAGTGGGCCTGGGCCTAGCCCTAACCCAGCTGGCACCTCCTTGGGGCCTTTGCCTTGTGGCCATGCACATACCCAGCACAGCCAGGGCTGCTTATGAGGTACCTTTACTTTGCTTGGAGCGCTGGGTGCAGCAGAGAAGGCTGAAGCTTTGGTCTGTGGGGTAACTGAGCAGGTATCTTTAGCCCCAGCCAGTCCCAACCTGCTTGTTGCTGCTCTCCTTGTTCGTGCTGTGTCCCTGCTGCACGGGGAGCAGTGTTGGCTGCCCCCCTGTTGTCTTAGAGAAGCACCAGCCAGCCGGGCCTGTATCCGAGCTTGGGCTCGGCTGGAGCCCAACACTGACTTTGGTACCCAGGAAAATCTGACGTTGTTCCTGCTTGCTCTCAGCCTTCCCTCACCACCCTCCCCTAAAACTCCCACCCCTCAGCTTGCTGAATAATTTCAAGGTGCTAATTGCCCTGCACCGCAGCTGATGCATTGATCTGGAACGCAAACAGTCTCGAGATAATTTTCTCTCAGAGCCGGCCTGGGGCTTACGCAAGTGCTGGTGTTTGTTTCCTTGTTTTTAATTTCCTGCAAAGAAAAGCTTTTGTGCGGCTCTTGACAAGATGCCTGTGCCTCAGTCTCTGCTGCTCCATCAGGGCACGTGGGTCTCGAGGAAAACGGACACTGACAGTGCCCATTCCTTGTGTAACCGAGGTCTGTGGGTGCGAGTTGGAAGTCCTGCTCGGTCGCGTCCTTTGTCAGAACTGCGCTCTGCTCCTCGGGGTATCAAGTGGCTGCTCTTGCTCATCATTAGCCCAGCCTTTGGAAAGACTAGGAGCAACTCAGACTCTGTCCTGTTAGCTAAATACTTGTTCTGTTAGCTAAATCCTTGGAGCAAAGCTTGCTCATCTCCGAGGACTCTGATATCCCTGCTGCGGCAGCCGGCCACAACAGAAGAGGGCTGGCTACCAGCCCCTGGAGAACACAGCACACACCCTGCGCGGCAAAGAGTTAATTTTCCTGTGGCTGTTGCTCTCAGCTGCCAGCAGAAGCCTTGTGCCGAAGGTTGTGCTGGTTGTGCTGAAGGTTGTGCTGGTTGTGCTGCTGGCTGTGCTGTGTGCTTGCAGGGTTTGAGCCGTGGAGGGGCGGGGGAGTGCAGATGATGTAATGTGAGCAACTCCCGGGGCTCTGCAAGCAGGAGGCTGAGGAAAAATAAACTCAATGGCAGCCGTTTATCTCCCCGGCTCGCAGGCACCGGTTCAGTTTACCTGCAGGATTTGCTCTCCTACCTTTTAAATAAAATGGGTGGTGCTTTTGCTGAGCAGGGAGGAGGGCAAGGCTGGTGCTGCAGCTCTGGGCCAGGGTGGTGATGGGGAGCAGAGTTCCTGCAGGATGGTGCTGGTGGGGCTGTGCACTGGGACGAGCTCCACTGCAGGACATCCCTGTCCCTGTCCAGGACATCCACCTCCATCAGCAAAGTGTGGAGCAAACTTTGCATATGATTCTGCATCAGCCCTGCCTGCGGGTGGCATGCGTGTGTAGGCAGCAGTGAATAGCAGTCATCTATCCCTGAATCACGAGAAAAGTGAAAAGGGAGCGTAACACCTCCCTCCTCCAGAGAAGTAGCCCCTTCTTTACAGGCTCAGGAAGGTGCCTGTGGGTTTCTTCAGTGATCAGCTTCACCAACCCAGAGCCCTTTGAGAAATGCTGCTGCAAGGCTGGCAGAGGTGGAGGACAGATCCCAGGTGTGCACGTAAGGAGGTGGGAACAGGGAGGTGGTGGCATCATGTGTCTGCTGAGTGCCTGCCAGGGGCAGATCTGTTGCTTTGGCCGGAGGGGAAGGTTCACACCAGCAGTGTGTCACACTGTGCCCTTGCAGGGATGGGAAGCTGGCTTAGGCACCAAGCCATAGCTTTAAGGATTTCACTGACAGAAACAAAAGAATTTCTCGTGCTGCTATTTCAAAAACACCTGCATGAGTGTGTGTGTGCAGCCCTCACACCTGTGTATTCATCTTTCCAGAAGTGGCAAGGACTGGTGACACCTCTAGAACACTTCGGCACCTCCCAGCCAAGGCAAGATTTTCTCACTTCAAACAAAACACTGACATACCCCCTCTGAATGAGGGGGTATGAATGAAAGAAACATTTCACAAAAATGGAAACTGAGCTGCTGCAAAGCCCCTTCCCAGCACTGCCCTGTGTCACCTGCATGCCTGCTGCTGGCAGGGGACGTGGATGGAGCAGAGCTCAGCAGGTCTGCGTGGCTGGCAGCCCAGGGGGTCTCTGCTTTTTGCAGCAGTGGCTTCAGATGGCAAGTGGCAAGCAGGTGTCATCCTCGGGACAGTGGGCTGGGTAGCCAGCACTCCCTGATTTCTCTCTGGTTTGCCCACAGATGTGCAGGTATGTCAGTGCTGCCCCGAAATTCATTTTTGAACTGGTGTAAGTGCTTGAGAAGTGTTTTGGATCCATCCTGCAGTCTCCGAGTAACACAGGAACACCCAAACAACAGAGCTGTGTGATCCCCTGTCACTTGGCTACAACTGACACTGCCTCTGGCCTGACTCAGTGTGCCATTGGTGTGGATCCAAAACATCTATAAGAAAGATTTCTTCTCCTCCAGGTCTGCTAACTGGAACAAGGGGTGGGGGCATTTAGAAAAACAACTTCAAAGCTTGGAGAGCTTGGAAATTTCAAGTAAACATATTTACTCTGCAGAGACTTGCTCTAGCATTGCTGTGTGTCAGAGACCCACCTGAACATTACAAATGGCCTCTCTCATTCATTTCACTCCTGTAGCCTCGTCTGTAGCTCTGGACACGACCCGGGATGACACAAGTGTTCTCCTGTTTGGGTGGTACATCACAGCTCCACAGCAGCACGTCCAGGAACATCCATCCATTGCACCCGCGGGGAGCACAGCTTCACCAGGCTCTGCTTCTTGCCACAGCCTTCACTCCAGGCTGGGGGCAGGACTGGTCAGCCTGGGGGCTTCCTTGAGGCCAGGAAACAATGATGTTTGCAGCAAGGTCCCTGCGAGACTCCTCAGTTACAAACTCCTGAGCCAGCGAAGGGAGAGGGCTGAGCACATGAGCTCACGTGGGTCTGAAGGTTTGTGCTGGGTGTCTCCAGTGAAGCTGCTCGAGGTGCAGCAGGTCCGGTAGGTGTGCAGGAGATGACACCAGCGCTTGGGCATGCTGGTGGTTGTTGTGGGACATGAGAAGACCCCAGGCTGCCTCTGCCTGCAGCACCTGGAAGGCTGCAGCGCAGTGCTCAGTGGCTGTGGAGTTCGGCTCTCCATCACATGAACACAAAGATGCTAGAAGATGGGGAAGCTGAGACTGGGAGGAATATTTGCAGGTTTGAGAGCAAATGTATCTTGCTTCACATAGCTGTAGATCTCTCTCCTTGCATTGCAAACACATTCTTTCCCCCCCTGGGAAGTCCTGGCCTTTCATTGCTGCAAGGCGATCCAGCTGCACTCCAGATGCAGACCAAAGGAGTCACTTGTTTTGCTTGTAGGTTGGAGCCTAATGGAGGGAGAAGAAAGCGACTGATTGGATTTCTGCAGCTGTTGCTGTTTTTCCTGCTTCAGAGTGAAAGAAGGCGTGGAGACCCCTCAGCTCTGGGGTGCAGGCACTGCTGGGGATGGCTCAGAGTGGGGACACAGGTGGCTTTGAGAAACCTGAATGAAAAGAAAATACCTGGAGGCAAATACAGGGGAGCTCCTTCCTAGAACAGCACCTGGCCGGGTGGCCAAGCTACATCTCCTAAGCTCCTGTTTATTTCTGTTACTGCTGTAATACCCAGGAACCACAGCTGAGCTGAATGCTCCATGCTGCCAACATTTTACATGTGTTTCATCAGACAAGGACTTTAGCAGCCAAATATTTAATGTGGAAGGGAAACACAGGTAAAAGGAGGTGATGTGATGTGCCCAAGGTCACCTCACAAGCTAATGGCAGACGAGTGTGGGTGAGCCGTGTCCGTTCAGGTCAGACCACTGTGGGGTCAGCGTCCACCTGCAGCACCTTGACCCCTGCTACTGCTCCGGTGTCCCTGGGCCCAGCCCGTCACTGTCCTGCAGGGCCATGGCACCTGCAGAACATCCTGCAGCCCTCAGCCAGCCCCCAGCCAAGGGAGGAGCATCAGAGAGCATCAGAGTCCAGGAGAGAGACACTGCTTCTGCAGCCAGGAGAGCATTCATCGTGAAAACTGGTTCCTCCAGAGAGCACCAAAGGCTGTGGGAAATCAGCAGAGCTTCATCTTTTCCAGCACGTGGGTGATGTGTACTCCAAATCCCTTGTATTTAAAAGAGAAATAAGCAATGGGGTTGAGGAGGAATGCATTTTAATTATTTATCTGAATGTTGATGCAAGTTAGCGTTACGTGGGCCCCCAGCACTTCATTAAGCATTTTCGGTTACTAAAAGTCTTCCTACCTGCAGAATACTGTATTCATCAGTGCACCCTTCTCCCATAAGAAGCTTCCAGGAACTTATGCAAATATCTTCCTGTTATTTGGTGGCAATTTGGATGGTCACCAAACGCAGGTGCATGGCTGTACAGGTGAGCTGTGTTCTGCTGGAGGAGTCCCTGCCCTCAGCAGCTCCTGCAAACGCCTCATCCGCGGGCAGGATGGGACCCACATCTCCAGCTTGGAAGGGCATCTGCCAGCACCTACGTCTTCAAGGTCAAAAGCAGCAAGGCAGAGTGCAGCAGGAGACTTTCATCCCCTGTGCTTCCTCTTTGCCACGTTGGTGGCCAGCTGCTCTTTAATCCTGGCTCTGCTTTCTGGACCTCTGTGCTGAGCAGGCGGCAGAAGTGCAGCCTGTGCCAAAAGACCTGGGGTGCAGAGATACAGCCCTGTCCCTGCAAGAAGAGAGCAGAGTGCCAGGATCTCTCTTGCAGCCACTGATGTTTCAGTGGCCAGGACAGCAAAAGCCCTGAGGTGCCAATGTCCCCAGTGAACGCATGTCTACCGGGATCTTTCTTCCCTCTGTCTGCAGTGGGGTGTTGAGTTGGATCATTCAGGGTGACGGTCTCTTTTCACACGTTAAGAAGTGATAGTTTGTGAGGCAACAGCCTCCAGGTGAGATTTAGGTTGGATATCAGGAAGAATTTCTTCCCAGAGAGGGCATCTGAGCCTTGGAACAGGCTGCCCAGGGAAGTGGTGGAGTCTCCATCCCTGGCGGTATTTAAGAGACGTGGACGTGGCACTAAGGAACATGGTTTGCTGATGAGATTGGGTAGGTCAGGTTGATAGTTGCACTTGGTGATCTTCGAGATCTTTTCCAACCTGTATGGTTCTGTGAGTCTCTACACTCCTTGCCACGTCTCTTAACATTAGCAGAAGTCTTTGCAAACATTAAGGTACCTTAGTTATGGTGGGGGAACACTGGCTTGCAGCTGGCCAGGGCTGTGCACAGCGGGTGAGCATTGCCGGGCAATGGGGCACTCCAGTTCTGTCCCAGTGATGCCAGGTGATAGCTGATGACTGCTCAAGCACATGCACATCATGAGCTGGAGGCATCGGGGGCGTTTCTGGGTGCAGCACGCTGCAGCAGAGCTGGTCTCCAACATGAGAGCACCACGAGTCCCAGCCCAGCAGCGCGCGATGCCGACTGTGCGTCTCGGTCCAGCTGTAGCTGGGACCGCTTCTCTGCGTGCTGCGTTTGTTGGCAGAGGAATGCAGCACGGGTGTGAAGATGAATCTTTATGCCTCTACTTTTTAAACTAAGGAAAAGTGCAGACATTTTTAACCTGGCTTTTGGAGGCTTTTTGCATACATAGCAGCGTCTGATAATATCCAGTTTATTTTACCTCTTTCCCAGGAATGGGCTTTCCAGGTTCCTCTGCTTGCTGTTTTCAGGCAGCAGAGAGATCCTGAAGGGCTTGGGGTGGGTAAAAGTCACTGGCTTGTCTCCTCAGCCCCAGCGGTGTGCCGGGAGTATTTGATTGCTGGAACTAGCCCAGACTCCTGTCTGCACCCTTAATTGGGAAACAGGGATGGGGATGAGCAAGGGACTCCAGAGGTGTAAATAGATCAGTCAGCCACATGGCGTCATCTCTGCTCTGTACAAACGCAGCTGAGGACATGCTGAGCAGAAAGAATAATTTTAATTAGCACGTACTCCTTCCCAGGCTCCGTGACTAGTGTAAATACATCCCCACTTCTGCTGCTTTCAGCAGCCTAGCTAGGAAACTTTCCAGGAAGGTGCTGTACCAGCACGTACCCCATCTCATTCCTCAAAACCCACGTGGGCCGTGGCCACGTATGCAGAGGTGAGGATTCCTTCAGCATCTGAAAAAGGGACGCATGTCTTCTGAATAAGCAAAGAGAAGCAGCAATAAACTGTCCTCTCCCATCGTGCAGGGCATGGCAAGCATGCCTGGGATGTGTTTTGGTAACGGTACATAAGTGGTAAAAATACACTGACTCCTCTGCCTTTGAGCATGACATCTCCAGTGCTGTCAGAACGACGTTCCCACTTACTGCATGCGGATACGTGGGCAGCTCTGGAGCAGTGAGAAGCTGCACAGCGTTACGTCCTCCCTTCCCAACAAACTCTTACAAAGGTCTTGCTCGAGAGCTGCTCAGCTGTAGCGCCTGCAGAAGCAGTTGTGTTTCACATGGCAGTGGATGGGGCTGGTTAGGTTATTAAGTCACAGAGATCGTAGAACCACAGAATGGTTTGGTCATCTAGTTCCAACCCCCTGCCAAGGGCAAGGATGCCACCCACCACACGAGACTGCCCAGGGCCTTGTCCAGCCTGGCCTTGAACGCTTCCAGGGATGGGGCATCCACAACCTCTCTGGGCAACCTGTGCCAGTGCCTCACCATCCACTGAGTGAAGGATTTCCTCCTTACCTCTAATCTAAATCTCCCCACTTTCAGTTTAAAGCCATTCCCCCTTGTACTTTCACTATCTGTCCATGTAAAAAGTCCCTCTCCATCTTTTTCATAAGCCCCCTTTAGGTACTGAAAGACTGCACTGAGGTCTTCCCGGAGCCTTCTCTTCTCCAGGCTGAATGCCCCAGCTCTCTCAGCCTGTCTTCAGAGGAGAGGTGCTCCAGCCCTCTGATCACAAGTTGTCCTTCTGGGCTGCAGCCACACGCTGCTGGCTCCTGTTGATCTTTTTGTCCACCACAACGCCCAAATCCCTCTCCACAGGGCTGCTCTCGGTGAGTTCTTCTCCCAGTCTGTGCTCATGTCTGGATTGCCCCAGCCCGGGTGCAGCCCCCTGCACTTATTGAACCTCGTTAGGTTCACGTGGGCCCACTTCTGAAGCTTGTCCAGGTCCCTGTGGATGGCTTACCTTCCTTCTGGTGTACTGACTGCACCACTCAGCTTGGTGTCATCTGCAAACTTGCTGAGGGTGCACTCGATCCCATCATCTATGTCATTGATAGAGATATGAAACAGCACCAGTCCCAGGACAGACCCTGAGGAACACGACTTGTCACCAGCCTCCACCTGGACATGGAGCCAGTGACCACCACTCTCCGGCTGCAGCCAGAGATGCTTTACAGAAAAACATCCCTGTTTGAAAATTCAGAATATTCGCATGCCCCTGCAAATTGTTTATGGGGACAGCGAAGCTTTGGTGGTTATTGCTGAGCTGACACAGTCTCTTTCCAGTTGCTCCTGAAAAATATTCTGTATTAACTCAGCTGCTGCCTCTGGCAAGGAGCTACTCCTTTCTGTGCCTGAAGGATTGCCCTGGGTGAGCGAGGTGAGCTGGGAGGCAGGGAGCTGAGTCTCCCAATTTTTAGAAAGTAAAGGGGGGATGAGCATGTTTGTAATTCCTCTCCAGTGAAGGGCCTGGATAACTGCCTTGCTTTTGAGTAGTAACAGTAGTTTGTCAGACGGACATGGGACCTGGGTTCACTGTGTGCAATCCCCTGTGTGTGTGATTTGTCCTGTTCACACAAGTAATGTGAAATTCACACTGGTCATTACGCTGGTTAGGGTTTAATGGAACTGCCAGGAAAACATGAGAAAATTGCACTGGGTATGTTCGTCCATTCTGGTGTAAACCCATGAACGGCCTTTTAGATTGAGTTAATCCGTAGTTGAAGGAAAACCTGTAACGGCAGGCAGGGACTAGGAGAAGATAAATCTCACGTGGGAAATGGCTGCATGGCTTAGGGAGCGCTCACAGGAGGTGCAGAGAGGTAGGGAGAGCCGGGCCAGGCTGGGTGCTGTGCAAGCTCCAGCTGCCCAGGGCTCGGGGACAGAGACTTTTCCCGGCTCTGTGTGCTTGTTTTCCCTTCCTTGTCTTCTTTTCCTCCTTTCCTTTTGTCTGCCTTTCGTGGTCTTGATAGTGGAAAGTGAGAGACCTTTGCCTTTCAAACCTACCTTAATATCCCCAGAATAGCACTAGCACCAACAGCTTCCTCCCACAGCAGAGAGAAAGCATCACCCTGGAAAAATCCTCAAAGAGGCCAGAGCAATGCTTCCCCGTTCTTCCCATTCTTATTCTGTTTTCAGACACTTCAATCTTTGCCAAATTCCCTTTCTGGGCAGAAACTTTCCATGCTGTTTTTCTCTGTAGTGCTGATTTTTGCATTAACTGTGAAATGCTTTGATTGTGAGATGTATATAAACCCCAGCTAAACAGGTCAGCTGTTTTCTTGAGAGCAAGGCTTAGAGGAAATGTTATTTTTTGTACCCGTTTTATAGGTAGGAAACTGAGGCACAGAAGCATTGAGGTTAAATATATAAAATGTCAAGCTGTCATTTCCTCACTGCAGAGTGTTTGAGTTTATGAACCTAACAATGTTCTTTTGACAGTTTTGTGAGTGGGATAATACCTAAATAGGAAAATGAGATGACGGGTTTCACAGCTTCCCTATTGAGGGAGTTTGGAATAAAAAACTCAGTTCTGCATGTTCTGGTAGATAAAAATGTCAAAAACACAGAAGCAATTGGAGATGGCGAGGTTCCCCGGCTGCTGATGCAACCCTGCAGAAGTGCCTGGGCATCCCATCAGGAGAATATGTGGGGCTAAGAAGAGTAATAAGGGAGACAAAAGTTGAAGTTTGCTGGTCCACTGTGGTCCTGGAGAAACCTGCTGTCCCGTTTCCTGGTCGCATGCGGTATCTAAATGAACACTTGGAGCAACCAGTACTTAAAAGATCTCTGATGTCCTGCAGGATCAGACGTATCGCTGCCAGCTTGTGCCTCCAGGGCTGACCCAGAGCACACGTGGGTCTGGAGGCATCACATTCCTCGTGATGTGACTCATGCTGGCAGGACTTTCTCCTCTGCCTGCTTCTGGCACCCATCACCTCCAGCATCGCCCTCTGAAGAGGGTGGCAGTTGACCAAACTGAACGTAAAAGGAGAGAAAAAAAATTACAAAAGCCGCTTGGTTGCAAGCATGCCGACCTCTTCCCAGGACGACCTCGGGCTCATTGTATGATTTCAGCTGAATCAGAGCTGTGGGATTTTCTTCCTTCTCTCCTGCACAGAAGCATTAACGTTTTGGACCTAATCACCTTGTTTCCCAGCACAAAGCCAGGCGATGCGCTTTCATCTCACCCGGCTATTGTGCTCTGCTAAGTCCCTCGGTGTGAGAGTGCTCCATGGCACTCGAATCAAACCGACTCAGAGGGCTTTCTGCCTGGCAGCCATCTCGCACCGTGCTGCAAATGCCTGCGGGGCTTATTGAGAGTTGGTGTGGCAACGACACTGCCTTGGCTCCCAGTTATTAAGTGCAAAGCTGGCAGTGCATGTGCCTAGATGCAAAAGAAAGGATATTTGCATCCTCTGACAGGTTATGATTGGCATAGTAATATCCCCAAGACACTTCTTCACCCTGGTGGGGTCCCTGTAGGGGAAGCTCAGCAGTGGATCGCCTCGGCTTGTCCTTGTGGCAGAGCAAAGCAAGGAACGGGGCGTCATGCAGGAGTAACCCAGGTGATTCTGGGGTGGTGAGGACTGGGACACAAGGAGCTGGGCATTGTACTGGCTCCAGAGCTGTTTCTGGAATTTAGCACACCACATAAACTGATAAAATGACATCTCTACCCCAATTTCAGCCCATCTGCATTGCTTTCTGGAAGCGAGAGAAACAAAGTACCCCATTTCCTAGCACTAAAGGAGTGTTACTTTGCATAATCTCTCCAAAGATGGGAGACTCAGGTGCTTATCCTCTTCCCACTCTCCCCCCAAGATTTTGAGCTCATGTGGCCAGTTTCCACAGTGTTCTCAAGAATAAAAAGCCCCTGAGAGGTCGTCTGAGCCAGGACATCCAGTTCAAATGCATGCACTATGTTAGGTGTCAGGGAAACCAGGCCAGCAGGTGCTGGAAACCCACCCTGGGCATCCTGACTCCCCATGGGCTTGTTGATGGTCTGGCTACTGTGCGCTCATCTCGACGGCACCCAGCTGCAGTGCCCAGTGGCATCTCATCCCATCTTCGGTGGCTGCGTGACAAAGCCGATCAAGAAGTCGGAGAGATGCCTGGGCTTTGGATCAGGCTTTACGACCCGAGATAATCCCTCACTTCATTATAAGACAGGATTTTAAAACTGCGGAGCAACGGACAGCTTCCACTGGGCAGCGGGAAGAGAACCTTTTAATAAACATAAAAATCATATTAAAAATATATGTACATAAACTGTGCTGCCACGTAGAGGCATGGGTGACAGCTCCCCCAGTTTATCATGAATTTTGCAGTTGGCAGCACTTTTATTTTTAATGCCTGACCATTGGAGTCCTACTATTGGGGGAGCTTTTTCCTCTTATCTTTTTAATGCAAGCAGGACTCTAGCTGCTGGTTTTGCAGAGGGAGGCTATAAAAGGTGAAATAAGTACGGTGTAAGGGATCTAAAGCCAGAAGGCTGCTAAAAAAGAAGCACAGTAATTTTTAATTTCATTATTTTTCAACATTCAGAGTTAGCCATGGCTGAAAGCATAAAGCCCTAAAATGATGAATTGAATGAGCAATTGTTTCTCTCAGAGTACTATGCTGTAATGCAAAAATTTGTGTACCGGGCGAAGGTAGGTGCTTAGGAAATGATCCAACACATCACACCAAAGAAACAACCAGCTTAGCACCTTCATTTCCCTCCAAGCACCACAGTAAATCCATCATATATCTACGGTTTCATTTGAAAGCCAATAGGTATCCTCAAGTGCATATCTGATTGCTGTTAAGTTGGAACAAACTCTGCAGCAAATGGTGAGGTGCATTTACACTATGGAACCTATTCATTTTCTAGTTACTGTTGTGGCCCCTCAATTTAAGCCCTTGGAGTAATTTGAAGCCATTTATGTGAGGTGCAGGAAGACGAGTTCTGGTGGTGATGTGCTCTCAGAGCATTTTGCCCATTTTCTAGCAGGAGGGCTCTCTCCCAGTGTTTTGCGTACTGCCCCAAAGGGTGCACGTGGCAGAGGAGTCCCCAGGAAAACAAGGGACAGGAAAGCACAAAACACTGCTGTTCTCTCACAAACGAAAGCCAGGAGACTCCTACTTTGCTTTCCCCTTGAGGCTGAAGCTTGTCATCTGCCCAGCATCCTCCCAAAGGTATTTTCGGAGTGCCACGGGGAGCCCGGCTCGCTGTGCTTACAGCATTTCCTAGTGCCCTGGAGGCAGCTGCTCAATCCTTGCTTGGGTCTCGGCCAAGGTTTGTTGTCCTCACTGGAAATGGTATTGATTATTTGTGCTCAGGAGCCAATTACAGCCGATAAAACACTTACCAGCTCGCGGCCCAGGGTGGCGTGTGCCACAGAGGCTGCTTTCCTTCAGCTGTACCTGGATGTTCTGGAGCATCTGAGGTTCTGGATGATCGTGGCTTGCGTAGGTTGGTGGGGTTGGAAGCCAGCTAAGGTGGGTGAAATGGCAGCTGGAGTGTGTGACCTGCCAGCGGTGGTTGTGGTGACGGACAGAAAACAGTGGCGATGCAGCCTGCAGGAGCAGAACCGCTCCTGTGGGCCTTCTGGCAGCAGGCCTGTGAAGTGTTACACGGCCAAAACACCAAAACCAAAAGGCTTTGCTCCAAATCAGGCTCCAAAACCCTGCTCGTAATGAACAGAGCTCAATCCTGACTTCATAGAGGTCCTTTTCAGCCCAAGGTGAGGTGTCCCCTCTTGGTCAGAAGCAGGAGTGATGAGCCAACACTGAGGGGGTCTTGAGAGCCCGACGGAGGGGTCTCTGTGCTGGTCCTGTGGTGGGGGATGCCTCGGTGCCAAAGCCACCGAGGGGAGATGGTGGAGGTGGTGGATTTGGTGGGCTGGGGCTGAGTCATGGACAGTTTCTCATTTTGCTCTTTATTTATTACCTTCATCTGCTTCACTGAGTCTGTGTGAATGTCCTTTTGGTGTTTTTAGCTCTTCTTATGCTTGGTGCCTTTAACAGCTTCCTGGGCAAAGCACCTTCCCACGTGGCTTATTTGATTCTATTTAGAAGAAGTTATTGAGCTTCTAGCTTGGGTTTGTTTCAATAAAGTTTGGGTGTACCTTTCCATCCAGTTGCCTCTTGGGAACAGTGTCCAGAGGTGATGCTTTCAGTCACTTTCTATATAGCTTTTGCACAGTTAATTGAATTATGAGAAGAATGTTATTTAAACAAATGAAATGGCCCTGTCACACTTCCCAGGGCCTGTTAAGCCCATAAAAACAAACATGATCAACACTACCCAGCAATTACAAATGCAACTGGCAAATTGGCCTCCCTACCCTGTAATGAAGAGGTCAACGAGGTCTTCTCAGGGCAGTCCTCCAGCACCACGGCTGCCGGAGGGAATCACAGTAATGCCTCCATCCACTGAGCAATGCTGCATCTGCCATCACGTCCCCGACCCAAAATAGCTTCCTGGTATTTAACGGACTGCGATCACGTCACCCATGCACAGAAGGAAAATGAGCTGTGATCTCGCTGCTGGTGGCGAATCGCTCGGAGAATTGGGTGCGCTGGGGACGTGCCGGCTGCGGGTGAGAACAGGCCGGGGAGCGCAGGGACCTGGGCAGCCACCCTGCCCATTGCTTTAGGGGTGATTTTGCAGAGACAAGAGGTGCCACTTGGCCCTTCGGTGGTTTAGATGCCTGCCTGCTTTAATGGCTTTGGGATGCGGGAAATGGAAGTGTAAATACTGATGACGTGCAGGTGCCTTTCCTGTGCTTGCCTGCTCCGTGCTGCCAGGGAGCAAATACATGTCCAAAGGAGGAATGCTTTTTTTTTTTTTTTCCCTTCTTATTTGTTTCTCAGGCAAGGAGCAGAGGTGGGAATAAAGGAAAATAGACATCAGCTGCTTATTAGATCAGCAGCAGTTGTTTTGAGCCCTAGCTTCTCCATGCCAGTTGATGTAGTAAGCTTTGTTTTGGAGGTATCTTCCTGATGTGAAGGGCGATCTGATCACCAAATGGTATTTTGCTTCCATAATTTTTTGCAAGCAACTTGCAGTGGTCTCTCCGAGGTAACATGCTGTTGATTAATGCACAAACTTACCCAATCTCCCTGGTGCCCAGTTTTCATTCCGTGCAAGCTCTGATTATTCAGTAAAAAAGAAACACTGGCCTATGAAGCTAAACATCAAAATGCAAAAGCAGAACCCTCAGTGTCCCCACTGTTTGCAGTGTGTTTGCTCAGGGTTATTTTCATGCCACACACAATTGAGGTTATTGAGGAGAGCAAAACGAACAGTATTTGTTATTCAGTTCTTTTTGGGTTTTCAGCACTATCCTCATCTCAGAGCAGCAGTGCCTGGGGATTCAGGGGGTGTGAGGTTATGAATTTATTACATGGTGTGTGGAGCCGTACAGAAACAGCTCCCAGAGGCCTCACTGAAGGAGAAGGAAAGGATACAGCACAGAGGAGCCAGGAGTGGGTGGATGGAGTAGCAGACATGGATACGGACACGGGGCAGCGTGCCTGTGGTGCCAGGGTCTGAGTGCAAGAGCAGCAGTAATGCAATTTTATGTTTTCGGACTGCTGGGCCGCTCTAACCTCTAGCAAAGTGTAGCTTTCCACTGGGACCTCCACTGAGTCTTTGCTGGCTGAATCTGCATCTGAGGTCAAGTTCCTTAAGCCAAGGAGATTTAACTGGGATTATGCATTTGTGAGTCTGGCTCTGGCTCTGAATTGTTTGTTTCTGCAATTTGCCAAACCAAAATCCAAAGTCCAGACAATCTTAGAGAAGGTTATACCTTCATTCCAGAGTCCGTGTCTGGTTTTACAGGCTGTTAATACATTAAGGTTTCTTTAAAACAGTTAGAAATTTGTATTAAGTGGTTTAAGTACAGATTTTGAGCACCTTAATGGCAATAGACTAGAAGCAAATGGAACGGAACTGGGGTTATTCTTAAAACGATTTCCTTTACCTCAGTGTGTTATCACCTTGTAATTTCTAGTGCGTTACACCATCCGTCCCTTACAGAGCTGTGAGGTTCCTGGCTGCTGCATTAGAGATGGAGAAGAAGACTGCAGATGCACAGGGGTCCTGCTCTGTACCACCCAAGCCTTGCCCTGGCACCCAGGCTCCTCCATCAACCTCCATATCAAGTCCAGGAGAAAACAAAAGGTTTTAGAGCAGGAAAAGTAAATTAAAATAAATAAATAAATATAAAAAAAAAAGGCAGAAAGAAAGAAAAGAAAGAAAAGGGAGAAAAGCAAAACCTTGAGTAAAGCAAAGCAGTCGGAGAAATAGGGTGATAGAGGAGACTGAAGTCAAAGACCTCAGGCTGTTTCCATGTGTGGATGTCAGCACTGTGGGTCACCAGCATCCAAGCAAACAGCTGAGGCTCATGTAATGCCCTCTGTCATCCCTGGGAATCTGTATGAATCCTGCAGTGAAGTTGGTGTGGTTGGTATATCTAACGAGCAGCACAGCACCAAGCTGTGAAGCAGTGTGGGATGCCCAGGAGGCAGGCTGGATAAGCGGGCTCATCTCATTCCTTGCACTGAGGTCTGTGCTAACCATGTACAAATCAGATGGTGGACCTGGCTCTCTCTGCTGCTAAACCAAACCTCTGTCCTCCCCCTCTGACTCTTTGCAGAGCTCCCATCCTCAGAACACTTGAGCGTGGCCGATGCAACATGGCTTGCCCTCAACGTGGTGTCCGGTGGAGGTGGCTTCTCTGGCTCCCAGCCCATCGGTGTGACCAAAATTGCCAAGTCAGTAATAGCACCGCTAGCTGACCAAAACATCTCAGTGTTCATGCTCTCCACCTATCAGACGGACTTCATCCTGGTAAGAGGACACGAGAGAACTGGGCAGGCACCTGCCACCAAATAAAAGTTCAGCTGGGCAGTTTTATTGGCAACAAGTTGTTTGAGGAGCAGCAGGAACACCAAAGTCTGCTTTCCCCAGAGCTCTGTGCCATGCTGCTGGGCTCTCTGACATCTCAAGAGCTTTTCCCATT
The DNA here is from genome assembly GCA_011076525.1 of Nettapus auritus. Taxonomy (NCBI): domain Eukaryota; kingdom Metazoa; phylum Chordata; class Aves; order Anseriformes; family Anatidae; genus Nettapus; species Nettapus auritus. The sequence goes on from CM021783.1 coordinate 3,085,913, forward strand.
CTCAGAATGCCATGAGGCATTTGTTGGTATGGGTTATCTGGTTTCTAATGAGAGTGCTGAGCCCACGCTGCAGTCTCTCCTTTACTGGAGGCACTAGCAGCATTTTCCACCTTCCCAATGCAGAACGCATTTTCTGCATTACAGGAACATACTGTTTTCTTTCAGGTTGCCTGATGATGGTCAAGAGGCTCCAAAGTTATTTTGGAGATGAGCAGACTCTCTGCCTCACATGGGTGTGTGTGTGTGCATGCACACAGGGCACGACCACATAAGATCTATTTCCTTAGGGAACAAGGCTGAAGAACAAGCAGTGCTAAATTCTTGAAGGGATGCTGAAAAAGAGGTGAAACATCTCCCTCTTAGTCACTGCAAGCTGCTTCAAGCTTGTAGAATTCCACAGGCTTTTCACAGACTTGAACACCATGGTGTTTAATCCTACTGGTATTTGCAGTAAAAGCACCCAAAATGCTTCTCTAGACACAGAGCTAGATGGCAATTATCCTTATTTACCTGCTGGCTCAAACCAGAATGCTGGCTCAAACCAGAATGTTGTGGCCACTCTTCTGTGCCCTGTGAGTGCGTATCCTCCCCTGCAGCATGCTCTTACTTCTGCTGCATGCCATCACAAGCTAACCCTGTTGTCACCTTCAGGTACGTGAGCGAGACCTGCCCTTCGTGATGCACACGCTGGCTGCTGAGTTCACCATCCTCAGAGTAGTGAACGGTGAGACAGTGGCTGCCGATGACCTTGGGATAACAAATGGATTTGTCAAACCAAAACTGGGTAAGGACAAGCACAGGCTCAGCCTGCTGGGGAGTTTGTCTCTATGGGGTTGAGGAGTCTGCCTCCTAGCTGCCTTCAGCGTTTTGGTGGGTGGTTATCCTGTTTGTTGTAAGCTAATAAACCATCTTAACACATGCCTGAGTCTATCCCAGTTCGACCAAGGATTTGAGTAGGTGCTTGACTTTCTGAACAATGCTGATGAGCTTTGGTGAATTTGAGGCTTTTAATGCTAGTTTAATGTCTCTAGAGGCACATGTCTTTTGTAGGACAGAAGGTTAAAACACAATTCATTTCAGTTGTGAAAATGACATTGTCTGTACCCCATACTTCATGTTTTAACATTTCAAAGGAAAACAGCTTATATAGAGGCTTGTTTATGCACTGCAGCAGTTGGTACATAGAGAACGTTGTTGTTCAACTTTCACACTTCAGTACCACTCAGGATCAAGGCCAGAGTGAGCCCTAGGCCGTACAAAACCTTGGGATGTTTCCAGTGTACGGGAACAAGCATCAAGCAAAGGGCACAATCAGGAAAAATAACTTAAATACATGTCTACCTACACACCCATGTGCAGTTTTGTGCCCACAACCAAATAAAGCAGGGATCATTTATTTTGAAGTGCCACTCAGCCTCTTCACTCAATAGCTGTACATCATCTTCTTAAGAAAATGTGCCTTACACAAAAAGCATAAAGGAAGGGCACAGTGAACAGCATGCACAGGTGTGCAATTTGCTGTTTTGCTGTGTTTAACAGTTCAGTGCCTAACTACTGGCTGCCCCATAGCCACTGGCTGCAAGTGTGTTTGCCAAGCTGCTGCGTGTCAGCTGGTTTTTAATTTTTGTCAGTGTTAGAGCAAAACAGGCCTTGGGAAAGGAGAGAAAAGAGGGTGTAATGCCAGCAACCACAGCCAGAGAAATGCATTCCTTAGTCCTTTCAAATGGTGGAAGCCTGGATTTATTTCTGCTTTACAGGTTGTCTTGCCACCTTTAGCTGTCCCCGGTCGCCTGTAGGTGCACCTGGTGGCCTGAAAGCCCCTCCGAGCAGAGAGCTGACTGATGCTCCATGCAGGGCAGGGTACTCGGGATGCCCTCAGCACACACCTCGGGGAGGATGCTGCAAGAGGAGGTTGTCCCCAGGCTTCTTGGTCCCTGTCTGAGAGCCCAGAGGGCTTCAGTAATGAGAAAGTTTCTGCTTTTACCGTAAAAACACTGCCAGTTTTCTCTGCGTGTGCATGGATAACGTCTGGTGGGATGTGAACCTGCTGCAGGTGTGGCGTCATAGCTGTGTGTGTCTGTGTGTCTCTTCCAGTTCAGAGGCCTGTCATTCATCCCCTTTCCAGTCCAAGTAATATGTTCTGCGTCACCAGCCTGGATCCAGATACCCTTCCCACTGTTGCTACACTCCTAATGGATGTCATGTTTTACTCCAATGGGTAGGTCGTGGCAGGGAGACAGGCTCCCCAGGGAGGTATGGCTGGTGTCTGCAGGCACTCAATTACATTGCTCCTCTGGGATGCTTTGGGATCTGCTTATGCTGTTTTGGTGTCTTGCATTTAGGGAGGGAGAGGAGGGAGGTTTTACAGGCTAAGGAGGGTTGTCCTGACAGGTGGAAGCCAAGCAGGAGACTGAGGGTGCCCAAAGATTTTGGCTTTTTTTTTTTTTTTTTTTTTTTGTCTTTGCATAGGTGAGCCTTTTCAGACTTAAACTAAGAGTAGCAACCTGATCCATGTGCTGCAAATCTATATGTGACCCACGGGTATACGGCTGGTTATGCTGCACCCTTCTGGAGCCTGCAGCTCCTGGCCCACTGCCCTCCTGCGGGAGGCACTTGGGGCAGGGGTGGGAGAGTTTTGTCAGTTGTGGGGACTGGCGATTTTTCCCCTGGAAAATAAAAATAAAAAATAAAAGTAGTGGAATGTGTCAGTACTCAACTGTCACTTCCCTAAGTCAGTGTATGAACATCTCTGGTTTCAGTGGCTGTATCTGCTTTAAAAGCCTTCCTTTGCTCTTCTAGCTGCAGCTGATGTTGTTCTTTCCTGTTTCTTCAGAGTAAAAGACTCGGTGGTTGGCAATGAAGACTCGGGACACATTCGCTTTTTCTCCTTTTCTCTCATTGAGGGTTACATCTCTTTGGTCATGGATGTCCAAACACAGCAGAGGTGAGCTTTGGTCTTAGGGTCTCCCGAGCTCCCAAAAAAAAACCTGGGACGTTCTCAAAGGAGCAGGAAGTAGTTTGAGCTCCTGCATGTTAATTCTGGGGAGCCTTGTTGTGTGGCTGTCACATTCCTGTGCATCCTGTCACTCTACTGAGTGAAGTCTGGCATGTTGATCCAGGTCCAGAATTTTGGGCTTGTCTGTCCAAGCCCTTGGTGAAGTAACAAGCCAGTGTAATGTAGGATCCCAAAAGTTGTCTCACTTTCGAAAGAGAGACACTGGAGCAAAGTGGTTTTGACATATTTATTCCATTGTTCATTACTTGTAATTTTAACACCAAAAAACAACAAAAAATCTGGTGTATGTGGTTGAAGATTTACTCCCAAAAACCGAGAGTGGGGTGGGGACTTTGGTGGCACTGTCCTCCCACTTCACTTTCACACATGGCTGGGCTTGGTGCAGAGTCTCCTTGTGATGATAATGTACTGAGTCATCCCTGTGCAGCGGGAGCCCATGGCTCATTTGTCTGGCAAGGCAAAAAGTCAGCTAGGGAGCGAATATCAGCCTGTTTGTGTGTGTGTGCTTCTGCAGCTCCACGTCACAGGAGTCTCTGAGGTCTAGAGGCTAGACAGCGTGCTGCACTGAGACGCGATGCATAGGTTTGCTTTTGACACACAGTGCAGTGCTTGGTTTGATTCTTGCCTGCCCTAGGGACTTTTTTTGCAAACTATTAATTGCCCTCTTGAAAGTTTCTTCGACCTTAATTGGGGTAAACCTCTGTCTGCCTTCAAGAGAGGCCTGAGGCTTGGAGCAGCAGCCTGGTGCTTGGGGAACCTGGGTGGCCAGTTCCTTCTCTGTCACACACCACCTGCTTGACCTCGGGCGAGTCACGTAGCCACCAGCCAGTCTTCTTTCCCAACTACAGAACTGGGTTCTCTGCAGGGATCCCAGGGGCCTCCCAGGGATGATATGGAAAAAAGTACTGGTTATGCTCAGACACAAAAGCATTGGGCACTGTCACATACCAAAGAGAGTGTGTCTGGAAGCGTCTGCCACCCCTAGGTGCTTTAAAATGCAGCTCAAGTCAAGCATTTGGATTAAAAGTCTTAAGGTTTTTAAAGCTGGGGCATGGCCTGTTGCTTAGGATTCTTTTTCTGTGCCTCACTGAGTGCCTGTGCACACTGCCAGCATCAGAAGCTTATGTAGTGTAGGACATCTGGAGGGGCAGGCAGGTGCACCTGTGTCGCTTGCCCTGGCTTTTCTCAGTTTCTCTGAGTTGCTGCTGCTGCTGCTATTGCTGGCTTCAAGCAGGGCAGGGATACAGGAACAGCAGAATCCCTGCAGGCAGACTCTGACACACCACTGTGTTTTAATTGCTGCATTTGGTATTCCTTTTCTTTTGCAGATTTCCTAATAATTTGTTGTTTACAAGTGCATCTGGCGAACTCTGGAAGATGGTGCGGATTGGTGGGCAGCCTCTTGGCTTCGGTAGGTAAACATTTGGGGGATCAGTTGGTGCACAGGTAGCCACTTGCCTCAGGGCTTTCAAAGGTGATGGAAAAATCCATCTGTGACTGAGGCTTTTTAAGAGCCAGCAGCTTAACCTGACTTTGCAAGCTGAGGTTGTCAAATAGGTAGAGTCTGACTCCTACCTAATAAGTCAGACTTCCAGGTACACTATTGAAAGTGCTATATGCTTGACAGCTCCATCTAAATTACCTTTATCTGCTGGACTTTGGAGGTAGATACAGCTAGGTCTCTGTTTAAAAATTAAGGATAGACAAAAAGGCAGCACTGGAATGCATTGTAGGTACTGAAAGCAGCAGTCAGAAAGCACTGTTGTACTCCAGAGCAATCCTTGGAAAACTCTGGGGCCTTAGTAGGTTGAGTATTAAGTTATAGCAGCCCAAGCAAGGGTCCTATTCACAGACCTGTTTCTCTTCCAGGGCTGCAAACGTTTTTTCTACTGAAAAGAGTATTGGACCTAAGTAGCACAGAGCAAATACATCACATCTGCAGAAGTATTCCTGTTATTTTTATGTCTCCTGCAATTACAAAGGAGTCCAGTCTTAGTTCTGCAATAAAGACATGATAGTCAGAAAACGCTGGGGCTCCATCCCATGGTTTCTGTAACAGTTCCAAAATACAGGCTTCAAGAAAATTTATGAAAATTTATTTATTTATTTATTTATTTGGTACTATTTAGTACTTTCTTCTACACCAGACAAAAAATGATGCAAGAAGGAAGTTTTCATGCACCTTCTTTTAATGCATCTCAGAGGCAAAATACGTGGAAATGGCCCAGCATATTTAATTGATAGAGCCTGCCAGTCCCCTAAGTATGCAGTATTTTAATATCTTAGCTTAGAATCCAGTTGAGATGTTTAATTTGTATCAGCGAAATGGACAATCATTATTTTTTTTTATCTCCCCTACAGATGAATGTGGAATTGTCGCTCAGATTTCTGAGCCTTTGGCCGCAGCCGACATCCCAGCCTACTATATCAGTACTTTTAAGTTTGATCACGCGTTGGTGAGTCTTAAGGCAGCTTCTTTGGGGCGTGGGAGGTCTTTCAGTCCTTTTTCCTGGGAGAAAAACCACGATGACAATAACATTTCCCATCCAGAGAACTTGCTGAGGGGCCTTTTCTGTGATGCAGCGACCCTGTGTCACAGGCTCCTGAACCAAGCTCAGCCCTACCCCAAGGTAAAACCTCAACAGGGATTGTCATTCTTGGAGAATCATGGAGACTTCATGACTTTCCCAGTCTCTTCCAGTGCATCACTGTGCTTTGTTAGAAACAGCCATCAACCCTCTCCATTTTCCTGCAGTCATGGTCAGAGGCTGCAGGCTCTCCAGAGGGTGGTGCATTTGTGGGGGAACCGTCCTGCACCAACAGCACCCTGCTGCCTTCATCTCCTGGTGCCTGCATATCCCTAACCTTTGCAATTTGAGATCTGTCTGCGAGTCTGGGTTAGCTCTGCTCTTCCTGCTCTGTCTTCCTCCTGGTGTAGGCCTTTCATAAATAGTAATAATTGGCAGGAGGGCAAGGGAAGGTGATTTTGAGAACATGTTTTTGTGAGCATCTGTAGCAGTTGCAGTGCAGGCATTGTCTTACCATTCTTGTGGGGCTCTCTTCTCTTTTATATCAGCAGACATTTTACCTTCTAGCCATTGGGCCTACCTCTGCTCCTTCCTTCGGCTTTATAGGACACTCTCAAAAATGAGGAATTTCCCTGAAAAGGGAAGACTGATGCACCTGTGCCTGTGAACAGGATGACATTTGACATGGAGCCTGTTGCTCAAGTATTTAGGGAGGGAGTCAGTAGCCTATACACTAATAAAACTCAGCTGTTTTGTGCTTTTTGTTTTCTTAAATGTGCCCTTTATTGCATTATACTTCTTCTTCTATCACTGTAAATTAACTCTCCAAGCCCTACTTTTGACCTGTAGAAGCTCCAAGGAGTTCACGGGGTTTTTTTTTGCACTGTTTTTCCTTCAGCTAATTACTTTGGTTTTTCACAGCTGGCATGAACCATTTGCAGCCCGTAGGTCATATGTGTAAAGAGTAAAAGGTAAATATTATTCTAGATAGCAAAGGTCAGAATGTTATAAATGTTTGTCTTATTTTCTTGAATATTAACTGTGCTGATAAGATAAGCTAATAAAACACCATTTTAAAATCAATACTGTTAGCTTTGCCTCACATTCCTACCTGTTGTTGTGGCCACAGGAGCATGCTTTCTGTGCAGGGCACAGGGTGCAGAGTGCTTCTAATTGTCAAGCGATATCTGGAGAGCTAAACCCTGCTGCTGAAAATAGATTTTTCACTTAAAACTTGTGCCATACAATTGTGATGACTCTGCAGCAGCTCCGCCTTTTAAAAACGTCTCTCCCTGCTGCCGCCAAGCCCAGCAGCTCCCTGCCTCCAAGCAGCTGGCAAGGTGTTATTTTGGCCATGCATTAAGGCAAGCAGATCTCCCTTCCTCGAACCAGTATTTTATCCTTTTTCTTGCTACTTGTTTTATTGTTTGGTTGGTTGTTGTTTGTTTGTTTGTTTTTTTCTTTATGGTTTTAAAAGTCTTTTCGTCTGGATGATGCTATTCTAGCTGTCAAAACCTCTCACCAAAATGTGTTGGTTGCTGCTGCATTTCAAGCCCTCCTTTGCTTGACTTTGCTCCAGAAGCAGTGGCTGGGCCGTGGGCTTTCTGGCTCTAGGCTGGTTCGGTTAGCCAAGAACCTCACCTAGATTCTGGCATTTTTTCCCTAACTTTACAGTTTTGTTTTTTTTTGCTACTTAAACACCTTGACTTCTAATGGCATTTCTCAAGGTCTAAAAGCATTCTGAATCCTTTCTCTGCATCCTCTCTTTCTTTATTTAAGGTAATTCAGTATTTGCTGTCAACAATTTAGAGTGCTTTGTAAAAAAACGTTGTTCCCCTTGACCTGATCTTTTTCCTCCTGTGCATCTTAAGGTGTTTTTTTGTTTATTTGGCCTGGGTGTTAATACTCAGGTCTCCCTGCATTGCTCTAGCAGTAGAAGTGTGCTCTGGAAACCAGGAGCTGTGCTTGAGAAGAGGTCCCATTGCTGAGATGGGAACTTCCAGGTCTCTGGTGTGATGTTGTAGGGTTGGGCAGGAGAGAGCTACGGTTTCCAGCTCCCTCTAGGGTATGTCTAGAGAGAGCAAGTGAGAAGGGTCCCTTTTACCTTTTCCAGCTGCTCAGCTCTCATTGCCTCATGCTGGGAGGTGTCTTGCTCTTCTTCACCAGCATTTTGCATCTGATGAGGCTGAAGCAGTGTCTGGGAGGTAGTTTGGAGCTTCACTCTGCCTTTCGTGGATGCTTTGATCTGCCCTCTGGCTGACGAGTGAACGTGCTGCACCAGTTGCCCTGGTTTAGGGATCTTCTCTAAGCGGCAGAGAGGGGTAGGACTTCTCCACTGGCGGCAAACCAGGATGTTTGCCTACAAATCAAAACTGTTTGCACATCTGTCCTGGAGAAAATGAAGCCGAAACCTTCGTGGTATGATTGATATTTCCTTGACATTAAGGGCGTCAAGCATTTTGCAGTGAGTGAAGGTTCAGCCTGCTGAGTTTAATTAAACAAGGAGGTGCAGGTCAAAGCCAGCTCTACTTCCTCCTGCTTCTGTGCTGCCCTAAAGGAGCACATGGAGAGATGCTGATCCTCCGCTGGGTCTGGCTAAGGAAATGTGTTCTGCAAAATTGGTTCCCGTGTCTTTTCTCATTACCTTCTGGAGAAGCAAAGAGCCACACAGCATCTTCCACCGCAGTATTCAACGCAGGGAAAAACAATGAAAGTGAAGCAGTAGAGAGTCCTGTCTCATCATCCTATTTCAAGCGGTGGATGTTTGCAGGAGTTTTCTTCCAAACGCAGAAGAAAAAAGCTATATGGTTGTTTTAAGATTATTTTATTCCTTTCCCAGATGACTTTTGTTCACACATGATCAGAGTTAGCAGCTCCTGTTCCATCTTCCCACTGGAAAATTGAATGCTTGTCTTGTTATTTCTCATGTGTTTTTTTATTTTATTTTATTTTTCTCAGTTTTGTTAAAAGCCCTGCAGAAAATCACAACCCAGTTTTATTTCCACTGTCTGAGCTCTGAAGGGTCTCCAATGAATCCAGGTATTGTGCTCCTGGCCAAGGACTCAAACACCTCACAGACGAAGCAGTCCCTTCTTCAACTTAATTAACGTGAATTATTTTGGCTTCTTGCAGCAGCTCACAGATAATTTATTTTTCCCTCAGTCCCCTCTCCACTTTCCAGGAGCTGTTAGCTGCCTGTCCCCTGAGTGTCATCTGTGGTTTATGTAACGGTCGGACGCCTCTTTTCTATCTCACGTAACTTTACTTGTGATATTCTTTTCTACCAATGACAGTCACTTCGAGAGCTTTTGCATCTTCTGTTACACGGGATTTTTCCTGCACCAAGTGTGAACAGACACCCACTAATAATTTTGTGTGTGGACTTCTGTGTTTAAATTTCATCACAAGATCGGAGTAAGAACTCTCAGGTGCTGTGCCGCACCATCTGGGACCCCCACCACAAACAGATGGGCAGGCCTCTTCTTTTTTGGACAGACGGTCCTTTTGTCACCTGATGTGGTCTCCCCACCCACACTCATGGGTCCCAAACCTGTAGGGTGCCGTGAAGAGCCTCACGGGCTCTCAGGCAGGTGTATAAATCCATCAGGCACCGTGTACGAGCGAGCTCCTGGCATACACACACATAAAGCAAGTCTCCGGGATAAATGAGCCACGAGGGCTTGGAGTTTTACCTGGAAGTCCTCTTTCCTCCCACCTGTGGAATCCACACAGGGAATTACAAGATTTCAGGTGGTTTGGGGGCAAACAGTCGCAGCACTGGGGCTGTGGCAGCACCACAGGCAGTGGTGTGTTTTCTGCAGTCCTGGGTGGGGAGCGGCTGCTCCCCCTCCTGCCAGGGGCAGCATTGCTCGCCCCAGCAAGGTGCTTTGCCAACAACAGCAAGGGAAAGGAGGGGAGAGGGAGAAGAGGAGGCAAGGAAAGCCCCCAGACAGTCATCTCCCCAGCAGCAGACACTGTACAGACAGCAAATAGCCAGCTCTCACGTGAAACACTTGCTCCTATGGGAGCTACGCATCAGCACTTTTGAGCCAGAGGGTGTCTCTCATAGATGGAGCCCTTTCTCAGTAGAGCTCAGGTGTCCAGCATCCTGCCTGGCACCCTGGGGCTCTTCTGGCTTTGTCTCCTGCCTCTCTCTTCGTTATCATCCGATCCTGGCTTTTGCTAGAGTCTGACCTTTCTCTTTTTCTGTTTTCTTGCAGGTACCTGAAGAAAATATAAATGGCGTGGTCAATGCACTCCAAGTCAGTCAAGCTGAAAAGCATTAGAAATCTTCTGAGCTGGTTCCAGATGCTTTTTATTATTATAATTATTATTATTATTATTATTCTTTTTTTTCTCACAGTATTTCTTGAAAAAAATCTGATTCCAGAGAGTGACATGAAAAGAGACTGTGGAAAGTTGAGCAGAAACAGCTCCAATAAGCCTTTGTTTTAATTATTATTATTATTATTATTATTGTTATTTTATTAAATTTCTTTATGAATGAGGGGCAGGAGGAAAGGGAGTTCAGACGGTTTCCTGAGGCCCAGCCCTGAGGAGAAGGGCGACCTTTGGCGGTGTGGAAGGAGCGCCCCGGGGACACCGATGTCTCCCCGAAGCACGGCAGCACGGCTGCAGGCACTCTGCCGAGGGCTTGGTGGCACGGCCGGAGCGGAGGGGCCATAAACACTACGAAATGTGGAATTAAACGGAAAAGACGTCGCATAGTGCTGGCTTGTCTCCTCGCATCAGCCTTTCTGAGGACCGTCCGTCGTTGCGTGTGTTGAGATAGGATGGGGACTGGGTTCTGTTTCCCCTGACAAAACTCTTTGGCGTTGGAAAAGGGGAGAGCATCCCGTTGCCTGAGTTGTCCCCTTCTTTCCCTTCTCCCCACAGTCAGAGCCTGGCAGCCTGGAGAAAGCCCGGGGTGGACACATTGCTCTGTCCCACCTCCTGGGTGGTGCCACCACTGCTTTGTCTGCTTCGAAACCCAGCCGTTTCAGTTCAGTTTTCCCCAGCCACCCTCGGTGTCCTCCCGGTGCGTCCCCTTCTCTGGGGCAGCTGCTGTCCCCTCACCCCATGTCACAGCCATCCCCATGTCCCCCAGGGCCAGAAGAGGAGGAGGGAGGCTTCTCTTCTCACATCCCTTCCGTTCCTTTCCCATCCCATTTTTGGATGTTCGTGGGGGCATGCAGCATTACCCAGGGCCCCTCGGTAGCTGCTCCTCCCGTACCCTGCACAGCCTGGACCACCTTGGCCAAGCCCCACAGCAGGTTGTTGTCCCCAGCAAGGCCAGGAGGGTACCCAAACTGGGACCCTCTGGTGGGGTTTTATCAGCTCCTTCATCACCAGGGTGGAAATCGCTGCTGCCTGGGGACTCATTCCCAGGGTCTTTCCATTGGGTTCAGGCCTTTGAAAGCCACACGGTGCTGAACACTCCTGAAAAGCAAGGCGTTTCGTCTAGCCCTGCCATGGGCAGGAGACATGTCTCTTCCCCTGGGGCCGTGTTTGCCTCATGTCACAGCTGTGAGGTGGGATGACCAAGGTGTCAAGGTGCCACAGGGGACGGTGGTGACCAGCACCAGGAGAGCAAATGGCACCCGGAGCACAGAGCTGTGCTGAGGAGCAGGGAAAAGGGGAGGCCGCCTGCAGAGGCCTCTGCTTTAACAGCCAAGAGCCCGAGCATTTCTTGCATTCCTGGGCTTCCCGTTTTTGACGTGAAGAAGTAGCAGGTCTCAGAGTTTTAATGAGGGCTTACAGAAGAGACAGCCTCTAGCATGGTTTTGATGGTTTTCATGAGGCTGCATCTCGCAAGGTTTTGCATTAAACTATAGGCAGTACGCGAGCTCTTGGGATCGCACCATGCTCATGGTTTTTGGTGGGGTGTCGGACATGCAGACGGGTTTATAGTGGGTTGCAGGACATGCAGGCACTCACACTGGTGTACAGCTCGCTCGTTAGTTCTCCTTTCGTGGCACTGGAGGGCTGAGGTAAATTTTAGTTAAATTTGTGCTTTCTGGTGCTGCTGGACCCAGACATTGAGCTTCAAATCCCTTTGCTTTCTGATCAGTGGGGTGTTGTGTGGCAGCTGGGCAAGGAGTCGGAGCATCCACAAGCAAAATCACGGGTAACTTTTATTTCTAGGTCCTAACTGTATTAAAGCTTCCCTGCTGAGGAGCACTTGGGCACGTTTAATTCTTTACCCAGCAGTGTGTTTCGCTGTTCCTTTACATGGGTTTTCAGAGTTGCCCTGTGATACCTGACATTCACTCCAGATTTCTGGGCTAAAGGTTTATTCCAGGTGTGGCACCATGGATGTTTGCTCAGAAAGATGCTTCGGTTTCCTGCCACATGCCATGAAGATGCTGGCACAGGCTGTGTGGTGCAATATTAGAGAAATTAAAAAACAGAGATTTTTAGGTGAGTCTGCTTGGCATCGGCAGCCGTGAGCTGAGCTGAAGGTTGCGGTGGGGTGCTCAGTAGCTTTTCACCACATAAAGCATTGAAGGGTTTCTCCTTGGGGTGGCAGGTTGGTTGTGGGGTCATGCAGTTGTTCTGGAGATGGAAGCCAGAACATCGCTGCTTGGTCTGCAGCTCTGGAAAGCCACCTGAGCTTTCTGGTCAGCCGAGTCGAGCCTGAGCTTTCCCTGCATGTAAGGACAGTGACGGGGGGACAGGTCCTGTGTGCACTCCTGGGCTCTGCCAGCCACTGAAAAAATGGGCATTTGGCCCCTTTCTGCATCAGAGAGCAGCGTGTGTTGGCCTCCCCGTGTGCCACTGCTGCTTGCTGAGGGCCACGACGTTAACACTAAGGGATTACTTGAAATGAGCAGCAGCTTTACTGAGCCTTAAGAGAAAGCAAAAAGAAATTAATTTTTATTTTAGTTTATTTTTAAAAATTTTGAACTCAGGCTATTCTAGAGGTTTTGTTTTATTTTGTTGTTGTTTTTTTTTTTTGATTTACATTTTCCACATATTTCCCTGAGGGAGTCGGCCTTAAATCTGTGAAATCTGTGGATGTCTCCGGGGTGCTTCAGAACGTCACAAAGCAGGTTGAGGTCCCGCCCTGACAATGTCACAAGGTGGAAAACCCCTCGGGGGCCTTCCTGTGTCCACCATCATCCTCAGACTCACATTTTTATTTCCTCTCTCTTTTTGTCTTGATAACGAAGATGGTTCCAGGCAATGAGGGGCGATTCCCTCTGGTGCTCCCTGCGGTGCTGGGAATGGGGCTCACCCGGTGTGTGGTTCACATCAGCACCAACTTGGGATCTGGTGTTACTTGTGAGAGCATCAATACGAGGCTAAGGCAAGATGGGGCTGTGGGGGCTTTGTTAAAATAATAATAATAATAATATCACACTTAATGAGCACACTTAATGAGTGGAAAGCAGTGGCTCTTCAAGCTGCCCGACAGCTTCTCCTCGCCAGCATTTTGGGGTGGGAGAAAATGGAAGGGTCTTTTTCTTTTGTAATGCCTTATGATACTGTCTCTGGCGTTGTGCTGGTTCTTTGCCACTCTGGATAAAAGGAAGAAAATGTCCCCGTGGCACAGACTACAGCTGGGCATCTGCGGCGCCCAAAACCCAGGTTAGGTGCCAGCTGCCCACGCTGTGCCCAAGCCTCTGCGCTCAACATCTTGGAGTATTCTCTCTTTACGGCCACGGTTGCTGCTGATCAGGGACCCCCAGCCCTGTAGGACCCCCCTGTACCCCCGGGGTTCCTCTCGGTGCACAAAACTTCGCCAAACGGCGCAATGCAAAGCGCGTTTCCAGCCCTGCAAGGAGGGCTGGTCAGGGGAGGAGGAAGCAGCCCTCGCTCGCCCTCCTTGCTTCTCCGAGGCCTTCGTTTCTTAGCAATTGAAACTTTCCTCATGCTGTGTGTTACTGCCTGGGGTTTTTTGTCTTTATCCGCACGGTTAGATTTTGGCTGCAAGTTCCTTTCTACTGTGCAAGAGTGCGCGTACGTTCATAGAAGTGTATAGTGTTTCTGTAGGAATAGGATGTCCCCGTTGTACACATGTAGAAACGCCTGTGTTTTATGTTCGTATGGCTGTATACTGTACATAGCATATATACTTGAGCAATATAGGTTAATATATACCGCGTGAGTGCGTGTGTGTGTACTCTGGGCAGACGTAGTTAAGTGCCGTATACACACATTTACTCACCATATATTTTTAATTCAAGTATATAGGCAATACGAATACTTAGTTATACTCTGGATTTCTTGACATGTTTCTAGCAAAGAGCAGCGGCGAAGCCCCCTCGGAGCAAGGCTGTGGCTCCTCCGCTTGCCGTGGGTGGGCAGAGCCTGCCTCGGAAACACCCTGTTCCTCTTCAGTTTGGTGCCTCAAGCACAAAGACTTTAGAAAAAATGCTCCTTTTTCGTTTTTAGTTGCTGTCCTGAATGCTTCAACGTCTCCGTGCAGGGCTGCCTGTGCCTGTTGCGCGGGTCCCTGGCTGATCTGGGGTTCCTGTTTTTCATGGAGCCGGCAGTTTGGGCAGAGGAGGTGCGGATTTTGGTGGTTTGGTGGCCTGAAGGCAACCCACAGCCACTGCAGATGTCTGGTATTTATTGGGCAGCTTGTGTTTGTTGATCTGAGGAGCTTTAAATCGGTGTGTTGTTAACTCAGTGGGTTATTTTAAATAGATGACATGGAGTAGGGTCTTGTGTTAAGAGTAACACAAGCTGCCTGAACAGTAACTGGAAAGGCTTGGGCTTTGCATCTCGTCGTCAGTCCTCCCTCCTGGCCAGGAGTGCTTTGGGAAGGCTCTGGGTGGGAAAAGGCTCTCACCCCAACCATCGCCCCGCAGTTACACTACACCAAATGCTTCCTGGCTACTCGCCCTTAGGTTCCTCCAAGTCCCATGTCTGCACCCTTCAGCAGCTTGTGCAGCTTTCTGTTTCTTCTTGGACACTGAAGTCAGTTTGGTTTGCAGGTGATGGAGTTTCTGTGGTACAGTGCTTTGAGTGGCGTGTGATAATCCTTGCATAGGAGGCTTTTGTAGAAGCATTTGGACTTGGCTGGAGCAGACTGTGGCTCCTGCAGTGGGTGACATTAGCACTGGGACTGACATAATGGCAACGCCATTTATAAAGGGCATTCCTCGTGTGAACGCCATGCTGCTGCTTGCAGGCTAGCTTTGAACTCTGAGCTCAGTGCTACCAGCTCCACGGGCACGGGTGGGGAATGCTGCTGAGGGGAGGTGAGCTGGTCCTGGGCCCTAGCACAGACCTGTCGGTGTCGGATCCTTTCTCGTTACTGCCCTGACGGCCCAGGGGGCACGTTTTGGGGCTGTGCCAACCCACAGCAGCCTTGGGGATGTTTCCCCGCTCCCACCCCATTGGGAGGAAGGGAGGGGACGGCTGGGGCACCGGCTGGTGCGAAGGGCATTTGTCATTTCCTTTGTACTTGAGCAAATATGAAGGTATGCGGTTTTGCTCGTTGGCTGTGAGCACAAAACCATTTTTCTTCTTTCTCCAATTTGAACCAAGCAGAGCTCCTCTCCCTGCCCAGCTCCCCTCTCATTCCCCAGGGACGCCTTCATCCCTGTCCCAGCCACGGTGCCAGGGGCCCTCCCAAAGCCCCGGTCCTCAGACATCCTCCCATGTGCAGCCTCTGCCCTGGGGAGAGCCTCCGCGGGTCTCCGCGTGCTCGGAGGCAGCAGATCCTTGGTGAAGGGTGCCGGGTCCTGTGTCAGTGCTCTGTTGGCACTGCTTCCATGCGAGCAGCTCCTGCCCTGCCGCTGGGTGATCGCTGTTTTCTGATGGTGACACGGGAGGAGTTCTTGGTTCAGCCCGAGCCTGAGCAGCAGCTGCTAGCTCCTGAGCAAAAGCGTCTCGCTGCAGCATTCGGTGATGGGCAAGAAATCGTCCCCGGATGAGGATTTCTTTTCTTTCTGTTATTACTGCTGCTGTGGACATCTCCAGTAAGCAGCTTAAGGCATCTCACTTACCTGGTCCCGTCCTGACTGCAAATGCCGGACTGGATTAAACTTTTATTACCTGCTAGAGAGTAAAACCCAGTAAGCCTTTTGCCAAATAGTATTTACGTCGTACCGCGCGTGCTGGGGTGTGTTTACATTGGCCGAGATGTGCAGATCTGCCTCGTGGATTTAGATACCTCCTCCCCACACATTCATCTGTCTGTCCATACCCAGTGGGCTGTCCATGTCGGGGCCGGCGATACCCCGTGGGCTTCATGGGGGCACAGAGCTCAGGTGGAAATGCTCGGGGTGCTTCTCCCAGCACGGGCTGGGGGACCCCAACAGTGAATCCTGAGTTCCTCTGCTGCCTTCAGCCCCTTTCCATCCCCCTGCCTCCTCCTTCACTTAATCTTCATTAAGCACAACTCAGTTTAAATACCAGCTCTAATTAGCACAGGGGAAGAAAAGTGTTTGCAATACAGAACAAGCACTGGAGGCTGCTCATGCTGCAGCTGCCCCTGCAGAAGCTCTTGGTGAATGTGGAGCAATGCACAGACCCTGTTTTTGGCAGGGGAAATAAATGAAGTATGTATCAAGCAAAATGTATTATAATTTTAGGGTGTGAATGTGCAGGGAAACATACCTCTTTGGAACACATAGCCAAGAAGTCCCTCTCTTGGTCTCTCTAGACAGCACCAGCCATTTCTCCTGGTTGGGAAGCAAACTCCTATGCCAAGGGCTGGGACCGAAGGCTGCCTTCAGACCACAAGTTACAGCCTTCTCCACTCTGTAATCCCCTCTGTTTTATAAATGACCTGGGGGTGGATTTGGGACTGAGGATGGACGGCGTGGCTGGGGTCAGCATGGCAGGGCTGTTGGTTTGAGGTGCTGCGGGTCCCTCTCCAGCAGCTGTGCTGGTGTCCTTCCCTCCCTGATGCCAAGAAGTTGCTCCATTCCTCCTTCATTTTGGGGCTCAATTGGACTTTTCCCCTTGTTGCAGATGTGGCAGAAGCGATGTCGCACGGTGCGTTTGGGAGGGAGTTGGGAGTTTGGGGCCCTGCTTCCCTCACCTCCCTGCTGCCATCTCAGCGCCTCGAGGACCTGAACCCTTCTGCGGCGGCAGTAATAAGCCTTTTCTTTCCCCCAAAGGATTCCTACCAGCTCTTTTGTAACTTGAAAAAATGTAATTTTCCGAGTACCCTGCCCTTCGTGGGAATGCCGCTGCCATCCCAGCACGGCTGCTGGCAGCACGAGTGCTCCACTGGTGGGAGATGCCGGGGAGCGTTCGCCCTGCAGAGCCGAAGGAAGAGGCAGGGAGCTGTGTTCTTAGGGCCTAGGAGAAAAACCCCACTGCCCTTCATTATTTGTTGTAATTAGTTTTGATGCCTGGCTTGTGATTGTTTTTGAATTGTTGAGATCAGCAAAGTGACCCAGTGAGTCCCCTACGGCTGCAAGGCTGCTGCGGGCAGGACGCCTGGGTGGTGTCACGGGGGAACAAGCGGGTCTGGTCTGTTCGGTCAGGCTTGGTGCTGGAGAACCCGCTGGGGTTTGAACATCTCCTTTTGGGAGCGAACCTCCGGGGTTTCCCTCCTGGGGCACGCATGGTGCTGAGGCCAGCCCTGGTCCATGTTCGGAAACCCCAAAACCTCACTGCTGCTGACACCCCGGTGCTGGCCCCGTGGCTGCGGGCAGTGGGGCTCTGAGGATGGCGGTGGGACAGGCAAGGGGTGGCCTGGCAGGGACCTGCAGCAGGGCCCTGCTGTGGATGCCCTGATTGAGCCTCTGGACGAGCCATCTGTCTCCCTCCACCTCCATTAGCCGCACACCCACCTGTTCTCCCCATTTTTTTCCCACTAAACCAGGAGTGCGAGGTCCTCGCTTGGGCCTGTTGCTGACTCCTGCTCTTAGGGCACCGTAATGCAGCCGGAGGGTTAATCTGGGAGGGGTGTTGAATGGAGGAACCCGTTCATCCCCACTGGTGCTTAGGGACGGATTTTGGGTTGGCTCCTGGGGCTGACATGGGGCACGTTGTCAGCCCCAGGGTAATTTTGGGCTCATGCTGCGTCTGCACCGTGCCGGGCACTGTCACACCGGGTCAGCGGCTGTAGGGCACCGCCACCCCCTTGGTGTCTCACCTGGCTTCAGCAGCACTCGGCATCTCTCCCCCCCTTCTTTTGGACTTGAGAAGCAGCCCAGATTTTCCCCAAACGCCCAGGATTGCCCCTAGTCATAGCATTGCCCCAAATTCCCAGCAAGCAGAGGGGCTCCGGGTGCAGCATCTGCCCAGCGTCTCCCAGGGTCTGTCCCCGGCTGCTTCAGGTGGCCCAGCGGGGCAGCCCCATGGGAGCACAGACCTTGGGGACCTTAGAACCCCTTGTTTTGCTGTCTCTGAGTGAGATCCTACTGCTGGCCCCCAGCACACATCTGGGCTGGGGACGCGGGCACCCTCGGCACCCCGACCTCCTGCAGCCCCTCTTGGGACCCTTTGGGGGAGTACAAATAAAAAAAGCATTTTTATTTTTTTCCCCCCTTTAACTACCAGACTGATGCAAACCAAGGCAGGGGCTCACCCTGAGCCATGGGGGGGGCTGCTGGCACTGGGGGGCTGTGGGGATACAAGGCACAGGTGGCCCCGGTGCGTCGATGCCTTCGTGCCCGCCGCTGCCCAGGGGCCCGGGCCTCATCCAGCACGGTGCCCCGGGTGCGATGCGTGGAGCTGAGAAGTGGATGCTTTGCTTTCCCAGCGAGTGCACACGCTTCTTTTCTTTGCTGGTCTTATGCTGAAAAGCTGAGATTTATGTACTGTATGGGGA